>CM068308.1:42354589-42954589 GCA_034768735.1 Schistosoma mekongi | reverse complement strand
GAATAAATAAAATCGTGGATGTAACATTCATACAGTATGAGCAAATAGTTTTTATATTATAACATACAATGGATTTTCGCTAAATCTTGTACCGGTTCTTTCATCCTATCAAACATTATAACAAAGGAGTTGAGTAAGCAGATACATAAACACTCAACACATAGGAAGGGATATATAAACTATATCACAAAGTGACATGTTTATAAAAATATCAATAATAAAAATACACATAAATCGTATGATTATCTTATGTTCACTTGAACTAAATTATTAAAGATCACCACAATATTGTCCAGAATGTAAACTAAAACAACACCTATAAGCGAAACAATACTGTTTCGTCAATTAGGTCTTCATCAGTCTTTACTCCAATACATTATGAAAAATGTCAAACTAATCAAGGCAATTTATAAGACAATATTGACAATCAGGTACATTACTGTTACTGCTCATAATCAGTGGAAAGCGTAAATCGATAGTAAGAGGACAAGTGTACTAGTATGGCTGATAAGAATAATAAAACTAGAATAAATACAAAACATACATTAAAACTTGATAGAATAAGCTGATTAGGACAAACTTACTAAAGTAATAATAATCTAAAAATTAAAGTTACGTAATAGAAAGTATGAGTAAAAGTCCCAGCAATATAGGTAATAAAGACAGTTTACCAAAGGCGTGATGAAAAGATAATTAAAATAAAATAGACAAAAAAACAGATGTGTCGAGTTCATGAAAATATCTGCTAAGTCATACATTGTCAAGGAAGAGAGAAGTGTTAGAAATTTCTACTGAACACAAACCAAGGTTGTTGGTTTCTACCATGAGTAATAAACAAATACGTAACCCATTAGGTATATTAGAGTATATTACTTTAAATGACTTCAGTTTCCCTACTTCGACCGCTATCTATCAAATAAGATAAAACTGGACTAGGTGTACTCCTTATTAGTCCTTTACTGAACCATTCTAGTAGATGTTCATTGATTCGCTGATAGAGTTGACTGGTTGTATGCCATATTTAGCTTTCGCCACAGGAGCAGCTGAATCTATATATGAACATGGAAGAGGCTAATTCTGGTAACCTATATTTTGTTTGGGTGAACACTACCGATCGACTGGAAAATGACAAACAAAATGTTTTGCGTAGAAAGTCCTTTTGATTGATCTATCATAAAGAACCTCACCAGCCACATCACCGTTGGTTAGACATCTAACCAGATTCCTTTTATAACAGATGGATGCGAAGCTTTTAAAATGAGTATAATGACATGCATCAAGATTCTTTATGTACATACTTCTACTTATTGACCCGTTTTCTCTTCTATTTAATAAGGAGCTGACGAAACGCAATTTATTATCACAATCGTAGTCACAAGTAAAAGTGATTGCTAGGTGTACATTATTAGAAGTTCTTGTCTGGAAAGATTTCGGCCGACAAAACTAAAAGTGTTGTCGATAAAACGAAGTATGTATTCCAGTTATTTTATTATTCTTATCATCACTACTAGTACACTTGTCCTCTTACTATCGATTTGCACTTTCCACTGATTATGAGCAGTAACAGTTATGTACCTGATTGTCAATATTGTCTTATAAATTGCCTTGATTAGTTTGACATTTTTCATAGTAATGTATTGGAGTAGAGACTGATGAAGATTTAATTGACGAAACAGTATTGTTTCGCTTATAGGTGTTGTTTTAGTTTACATTCTGAAATTTCCTAACATTTACTCCAGTATACAGCAATATATTTGTGTGAATTGGAAGAATATTAAATCAGTGAAAGTAATTCGTGAGTCAATTATAACAATGAAATAGGTTGTTTAACTGTTGGAGAAGGGAGTTCATAATCCTCAAAAATACAAGTGTTCATTAAAAATCCAGTGAAAGGAATTGTAGTAAACTTTTGTAAGCTTGATTTGTAAACTTAATTCACATTAACTTAATTCAATGTGAATCATAATTTCAGAGTAGTTGCCATGACATTTAACTGTGTATGAATAAAATGTTGCATTTTGTACTCACTTGATGAATTTACTTTAATCAATAATCATTGTAAATTAATTATGATAAAAATGGATACATTCATATAAATGTTGTTGTTCGCTTATCTCGTTTCAGTACTCACCATAATACAATCTTCCTACAGGTAGCTGTGAGTTGGGAAGGAACAACTTGTGGTATCCGATTGAAGTACAAGTATTAGAGATAGTGTTCGGATTAATTGTATTGACTATTGAAGGAATCATATATATCATTCGACTACTCTAGATCTATTAGCTGTACTAAATCAATAAGAACGTATAAGTTTGTCTCATTCGAAAACATATCAATTACATAACACATCATGATAAGTGAAAGATGTAAATTGATAGTAGGATGGTATATGTACCCAGTAGTAATGATAAGTAGATTAATAACAACACGATGAATACATATTTCAACATAAAATGAATAACAGTAATGACAATACTGATAGCCATTTTAACATAGGAAGTAGGTCAAAACGTGTAAGAAATTAAGCTACTTAAAACAATAAAGATAATAATCATAATCAGAAATATTCAAGTGAACAATTGCTATTGCTGATAACTTCGTCATCAGATTCTTACAGATATAAATTATTGAAAAGTTTATTATTTCAGTGATTATAATGAAATGAAGATCTTTAAACTGGTAATAATAATAAAATCTAGAAAGTGTAAAAATGATTTGGTTGAATATATACATAATGGAGAAGAGATATGAAAGGTAATTGGGTGTTGTTACTGAATGTTAATTTGATATTATGAATTGGTCTGAATTAGACAACCATTGATCAACAATCTCCACAATACCCAATTACAATCAATATCAGATTACTAGTGAGTAACTTCACGAGGTAATTCCTGGTGTTCTAGCGAGGTAACCCAGCAATGGCAATGGATAAGGTCGCGTAAACGTATCACAAATGGATTGAATTAGAAATATCAACCATTGGGAGCCGACTCTGATGGTTTAATGGTAAAGCGTTCGTCGCGGGGTCAGAGGGTCCTGGGATCGATAAGGCATGCAATATGTTGAGACCGATTAGGAATAGACAAACACTAAAATAGTCACTTCGCATGGATCAGCATATGTATAAGTAGCAGTCCTATGAGTCAATCGCGGCCCGAAAAGCTTAGTAACGATCACAGGCAGTGCAACTAGATGATTTTATATAGAATCCTCTAAGAAACAACGGCCCCTTCCTGGTGAGTTATCCTGTTATTGGAAGTTGTGATATTGTTGTCTGAGGTCAGGTGTATTGGTGCACCTCGACACAAGCGTACCGGAATAATATCGTATTATTACTTGAGTGCGAACTCGAGTATCCGTCGCCCTACCAGTGAAATCAGTTCGCAAAAAATTTAAATGAATGTAGTGGTACACTATTCTGTTTAACTAACACACTGATCTTTCCACAGCCTGATTTTCGTTCTATTTGAAAGTTTGTTTCGTTCCGCTAACAAACAAAAGAAGAACAATTTGATCTTTGTATTCGTTACAGATTATTCACCGTTGGATATCAATGAAAAACACGGAGGGCTAGACATGTTCCTTCGTAATATGAAATTCAGAAGTGTCGACTAATGATCTTACGAAAAGGTAGAACCTAGAACTATCAAGTCTAACAAAGAACACTAGGCTTGCATTCAGTAGTACATCCGTACATCAACCCATGACGAATACAAACTACAAGTTAAAAGTAATCACAACAAAGCTACCCTAAATCAACTTACTAGTGACGTTTTTCGAGATGTTCTTGAAGTTTCAGTCAAAATCATGATTGAAGTCCACATATACATGGGAGTAAGACCATAACCATTGATGCCACTGGATGATAGAAAGAATCGGTTGTCCTTAAGTTGGCCAATACTTGATAGTTGAAAACACAACTAACCAATAGACATTTAACCACGGTAGGTGACTTAATACTATGCGACCGTCTAATAACAACCAGATATTCTTAGCCTATTGTCAGTCTGCTCAATATCGTTAGACTCCAACGAAAGGAGGACTACTTAAATAACCCAACATTGCAGTAACATGAATTGTAGATCATTTACTTCATACACTAGTCTATACACAATAATAATATCAATAGGAAACAAAGACATCAATTATAGAAAACCGGGGTAATACATGCATAATTATTTAGTTCTAATTCGTAATTGAAAAGAATATAACAAAAGGTCAGATGAAAGATTAGGACGGTAGGAGCATGAAGGTAACAGAAAGAAAATGCCTAATACGTAAACAATTAAAATGCATGAAATATCCTACTAGAAAACAGTTCTTTAAGTTCAATCATTCTTTCTTACTAGCTCGTCATAAAAGGATCCTACTATTTAACGCTAGTCGAGTAGAGGTTGCTAATCGGTTCTATCCTTGGTAAAGTCATGAGTGTATACTCCTGAGAAATCCAATACTAAGACAAAGTTATTCAGCATTCCCTGGTTTATAAAGGTACTCATTGACATGTCTGGACGTAGACATGTGATTGGCTAATATTGTGTGTCTGACATACGACATTGATCAGGCTTTATGTATATATATCTTGTGTATTATTGGTTATAATATATTCGTGTGAGTAACAAGTGGGCTTCTTGATAATCGGTCGGATCTTGTGCCTGTGCAATAGACTAAGGCAAGGCTGGGTGTTAGCAATAAGCGATAGCTCGGCAGATAAGAGAATCGATAATAATCGGCCGCCCCAGTGCGTTCAGATATAACACTCATGTTAAAGTAAAATTGTGACAAATACAAACACCTATTTCCACAAAACCACTTCACAATCACATACTATCATTAAAAAAGAAAACAATAACAGAGAGACTGGAACTATTTTATTCTTTACTTAAGTATATTTCAATAACAATAACGAAGATAATAATAGTAACAATAGTAACTATTATTATTATTATGTATTTAGAAGAGAAACATTATTTTATAATTGTTCCAAAAGTTTATATTCCAAGTTTCACATTGAATAATTCTTACTTTATGTAATTGATAACATTTAGTTAACTGTGTACACATTCACATTTCATAGATATATATCTACTAGTTTTAATAACAGAAATAATAATAACAATAAAACTAATAATATTATTACGTAATCCGATTATACATAGAAACGAGAAAGATTAAATTTTCAATACAAAATGAATTGATTACATATGAATCAAATACAAGTAAGAAATATATGTGTACATGTATAGTGTTGATTAGAGAATTCTTGTCAGTGACCAATGCTCTATGTGAGGATAAGAAGCATTGATTGGTTGAGCATAACACATGTTCTTACCATCATCATCATCATCATCAGCAACGTAGAACCGGGTACATACGCCCGTAGGTTCAAGCTGCCATACCACATTAGCACTACGAGATATTCTTACAGATGTGAATTGAAGAAATTAACAAATACATATATCTAGATACTAATAAATTTGCAACATACATATATTACTTATAAAACAGTAGTAAGAAAAAAGACAGATAATTGTTGAAAGGTAAGATAAGAGAAAATATTTAAGCTAGTAAATAAGAGAAAACATATATATATAGATAGATAGATAGGTTTATGTTTTCACTGCTGAGTAGTGCATCTATAGAATAATAAACAGATTGATCTATTGATGCTTCAAATAATTCAACTCTACAAGCATACATTTTTACAAATACAGGTATAATCAAGGTGTATCAAGTGGAAACTTTTATTGTTACTGTTGTTGTTAATAAAATTGTAAAGTTTTAAAGAAAAAGACGAAGAAGAAGAAAAACCCAATACTTATCTACTTAACAACTAATCTATAATTTTATCTCAACAGTAAATTCAATATTAATTATCGAATCACAAATGATTTTAGTTCTCTATGTTATCATTTTAGAATAGAATATTACAATTTATTTATCTTTTTTTTCTTGCAACGAAAAACAAACAAAACAACAAAACTATTGAAAGCGGGGAATAGAGTAATACAATAAAGAAAAAAAATAATAATAATGACAATGTACATCTACACAAATGTATTCAGTGTAAATAAGTCGTATATCGACTAATGAATAGTAATTTTCATTCCATTATGATTGAATTAATGCTTTTTTTCTCCCCTCTTTTTTAACAGATGAGCAAATCAATTACAGATGTATGTGTACATAGACAAGTTAGGCGCATATACTTACTAAGTCAACTACAATAAATTATTAATTATAATTTAACATACTACTAACAATAATAAAAATAAAATTAAAAAAAAACCACAATGGAATAAAATTATTAATCAATTTTCAACGGAACAACAAATATATAAGTCACCGGAACCAATATAACTCATATACATGGTATGTTTGTAGACATAGTAAAAAATGAAAACAATAAAAATGTTCACATCATTTAATGATTAATTTTGCAATTCAACATCGTTATTGTTATATATTAGTAATTTAAATAGAACAGCTATATAAGGGTGAAAACTAAAAAAAGGAAGAAGAGTGAAGTGATAAAGATGATGATGATGAGGAGGATCAATCTCTTTATTAATTCGTGTAATTAAATAAGTGTATAACCAATTGATTGAACTAAATACCTTTTTCAACTAATAAAGTAGGACGTATTCTTTGAAGAAAGCCCCAATCATCAATAGAAACAAAACCATAGGCGTATAATAGTGTTAGTCTAAAAAGTAAACAAAGCATATTTATTTTCAGAAATACAGATACAATAACGAGGATAGTTGAATATTTACTCATGATATCGAAACACTATTCAAACATACGTCTGTATGAAAATATCCTCATCTGTGTATGGTCAAATTTACTTATTATCTAGTTTCTATTATATGCATGCATGTACATACAACCTGGCATACGTGGGGATCAATCCAAGTTGCAACACCTCAGAAGTACAACCAGATTAACACTAAATCAGTAAAAGTAGTCATCGCAATGATAATAATAAAAAAGAGTGGACATAGAATACGATCCAGGAACAAAAGTTAGCTCGTGGAAAGAAAGGTATGAAATAATTTTAAGATCACGATTTAACAGAGGGTAAAAAGTAAATGCACGTGTACCTCTGTGACCGACTTTAGATCATACCATCAACAGTCTTCGACCAATGGCTAAGGCACCCTCACGTACCCCAACCAAGCAGTCTGTATATCTACTATATTCGAGAAGGATATAAGAAAACTAGGCGAGATCAAACCAGATCATGACATCAGTTCATGAAATCAATGATCTGAACTGTGATAGTAGGTTTCCCTTTATTGTGGGTAGATTGATCTCATCTGTCAAGCCACCAGGACTCATTCGCATAACTGCAAATAATGCAATGCAACTAAGTGGACATGAAGCGTTTAAAAAGATTCTGTGTTGACACGGACCTGATTTATGGAATGGTAGGAGCAGCCAAACCAAAACATGGCATCAGTCCATGGAGTCTTTGACTGTTGGTCTAAGCCATGTTAGTAGATGCAGATTACCTGGTGGGGGTCCGTATGATAATCGCAATAAATGGCTAGAGACATTGAGCGACATGGTTCAGAATCGATCACAGTGGCGCAAGTGGATTCACTCTTTACCTTCATCTAAAAGTTAAATTCTATTATTATTTTCTGCACACCTTTATTTTACTCTCCTTCTTGTGTTTTGTTATTGTGTTACCTCTGTAATCTTGTAGTGCTAATGTGGTATGGCAACCTGGACCATGGGCGTATGTACCCGGTTTATGTTGCTGATGAATGATGAATGAATGAATGAATGAATGAATGAATGAATGAATGAATGAATGAATGAATGAATGAATGAATGAATGAATGAATGAATGAATGAATGAATGAATGAATGAATGAATGAATGAATGAATGAATGAATGAATGAATGAATGAATGAATGAATGAATGAATGAATGAATGAATGAATGAATGAATGAATGAATGAATGAATGAATGAATGAATGAATGAATGAATGAATGAATGAATGAATGAATGAATGAATGAATGAATGAATGAATGAATGAATGAATGAATGAATGAATGAATGAATGAATGAATGAATGAATGAATGAATGAATGAATGAATGAATGAATGAATGAATGAATGAATGAATGAATGAATGAATGAATGAATGAATGAATGAATGAATGAATGAATGAATGAATGAATGAATGAATGAATGAATGAATGAATGAATGAATGAATGAATGAATGAATGAATGAATGAATGAATGAATGAATGAATGAATGAATGAATGAATGAATGAATGAATGAATGAATGAATGAATGAATGAATGAATGAATGAATGAATGAATGAATGAATGAATGAATGAATGAATGAATGAATGAATGAATGGAGTGAATTATGGAGTTGATTTAGTAAGTCAGTCAATTAATCACGTACAGCATACAATTTAGCTATAATATGTACACTGATCGAAGTTGTAAAATCTCATTAGAAAAATGAATACCACGTTAGACATCTGGTACTATGAAAAGCAAGGCATGAAGTAGGATAGAAAAAAGCCATGGGCGGCCAAACCAAAACATGGAATCAGTCCACGGAGTCTTTAACTGTTAGTCTAAGCCACGTTAGTAGATGAAGAATACTTGGTTGGGGACCGCGTGATAATTTTAATCAATGGCTGGTATCACTGAGTGACATCGTACAGAATCAGCCACAATAGTGCAATAGTATTTATCCTTTATCTTCATCTAGATCTCGTCGTGCTAATGTAGTATGGTAACTTGAACCTATGGACTCATATGCCAGGTTCTACACTGCTAATGACGGCCTAATTATATATACCCGAGTTTCTTTGTGTTTCTTTCTAGACTTTTTGATTACATCATTTTTACTGGATTGTTCTTTTTTGTAATTACATCTTCATATATGTACGATTGTACAATTTGATAATCAATTCGTTGAAAAGAGGTGATTTCGACGAAATCTGTGTTTTCCATGTTTTAAGGGGAATTTTAAAAATATAATGAAAAATTATTTTGTGCTGTGTGTAAACTACATGATGGACCATACAGTATGTATAGTCAATAAAAATAAACCTACATATCAAATATGCACAAAGTCGAGCGATCATGAACACTAGTGTTTAGGATAAGCAGAAAGTACAGAAGGACATTCTAGTTACAAAGAATCATACTATTCAACCAGATTTACTTTACACTGTGTATACACATACAAATTTAATCAATGGCTGGTATCACTGAGTGACATCGTACAGAATAATCCAAGCATAATTAAAGTACATTCCTTTATCTTTAAATGCAAATTGTTACTTCAGGATTGGACTGCATTATACCCCCCCCCAAGCATTAGTCATAGGGAGTGAAGTAGTTGAATGTGTTGATTACTTGACTTATCTTGGAAGCTTCATCACTCCTGGTACCTGGTGAAATCTCCGCTCAGATTCAGAAAGTACTCTTGACTCGACTCACGCCATTTATCAACGAAAAGACGATTAGAATGAGCGGTAATTTACTTAATTTTAACCCATGAATGCGAAATGTGCTTCATGAAAATAGAAGGTATACATAGGCTCCAGGTCTTTTATCATAGAAGTCTTCGAGTCATCGTCAATATATCATAAAAACGACCAAGTAAGCAATACTCACGTTAGACATCTGGTACTATGAAAAGCAAGGCATGAAGTAGGATAGAAAAAAGCCATGGGCGGCCAAACCAAAACATGGAATCAGTCCACGGAGTCTTTAACTGTTAGTCTAAGCCACGTTAGTAGATGAAGAATACTTGGTTGGGGACCGCGTGATAATTTTAATCAATGGCTGGTATCACTGAGTGACATCGTACAGAATCAGCCACAATAGTGCAATAGTATTTATCCTTTATCTTCATCTAGATCTCGTCGTGCTAATGTAGTATGGTAACTTGAACCTATGGACTCATATGCCAGGTTCTACACTGCTAATGACGGCCTAATTATATATACCCGAGTTTCTTTGTGTTTCTTTCTAGACTTTTTGATTACATCATTTTTACTGGATTGTTCTTTTTTGTAATTACATCTTCATATATGTACGATTGTACAATTTGATAATCAATTCGTTGAAAAGAGGTGATTTCGACGAAATCTGTGTTTTCCATGTTTTAAGGGGAATTTTAAAAATATAATGAAAAATTATTTTGTGCTGTGTGTAAACTACATGATGGACCATACAGTATGTATAGTCAATAAAAATAAACCTACATATCAAATATGCACAAAGTCGAGCGATCATGAACACTAGTGTTTAGGATAAGCAGAAAGTACAGAAGGACATTCTAGTTACAAAGAATCATACTATTCAACCAGATTTACTTTACACTGTGTATACACATACAAATTTAATCATTTGTTCACACTTTAAATCATACATTCACACCCACTTACGTGCATATTGTGTGCAAACACATTATGACCTAAATACAATAGATCAAATCCAATGAAAATATCATCTCATTTTTCTTGCTAATTAACTATACGCTATAACGTGCTCAAAGTAAGTAGTTCGTAAGAGAAAGTATATCAGGAAATTAGGTATAGTGGATAAAAGTTGGACGCTTCATGTACTAAGCAAATTGTGTGTTGATGGTACCAGTTACGTTCTACAGTATTAAAGATGTTACTATCTATTCTTAAATATTTGGGACGAAAGCTTTTTGATTCAGCCTACCTAATCACAGAAACAGATTCATAGTATCAACAGAGCTCATCCGTGGACAGTATTCTTCTTTACAACAGGTAGTGTATGAAAGTGAGATTGACCACAGTGAAGTAGTTGTGTGAAGATAAAAGCTCAGTAATTAAATCATCGAGATCAGACAATCTAATTTAACTAAAACCATCCTCATGAATTACAAATTACTGTGACAATAACTTTTGACAGAAATAGATGACTTTCATTAGAAAACAACATACAAATACAGAAAAACAGAGAAATTTAGTTTACAAACTTACCCTTTTTGTGTGACTGAGGTACAACTGACATCTAGTTCTTCTAGCTGAGGACAACTAGTAGCTAAAACCTCCATAGTTAAGTCACCAACAACAGCTAAACCACATAAATCAAGTACACGCAAGCGAGGTAAATGGCGTAGCATTTGAGCAATACCGGTTTCACGTTTTAAAGAATGCATATTCGCCAAGACAACTTCTTCCAAATGAGGACACCTTGTTGCTAATTCAGAAAGATTATCATCATCACTGAAAGTTTGCGTTCCACGAAGATCGAGTGAAGAAAGATGAGGTAGCTAGAAATAAAAAAAATTAAGGAGATATCACGTAGTCTAAAAATGGCCATTCAGTTCATCGATAATTAGTTTACCCGGTAAAAGTAGCTGAACTAAATCCCAAGGAACATAAATTCCGTTCAAAACTATTAGGTGAAGGAGAAATCTAGTGCCAGTCAATAACTGTAGTGCATATATATTTCTGCACTCATTTGTATTTGAATTTGTTTAAAAATACATAAATAGGTGCCAGTTCGAACATAGAAGTACAGATCTAACTCGAATGCATGCTTCCTTATTGAGTTACGTTTATAAACAAACTGGGCTACCATGTAAACAAGCACAGAAAGTGAGTCAATTATCCACAAGGTTATCACATCACATATTAGAACAGAAAGATTAATGCCAAAATAGTAGAAGTCTTAGTAATAGTAGTAGTAAAAGAAACTGAATACACCTCAATAAAAAAGAATTAATTCATCGTGAAATATATAAGTTTAAAGCTCAGGATTCAAAATAACAAAGTGTATGCATATCAGCCATTGGAACCGATCCCAACCGTTGATGCTACCTTGACATGGTGGTCAAGCTTGTCTATCACGATGACTCAATATGACTGACTATACTGGCTGGAACAATCGTTCATCAAAGTCATACCAAGCCAGGCAGGTTGGCTAAAGAGTGGTAAGACTAAAAGCAGCAGATATAAGATCCGACGGTACAGAGGTCTCAACATGTACGGAGCTAGTAACATGAATGTCTCTAAAAAGGCCGTGTGTGACCGGCCTCAAGCAGTTGTCCCTGCGGTCACGGTATGAATTCAAAAAGCTCGGTTGGCTCTTTCCAACATACAACACCTATAGCGTAAGCAAGATATTCGTCTCTTAACGAAAGTACTAGTATGCTAAGAAGTCTGCTATTTTACTGTATGGATGTGAAACGTGGCCATTAAGAGTAGATGATACTCGAGGGTTACTGGTATTTGGCCACTGATGTCTTCGAAGCACAGTGCATGTTAGCTGGGATCACCAAGTAAGCAATAACGAGGTTAGATGCCGGGTGGTAAATCAGTCGATGAGGTTGTAAATCTTCATCGACTGAGATGATTGGGACAGGTATTACGTGTGTACTACGTATGCCTGACCACAGTCTACCTCGACGTGCGATGATGACTGACAAAGGAGTAGGATGGAAGGAAGATAAAGGCAGCCAAATTAAAACGTAGCATAAGTCCATGAAGTCACTGACTGCTGGTGTGAGTCATGTCGGTAGATGCAGACTACCTGGTTGGAGTTGGCGCAAATGTTGTAACCAGTGGTTGGAAACTTTGGGTGGCATGGTTCAGAGTCAGTCATAGTGATGCTTATTCATCCATTCATGTACAACGTAGGACCCGGGTCCAAGTTGCCATACCACATTAGCACGAGATCAAATTCCCAAGACTAACGAAACAGCACAATTCAACAGAAAGGAATGAAATAAACGAAAGTATGAATGAATAATGAAGCTTAGGATCTAGCATAACACAAAGATTGAATGCATTTATGTCAATGTGACCGATTCTAAGCCATTTTACCCAGCATATCCAACCACTAATCATGACTGAGCCTGACTGCCAGGTAATTTTCATCTACCAATGTGGTCTAGACTAACAGTCAAAGATTTCATGAATTGATTCCATGTTTCGGTTTAACGGCTTCTATCTCTCTTCCATCCTACTCCTACCCTAGTCAGCATAGCGCGATGAGGTTGACGATGGTCAAGTATACGCAACACATGTCCCAATCATCTTAGTTGATGAAGCTCTACAACTTCTTCGAAGCTCCCTGAAATTGTGAGCTTAAAATTATTTTATAGCACTTTCTCTCCCTGGACTATATTCTATATATCCACTCTTCTGTTTTCGTTATTATTATCACTTACGTAACTTTTGCTTCTACTGATTTGATGTTATTCTATTTTACTGTGTTTAGAGATATGACGACTTGCACAGATGCACACATGTGCCAGGTTCTATGTCGTTCACACATACAGTGGAACCGATTTTGGATAATGTCACCACCTGTTAAAACAATCACATGGACCAAAACAGAGTAGTTTTCATCTAGCAGCATAGCTCATACCAATAGTCATAGATCTCATGGAGCGACGAATTTTGGCTTAGTTATCACTACCTTCCTCCCACCTTATTCGAATGTCAGCCACCATCGTGCTGAGATGGGAGGTGGTTAGTCATGTGTAATACATGTCCAACAATCCCAGAGTGCAATGAAGTACGAGCTGATCAACTGGTTTATCATCTTTTTAGAGTACCTTACGTCTAAACCTCAAAAGTCTCCGGAATCCATATGAGGAGATTTCGTCAAATACTAACTCATCAGAGCTGTTCTGACTTAAAAACTAAGTGAAATTTTTGACGCGTTCAACTAATCCTTTCTTTTATTTCGTTCGCTGAAGCAGATCAGTCCCGAATTAAAATTTTTTATCTAGAGTGGGAGAAATTTATTGAAAATACGCTTGCCAAACGATGATATGACAGTGAAGAATTTAATAGGTACACACGAACGTACAAGAAAATTAAATTAAATGCCAACATACTTTGCTAACAAGATCCAGTAACCCATCAGAAGTCAAATGATGAAGATGCCCGAACGCCAATGCTCTTAATCCTTGACATCGTCCCAATAAAGCTAAAATACTTGAATTTAAACGGAAACATCCAAATAGTTCCAGACGCTCCTTTATGAAAGAAACGAAAAAAGGGAAAAAATATTAACACGGATGACGGATTAAAACATAGCAGGAAAGAATTGATGAGGCATTTCACCAATGGAACTACATATGTAATAAAACAATGCTTAAAACAACATAACTTCAATTCATTTACAGTTGATTTGACAGGTATAGACAGACACACATTATCATATTTGTTGTGAAATGGCTCAGAATTGATCACGGTGGTGCAGATATATTAACTCGCTACCTTCTTCTAAACCTGTAGTTCTTTTAGTATTCATTCATGTATACTGACGAATCTTGTGCTTGAGCTCAGACTATTCGTTCCTAATCTGTGTACTAGTTTTGTCAACTCCAGTCTCTAGAAGCTATGAAGCTGCCAATTAAAAGATAGAAGACAATGGAGATTTTACTCTGGCAAGTGTCGAATATGTACAAATGATTACGTACATTTAGAGCTGACTGGAAATCATTATCGCAATTTATCCAAGAACAAGAAGTTGCGCAATCGACCATGTCAATTTTTTTAAAAATTCAACTAAATGGTGTTTAAACGGAATGCTTTAGGTTTCTTCGAGGTTTCTGAAAGCCAATGCAACTCCTTTCTGAGTTACATGAATATAACTGTCTCCACTGACCCAATCCCAACTGCTGCATTCTATCGGTAAATATCATTTGTGATGGTCGGAATGTTGAAGACACAAGAATGTTAACTCATCCGCCTCCTTAAGTTGTCTTCTATTATAGAATTAATTTGGAATGCATTTAATCATCTAAAGTGTGAAGCGTTCACTATCCTTTCTTTATTTCGTTCGCTTGAAGCAGATCCAGTCCCGAATTACAATTTTTTTATCTAGAGTGGGAGAATTTATTGAAAATACGCTTGCCAAACGATTGATATGACAGTGAAGAATTTAATAGGTACACACGAACGTACAAGAAAATTAAATTAAATGCCACATACTTGGCTAACAAGATCCAGTAACCCATCAGAAGTCAAATGATGAGATGCCCGAACGCCAATGCTCTTAATCCTTGACATCGTCCCAATAAAGCTAAAATACTTGAATTTAACGGAAACATCCAATAGTTCCGACGCTCCTTTATGAAAGAAACGAAAAAAGGGAAAAAATATTAACACGGATGACGGATTAAAACATAGCAGGAAAGAATTGATGAGGCATTTCACCAATGGAACTACATATGTAATAAAACAATGCTTAAAACAACATAACTTCAATTCATTTACAGTTGATTTGACAGGTATAGACAGACACACATTATCATATTTGTTGTGAAATGGCTCAGAATTGATCACGGTGGTGCAGATATATTAACTCGCTACCTTCTTCTAAACCTGTAGTTCTTTTAGTATTCATTCATGTATACTGACGAATCTTGTGCTTGAGCTCAGACTATTCGTTCCTAATCTGTGTACTAGTTTTGTCAACTCCAGTCTCTAGAAGCTATGAAGCTGCCAATTAAAAGATAGAAGACAATGGAGATTTTACTCTGGCAAGTGTCGAATATGTACAAATGATTACGTACATTTAGAGCTGACTGGAAATCATTATCGCAATTTATCCAAGAACAAGAAGTTGCGCAATCGACCATGTCAATTTTTTTAAAAATTCAACTAAATGGTGTTTAAACGGAATGCTTTAGGTTTCTTCGAGGTTTCTGAAAGCCAATGCAACTCCTTTCTGAGTTACATGAATATAACTGTCTCCACTGACCCAATCCCAACTGCTGCATTCTATCGGTAAATATCATTTGTGATGGTCGGAATGTTGAAGACACAAGAATGTTAACTCATCCGCCTCCTTAAGTTGTCTTCTATTATAGAATTAATTTGGAATGCATTTAATCATCTAAAGTGGAAGTTTGGAAGACAAATCTTGCCTAGATGTCATTGATCATCTTTTTTGATCCAGTTTGTGTTTAATACATGTGCCAGAAGCTCCCCAAAACAGGTACAGTATTTTTCTGGCGCTTCGCTTGATAATTACTGGATTCTATAAATTGTTATATTGATGAGATTTAACGAATACCTGCTTGGAGCCGCAAAAATTGTGTGAACCTATTCACGTTTGGCCTTTTGATTTACCCGTGGTAATAGAGAAAGTGCGTGGGTTAAGAGCGCTAGGCTGCGTCTAATATGACATTAAATAGGTCTGTGAGCAATTAGTTAAATGAAGAGTACCAACTCAATTACAGCAGGATAAAGCGGAGAGCATTGATTGTCCTGAATGCTAGCAAGCAATCTAAATATGAACAGAATCTTTTTTTGAAATCAACACTCACGCGATTCAATACATTTGAACAGTTTAATAACATGTCAAATAATCAGAGCCTAAGCTGAAGTCAATCCACGATCATATGCCATCTAAGGTTTTATAGAATAAATGATTTGTGTGGAAAATATCGCTGACAAATTCCACTTAAAATGAAATCAGGGTATAGAAATGCTACTATCAATATTTTGATACACAATGTTTTATTGTTGTTTTTATTACAAAAAATGTATTAAACAAGCACAAGCTGTGCAAAGTGTATGTTTTAACTGCGTACTTTAGTAAGTACTACTACGATCTATGATCGCATTATTTCTTATGTAAACATGAAACATAATAATGAATAGGTGAAATATAAACTCTGTTTATCAATCGGTTATAATTAACGCATAGCCTGATACAAATATACGTTAGCCAAAAATTGACATACCACAACAACACGATAAGGATGAAACTAAAAAAGTGAAATCCGTTGTTTTCTGATTGCAACTGAATATCTAACCGATACTGTTTCGTAATGATACATTTAAAATTAAGACTAATTTGTTAATCATACATTAAATCATCCTATGTTTACCATTTTAACTTACGAGAGTATTTTGATGATAATGAACCAATTGCTGTATAGCAGCATTACTTATCTGTTGGGCACCATTCAATTTGACACTGATTAAATGTGTGGCTGATTTAGCGAGAGCAATCACTGTTTGATCACGTACTGATTGAGTATAACTTGCATTTACATGTTTCAAATTATGACAATGATCAGCCACTATTCTAAGCGGTAGATCTTGGTCAAACGGTCCTTTAGTACAACCAATTAACGAGAGTTTTTGTAATCCTGGACCACAGACTAGAAACATACGTTTTAACCCTAGATAGAGAATACGAAGCAAAACAAACATCATCGAATACGGATAGGTGTATTTGTTTAAAAATAAATCAATAGGACCACTGAAATAATCTCATTTTTTATTTCCAAATAATTCAAAGTTGGCAATGAAGTAAATTCCTAATTTTCACTAAGGAATATAGACGGCAGGAATCCGCAGTATACTCAGTGTCCCCAAGTGTAGTGTACTCAATGTTTATGAGAATCGTTGGACAATTTAGTGTATTTTTTATCAAGTAAAACATTCCCGAGCCTTAACTTTCATTATACGTATGTTTCTCAAACACAATGTTGAACTACACTACATAGATATATTCATAGAAGTCGCTTGTGCATTAGGCCACCGATAGATGAACCGCGAAGGTATTCGGCGTTTGTCGTGAACGTTCAATATATATATATATATATATATATATATATATATACTTACTATACTTCTTATTGTGATTTGAGACAAAACAACAGAAATGCAATGACGAGGTAATACTAAAAAAGTGGGAAAGTAATATAGATAAATATTTTTGTAAAACACTACCCAACCATTTTGTTTTTAGAACCTGTGCAATTATATTACTTGCAAACTATGCAATGTGACTGATTAACTTCTATATACTGGACTGCAGAAAATCAATGTGTTGACTACTTCGCATATCTTCGAAATCCTATCAGATGCGCATGATCGATATTTGATGAAGTTTTGGCACTAGGGTTCATAACGTAAATTTAGCTTTTAACATCACCATACCATGTGGCGACGGTGAAGCAATCAGCTCCTAGCGAAAAAAAATAAGTATACTGAACATTGTTGGAAGGTGTACTATTTGGGGTCTATGCGATAGTCGTGATCAGTAGATTGAGTATTAAGAGACATGCGTCCTAATTTGCCATAGTGATGCAGGTGAATTAATTTGCTAGCCTTTTTATTACCCTAAGCTCCACACTGTTACATGTATACATTTGCATTCCATCAAGTTGAGCTATATTTTTGTGTTAATCTTAATTTGATTTGGTGGTGCTAATGCTGTATTCGAATTTGACCTAATGCACGAGTTCTAGTCTTTACGTTGTTTATAACCGAGTAACTCCAACTGCAAATAAAAGTTTAAACAATCGAACTAGTGCTTATACAGTTTGTGTAATTCGGCTAATTATTTAATAATTTTGTGGCTGGAAAAACTCCGCCTGGAGCCCCTAAAAAATTGCTGCCGGTCCCAAGCCCGGATAAAGGAGGAGGGTTGGGCATGGGGTTAGCAACCCCATCCCGTAAAACAACTACCATGATAAAAAACAGCTTACGAGTAAAAACCACTATAACCATTCTAACTCTGACCTGGGAATTGGAAGGACTAATATGACGCTTCATGGTGAAAGCCGAGTTCCTTCGGAAGCCATGAGGCCGATGCCCCCCTTTCTGACAACCGGAGCAACAATTAATATACTTGACCGACCTCAAACAGCTGTCTCCTGGGCACTGCGGTCACACTCTCAGGTCATCACGACCTACTGTTATAACGTGTGAAAAAAAAAAGGTTTTGTCGGTTAATCGGTTGGTTGTGCGCGGACGCTTTATTGAAGTGTGCCTCGTCGCCTGTTGATCGGCTGGTTGTAGCAGACGCCTGTTGAAATGTGCCTAGTTGATAATACGCGACTTGCTTAAGCCCACTCAGTCCCAAGCCGGAGATAGAAGATTAAGATCGGAATAAGATTCGGAGTCGGATTATATTTTACACATTCGCTTATATATACAAAATAATCATGATGATTATTCATCAAATAAAATTATCAACACTTTTAATAATACAATTAAATGTTGTCAAATGTGCTCACATAAAGTGATGAAGGTTTACAAATCATGTTAACAAAAAATCAATACAACTTGATAAAATGACAATTGTATTTCTAGGGATTTCGAATCCCTAACACCTACCCTAATCCTCTTTCTCTTTCAGGTTCCTCAAGAATGACCCTTCCACGGTGTGGGCAACCGGGAAGTGATAACCACCCTCATACCGCTAATAGCACTCGACTTCACCTTGTTCATGATCAAACACGTTCTCCCTCTCTGGTCTCTACTTGTAACACTTCTTCTACTACATTTTCTATGCGTGCCACTTGTACTGGTTACCTGAGTTCCCGAAATGTCATACCAGGTCTCCTGAAGCCACGCTCTAAACTTCATGTTGGAGCTTTTAATGTGCGTACACTGTGTCAAATCGGTCAACAAGCTGCCTTAGCTAAAACATTAGAATCTCTTGCAATTGATGTATGCTGTGTCTCCGAAACACGCATACAGGATCCCAGCATGGTCATCCGTTTGACCTCACCTAGTCAATGCAACGGAACAGCACACTTCACTCTTCGTTTATCTGGAGACCCTACAGCAAGCTCACGTGGCCTTGCTGGTGTAGGCATAGCACTAAGCTTACGGGCAGAATAGGCTCTTCTCGAGTGGATTCCTGTAGACAGTCGTCTATGTACTGTCCGTCTAAATGGCACAGTACGAACTCGGAAAGACAGGGACACACGCCGATGCCTTTCTGTCGTCTCTGCTTATGCCCCCACTGACTGCAGCACAGATGAAGTGAAAGGCGACTTCTATATGAAGTTCTCTAGCCTCCTTCACAAAGCTAAGCACTCAGACATAGTAATTATAGCAGAAGATTTTAATGCCCAAGTAGGTAGACTAAATCAGGCTGAAAAGCACTTAGGTGGGTTACTCGGCATCCCAGCCCAGCGAACAAACAACAGAGATCGTCTGTTGCAGTTATGTTCAGACTACCGTTTATTCTTAGCTAGCACAAACTTTAAGCATAAGGTGAGACATTGTTTAACCTGGCGACCCCCAACATCTACACAACGATGGATACAAATTGATCACATCGGCGTCAGTCACTGTTGGAGAGGCTGTATAGAGGACTGCCGCTCTTTCTGGGGCACGTGCCTAGATTCTGACCACGCCCTAGTGAGAGTACGTATCTCTATGCGTTTTGCTGGTCGCAGAAAGGTTACATCGGGCAAACCCTTTAGGTATCACTTTGAGACTGAGAATGCTAAGATTGCATTTATGAATGGTTTGGCTAAGCATTTAGTCACCCACGACCAACAGGTTCATCCCGAAGTAACTCCGAATGATTTTAAAGCAGGTGTGAACGCAGCAGCGCTATATGCATCTAACCCCAATCCAATCAAAGACCATTGGGTCTCTAATACTTCTAGGGAACTGATGGAGGCTCGAAAACTCATTCCAGCAGGATCGGAGTATGATGAAGAGCGACGACCACTGAAACGTAGACTGCAAAAGAGTCTGCGAAAGGATCGTGAACAGTGGTGGGCAACAAAAGCAAAAGCGATAGAAACATCGGCAGCGGCAGGCAATAGTAAACAGCTGTTCCGACTTATTAACGACACTGGCATCACGAAATCGGCAGTTAGTGAAATCATCATTGAAAAAGATGGGTCGATGATTTACTCTCAATCTAAAAGATTAGAACGATGGGCAGAACACTTTCAGGAACAGTTCAACTGGCCCCCAGCCACTCTTAGCTTACGCACAATCTCCAAGCTACCCGAATGGAAAACTGACACAGGTCCCCCAACTCTCAGTGAGTTTGAAAACGCCACAAGTAAATTGAAACGAGGGAAAGCAGCAGGGCCTGATATGTTGTCTACCGACATCTTTAAGGATGGTGGTATAGTTTTAGCCTGCAGGTTGACTGATATATTAGCCAAAGTCTGCGAACTAAACACCATCCCATCTGACTGGTCTCGATCGCTGATCGTTCCAATCTACAAAAAGGGACAGAAATCCTCTTGTGATAACCACAGAGGAATCAGTTTGACTAATATAGTATCTAAAATATTAGCCTCTATAATCATCCGACGTTTAACTAACACTAGGGAACAACAGACTCGAGAAAACCAGGTTGGTTTCAGACCTGGCCGGGGTTGCATTGATCACATATTCACCCTGCGCCAGATCCTCGAACACAGACATATGTACCAACGTCCAATTATAATTGTATTTCTTGACTTGAAAGCAGCGTTCGACTCTGTTGACCGTGAAGTCTTGTGGCAGTGTTTGTCATTAAAAGTCGTACCTCAAAAGTACATTAACCGTATAAAGGCCCTCTACTCGGTCACCACTGGTCGAGTCAGAGCCTATGGCGAATTGTCACGAGAAATTTCATCCTCAAGTTGAGTCCGTCAGCGTTGCCCCATATCCCCATTTTTATTTAATTTCATCATAGATGTACTCTTAGAAATCTCACTCACTTCTTTTAACCCCTCAGAAATTAATCTCCTCCCAGGAGGTTCTCTCGTCGACTTAGAATATGCAGACGATATAGCCAAATTTAGTGAAGACACGAACAATATTCAGAGTCTCTTGAACACCTTGAGTATCAATGCAGACATATTTGGGATGCGCTCCTCCCCTTCCAAATGCAAAATGTTACTCCAGGACTGGTCTGCTTCTTCCCCCAAATTATTTATAGGGAGTGAAGTAATTGAATGCGTTGATCGCCTCACTTATCTCGGAAGTCTCATCACCCCTGGTGGGTCGGTGTCTGACGAAATCTCAGCGCGGATTCAGAAAGCTCGGTTGGCATTTGCCAATCTACAGCACTTGTGACGCAGACGAGATATCCGTGTCTCAACGAAAGGCCGGGCGTACTGCGCAGCAATCCGCGCCATTTTAACATATGGCTGCGAAACGTGGACCATGAAAACTCAAGATATGCGTCGACTCCTGATGTTTGACCATAGGAATCTTCGGAACATCGCTCGTATATCATGGAATAGCCAGATTAGTAATAGTGAGGTTAGACAAAAGGTTCTTGGGAAACACGGTAAATCAGTCGAAGAGGTCATTAACCTTCATCGACTGAGATGACTGGGACATGTGATGCGCATGCCCGACCACAGGCTAACCCGTCGTGCGATGTTGGCTAGGGCTGAAGTAGGATGGAAGAAGGTTAGGGGCGGCCAAACTAAAACATGGCATCATTCCATGAAGACCTTGACTACTGGTCTAAGTCATGTAGGTACATGTAGATTACCTGGTTGGGGTCCGCGTGATGATCGCAATAAATGGCTGGAGACACTAGGCGATATGGCTCAGAATCGGTCACAGTGGCGCAAGTGTATTAACTCTTTAACCTCATCTAGATCTTGAATTCTATTGTTATTTTATGGACATCTTTACTTACTCTTCTCTCTTGTATTCTGTCTATACGTTACCTCAATAATCTCGTAGTGGTAGTGTGGTATGGCAACTTGAACCTACGGCGTTTGTGCCCGGTTCTACGTTGCTGCTGCTGAAGATGATGTGGCTGGGAAACTGAGGATAGGCTTAGCAAAAACTAAATTTTCAATGATATCAAGACAATTCAAATTAAACGCATTTACCGAACTTCAGTATTGTATTTGAATACCATGAAATATGAAAGTTAAACGATGGGAGCGCAATATCCGATCTTGTAACTTATCAGTCAAAGTAACATGTTGAGTGATCAAAATACATGACTTCAAACAATAAGTTACAGGTTTAGATAACCACTCCCGTTTTAGCGACACGGTAGTATAAATAACCGTCATCCAAGTAGATTAGAAGAATGCAAAGTGACCAAAACATAAGAAAGTGCACAACATAATTGTAGTGAACTGATGTGTAGTACTAGTATGTGATCTATATGTCTTCTAAGTTTATTGGAACAGTTAACCATATGAGTAACTATGAGTCTTAATTCATGTACTACTTAATGAGTTTGACCTATTGCTTGTATGTCTGTCTATTTACCTTACGGAACTGTTCAATGATATTATACGGATTCTACCTACACATTCAAGTCATATTATTTTATCTTTGTTATGTCCGCTCATTTATGCTGACATAAATAATGAGGAAATCATTAAGTACATTGGCACACTTCAGCAACGTTTAGTTGACACTCAATTGAATACAAGTACAACGAAGAAAGTGCCACATTACTGTTACTATTCGGAGTAGTACAGACCTAACACAAGTCTGGGTTTCTATTTCTGATAATACTACTTGTCATTCTAGTGGAAATTCAATTAGATTCTATTGCTGTTACGATTCTACAATATCCCAAGGTGTATTCCAGGTGTATCTGTGAGACTATCTACATTATTATTACTATCAATTCTTATGGTATTACTTCGATTGTGTCTTTTATGAATGTTCAAGTACTATAATTACTTTATATTAATTTTAGTAATAAGAGTATCACACTGGCCTCATGACCATTAACAGTCCATCATTACAACTTTATTCAAGTATACATTCATACTAACCAGGAAAGGCGTCCCATCGTATTTTAGAGTTATCAGCTAAATGCGTTTCATATCAGTGTTGATGCCTACGCCAAAACTCAAATCCGACACCTTTCACTACAAACTTTGTCTTATCCATTTAATTTATTGAGACTAGATAGTCACTAGCTTTTTCGACAGGTGTGATGTATTTTTCTACTGATACTCAAAACAGGTCAGTTTTTGTTAGCATGAGTTTATCCACAGTGGATCATCTAGATAGTGTTATTTTATCGTAAGGTAATAGAATACATATATCGTAAGTAGCATTGAAATCCAAAGTGATCTCTGAACTTAGTAGCTCAATAGACGGAATGATCTCCATAAATTCCACTACTAGACATGATTTGTCGAAACCAGAAACTTGTGATAAAATAATTATGTTAAGACAGTCCGCTCGAAATAAACATATACTAACAAAAACTGATCAAAATCTAGCTCTGAATATCAACGCCAGGATAGAAGAAATGATTGTTATTAGAACTTTGTATATAATAATAATTTTAATTAAATAAATTTGGCTTGATGTGCTTTGCTAAAATATGCCAAAACAGGGACGAGATAGCTGTTCACTGACTACAGTAATTGATGTGTTCATTTTAGAAGAAAAGAAATAAGGGAATAATAAATATTAAATTAAAAATCAGCATGCACATCAGTCTTACCTGTAGCAGTTAAGCTGTCACCGCGGCAATAGGTGAAACGCAGTTCTTTCGGTTTAAAATTTCCTATTCTAACTAGATCTGAATCAGTCAAATGATGCTGTCGGTGTAGATGAATGACTCGCCATAGTGAACGATCCATTGAAAGAGTGGATAAATGTCGACAAGTTTGAGCAACACGTACACGGTCTACTGGACTTACATATCGGAGTACTTCAAGCCATAATTCATCTGGTAGGAGTAACCAGTTTGGTAAAATAGTCTTATTGTTAGGTTCATTGATTTCAATAGTTGGAATATCAACTGACGTCTCCTGGGAAAAAAGTATACAATTCAAAATGTGTTGTAAAATAGCAACTTTTCATATAGAACAAAAAGTTGAAGTAAACTAAAAGAGTTGGATAACTTTAAAGTATCAAGATAAACAATCTTGGTATTCATGTTGATGACAGACCACCATAAAATTACTGCATCAACGAAATCAAAGAACACAAAGTTAAATAATTGAGTAGGTTATGAAGATAGATCAAGATAATTTTCATCATAGATTAATATCAACCGGAAAATCAGTCAAGGTGTAGAATATGAAGGTCATTAGTACGTGTTATGATCCGTCTCTAGTTACTCAAATCTGAATATTAACACTATGGTGTGTGCAACGTAAAATACTCTTCAAATGAACTCGAACTTTACTCCAATGAATGGTGATCTAACTTCAAAACTATTGAGACAAAAGAAGATAAATTAATAATTCTAGCTCCAAAAGACTATATTGCAGAAAATAATATCAGTAGTTATAAAATTTATTCGGTATGTTCATAAAAAACTAATCGCTATGAGAAAACGTTTCACAGAGTTGTTTGGGGATTCGATAAGACGATAATTAAGAAATACACATCTCTGGTTAATTCTATTCAGTTAATCATGTACAACTTAGAACCTGAAACATATTCGCATAGATCCAATTTGCCACATCTTATTAGCACGAGATCAAATTTAAAAGATCAATGTCCCCCCCCACAACATAGTTCAGCGAGGAGGAAAGAAGCAAAGGTGTGTACGAAAGAATAGTGGAACTAAATATCTAGATATAGAAGAGTAAATACACTTGTGCTGCTGTGATCGATTCTCAACCAAGCCACCTAGCCATTGATTGTGATTACGCAGACCGAAACCAGGTGTTCTACACTTACAAGCACGAATTAAACCAACAGCTAAAGACTTCATGGACTAATACAGCATTTAGGTTTTCAATCCTACTTCTAAGTGAGCTAACATCGTGCGATGCGGAAAGTGGTAGTTGGACATACGTAATATATTTCCCAGTCACCCAAATCGATGAAAGTAAATAACCTCTTCAACTGACTTGCAAGTTTTTCTTAGTACTTTTTGCCTAACACTAATATTGCACACTCGGTTATTCCAAGTTATGCGAGCTATCAGTGATCAAACAACCCTTAGCCTACGTATGCTTTTATTTTAACAATCCATTTTTTCCATCCATAGGTTAACATTGAAGACTACCTATCAATAAACTAGTCAGATGAGACAGATATCTCGCCTACGTCACAAGTGGAACAAGTTAGTTAAAGTCAAGCGAGCTTCCTGAATCTGAGCAGAGATTTTGTCAGACACTACGCGTGATGAGAGTAATCACTGCACTCAACTACTTCACTACATATGATCAACCTAAGTGAAAATGTAAACCAATCCTGAGTAACCATTTGCATTAAAAGGGAGAGAAATGTATCTCAAATATACCTGCAGTGTTACTTAAGATATTTATGAGACTGCATAATGTAAGCCTCTTCACCAAAGGGGATTATATCGTCATCGTACCCTAGGTAGACAAGTGAACGTCCCTCTTACGAAGTAACTTTTAGGAAGAAAACCATTTAAGGTTGACAATTTAGATGACAGTTCGCCACAAGCTTTAATTATACCAGTGATGATCGAGTAGAGAGTCTTTATAGGGTTTTTGTACTTTTGAAGAATGCTTATAAATGATAAACACTGTCACAGAACTCGATCTATAGAGTCGAAAGTTACTTTCAGGTCACGGAATACCACTATTGTCGGACGTCAATAAGTATGCTGATGTCCTAGAATCCGAGGCAGAGTGAATATTTGACTGATGAGTCCTTAATGATTATAGAGTCTAATAGTTAAGATGCTATGTTAATCAGACTAGTTCCTTTGTGCTATCACAAGAGGATTTCTGTTCTTCCTAATAAAATGAAGGATTAGCGACCAAAACTAGTCAAGTGGGAATATGTTCCCAGAATTTCGGTAATGCATCAGTTAACCTACCTACTAAAACTGATCATAATCCTTAAAGACAACTGGAGCCAATCTACTAAGTCCTCCTGCCTTCACTCGCTTTGAATTACTTGCAGCCTTTCCAACTCCACTACGAATTGGTGGACAAGCATCAATTTACAGATAATCGCTAACTTGGATGTAGCTTGTTGGAATGAACTTTTAAGTGGCTATCAGTTTTGCGGAAGTTTCCGAGGATCACCCAGCACGGTTGAGAGGTGGCTCAATAAGAAGCCCAATCACTGAACATCTTGTAAGCACAGGACACCCTACTAAGACGGACCCATCGTTTAAAGTCATTTATAAAATCGAAAAAGTCTACTAAGAACAGTAGTCTTTCGTCTGTTTAAAATTGCCGAAACCTTGGACACAACTACCGAAGTCAGGATTATGTATCTAAAAAAATGTATTAACCTCTACTTATAGCTTCTCCAAAGACCATTATTACTTTCCTCTCCTTTAATGACCTTTACCCTGATTGGACTTATTTTCATTTTGAATATATTTCATTTCAGTTAAATGGGAAAAACTTGATCTTAATATATTACTCAACTTTTCACATCTAGTAGTCTTTATCTATGACATCTTGACAAATACCTAACTATATTTTTCAGATTCATACGAATGACGTTCCTTTTATTGTTGGTACATTTACTTACTGTCATTAACAAATATTATCGATTATTGTTATGAGAATTGTATATATTCGCGATTGCACAGCATAAGAAATCACCGAAAACAGAACTCGTTATTGAAACATATTTTTGTTTTTCCATGACACAAGGGATATTTTCAGAAACAGCGTCTAAGGAAACAGGTGGTAATTGTGTAGATCTGCTACCTGAAGAAACACCTTTCGACTACGAAGATGCAGAAAACACTGTCTTACTATGTGGATTGCTGGCATCCAGTGGCAACATCATGTTTCTAATAATGAGATTCAGCAATGCATGTTAGGGTTTACTGACGGCAACTCAATTAGGGTCATGCTATATTGTTAACATTTACCTTAGTGATAATAATCGCCTCTCTTCTTTTATAGCTTCATAGCAATACCTTTATGTATGGAGTGTACACTCCTAATACTGATTTATGCCAAGATGTTATTGTGTTGATAAAAAACAATAGTAATATAAGGCGACATTTTACAATTTTGTACAGATAAAATACCTCTTTCTGAACACTAATGATTGTATTATTTGATATTGTACTATCCATGCAAACACTAAGACTTTTCGATACGTAACGTCGATTGAGCCTTCTTGGTGGATGCTGATGATGACTTGACTTCGTATATGTATCATACCGCTCCAAAGTATTATTTGCAGATGACTTAACAGTATTGTTCGATTCAACTTTTTGCCCGCATGAATTGTTGTTTAGACACGAAACAGGTAACCGATGTGATTTGTCTGTCTGAGTGTTTGAAGCATTTGGTTTCCTATAGTATAGGTAAGACACAAAAATAGTCAGTCAATCAAACACAAAAATAAGTAACATTGAAAACTATACACACTGGATAAAAGGATAAAATTTAGTGATATATAAGGTAAAACGTCTGTAGAACTCTAATTTTTCTAGTCATAGTATTGCACACTGTCTAACGGCATAACGGGAGTGAGCAATTTTTAGTCGGTCTTTTACAATGTAGGAATCAGTGTGGATGCCAATCTGTTTAATCTACTACACCCCATAGATGAGGAAAAATAATAACTGTAGTAGGAAGTAGAAAAAGTTCGAATGCATGGCCAAATAGTTAGGAGCTGGTGTTTTATCTACTACGCAAAATAAAAATATAGTTAAAATGGAACACAAGAGACATAGGATGAAGAAGTATGGAAGGAAACTATACTTAGGATTACGAGGAAGACAGAATAAATGCACCACTGTGATTGAATTCAGTCGATGTCAGTCATCGTTTTCAAACCACAGATTACAATGAGACCGAAGATTTCAACCAAGATAACCGGACGCTACTATTTGACCCCTCGTGTCTACGTATAGTTACCCTTAATATCTTCCAGTCCACTCTATGTAGGCTGATTAATTAGTTGTTTAATCATGTATTATTTGATATTGTACTATCCATGCAAACACTAAGACTTTTCGATACGTAACGTCGATTGAGCCTTCTTGGTGGATGCTGATGATGACTTGACTTCGTATATGTATCATACCGCTCCAAAGTATTATTTGCAGATGACTTAACAGTATTGTTCGATTCAACTTTTTGCCCGCATGAATTGTTGTTTAGACACGAAACAGGTAACCGATGTGATTTGTCTGTCTGAGTGTTTGAAGCATTTGGTTTCCTATAGTATAGGTAAGACACAAAAATAGTCAGTCAATCAAACACAAAAATAAGTAACATTGAAAACTATACACACTGGATAAAAGGATAAAATTTAGTGATATATAAGGTAAAACGTCTGTAGAACTCTAATTTTTCTAGTCATAGTATTGCACACTGTCTAACGGCATAACGGGAGTGAGCAATTTTTAGTCGGTCTTTTACAATGTAGGAATCAGTGTGGATGCCAATCTGTTTAATCTACTACACCCCATAGATGAGGAAAAATAATAACTGTAGTAGGAAGTAGAAAAAGTTCGAATGCATGGCCAAATAGTTAGGAGCTGGGTGTTTTATCTACTACGCAAAATAAAAATATAGTTAAAATGGAACACAAGAGACATAGGATGAAGAAGTATGGAAGGAAACTATACTTAGGATTACGAGGAAGACAGAATAAATGCACCACTGTGATTGAATTCAGTCGATGTCAGTCATCGTTTTCAACCACAGATTACAATGAGACCGAAGATTTCAACCAAGATAACCGGACGCTACTATTTGACCCCTCGTGTCTACGTATAGTTACCCTTAATATCTTCCAGTCCACTTCTATGTAGGCTGATTAATTAGTTGTTTAATCAACACATTATCGATACCTAGTACAATAACCTTATCAATAACTCAGTGGTTACACTAGACGTCAATAGTACATCAATGCTTAAAATTCTCTTAACCTGTGTTGTGATGATACAAATAACTGTAAAAAACAATCTCTGGGGCCTATTTATGATGATAAGGGAACATGTATTGTTTTACAGTATTTACAAACTTACACATTTGTATTATGTTCAAGGTGATCGGAAGCAACACTGCCTTGACTATATGATGCTCTTAAATATGCAGCAGGTCTGAAAGACATAAACAGACAATAAGTGTACATAAAAAGCACTTTACTTAAAAATAATATAAAACAGTAGATGAAATTAAAGGAACTATAACTGAAATCTAAAGTGGATATCTTCTCGGTAAAATATGCGAGCTTCATTTGTAACTTAATATTTCAGAGGACAGAGTAAATGAACCTAAGCCACTTTGACAGATTTTGCGACATATTATCCAGTGTTAATAATCTCTGACCATGATTATCAACCCCACCACAAATACGAAGAGTGAACCAACCAACACAACTTACACCAACGGTCAACGACTACAAAGACTCGTTCCACATCTTGTTTCATCTAATTGTAGTTTTCCTAATTCAAATTTCCGCATTAGCAAACACTGTGTGTAAGGGCAGTCGATGGGTGTGCAGCATATGTAAGTCATATCCAAACCACTTCAGTCGATGAAGATTCACAGTTTCATTAACTGATTTGACACGCTCGCCTACTACTTTGCCCCTAGCCCCACCACTGCGTACTTGAACGTTTCACCATAAGAAAGTGATGTTTTAAAGATATCTGCGATGAAAAACCTGTAGTCCACGCATGTCTGTAATGCTCATAGACCATGTTAACGCAGAAAATGTGGCGTCGCTACAATACTGGTTATCTGAGAGAAATACCTTACTACCATCACACACTTGTACTGTCAGCGGCACGAGATCGCTCTCAGATTTTTCAGTTTGCTGCCTCTTATCTTACCACTCTTAAACTGATCTGCCTAGAATGTTAGGGCCTAGGATATAGGATGTTTTAACTAGTACAACTCATTAGGGTCATAAAGACAGGCTATCCCAATTACCACGTCACGGTAGCACCTATCATCAGGAATTTCAGCTTGATTGCCGAATTAACTATAAGGAAAGCATGAATTATGTCTACTCTGTAACAGTCAACTCTTTTGAAAATTAGGCGTCGTATAGGTATATTCTTATTCAAATGGCAGAAATTCTCACCAGCAGTATGAAACTGTCTGGAAAGGGGTTGTTGTAGATTAAGTGTTTATTTATACCAGAGTTCTTGTATGCATTATAAGTGAACTCAGTAGGTGAAATCAAATGGAATCCGTATCAATAGTTGGTAAAGCTGAGTCCCTTGACCTAGGTACTTCGATTGAGAAGCTGTCGTTGTCGTTCTGAACGTTTTTACCGATCACTGCAATTTACTTTCACTTGGAGAGAGCGGTAACAACGTTGTTCAAGACGACAACAAAAAATTAGCGATAAAACTACGAAGCTTAAAGAATCCAACACTGAAAATATCTGAGAAAAGCGATGAAATATCGTTGGGCTGATAAAAAATGAAATGATTGTATTACGAAGGCCTCCCATCAACTTCATACAGCATAGTGTAAAAACTTTGGAATTAAAGAGAAATTAGTTAGAAATGAGTTTGGTTGGTAATTGGAAGTACATGTCCAGATACCTCAATCGACAAAAAATTAACAACTTGATCAACCGATATTCCATCGTTATCTATTACTGTGTCCAACTTCGTTGTTGCTTACTTGGTCATTCTAGGATACTCCATTGTTGTCTCGATGACATCTATGTTCGAAGAACTGAAGCTACAGGTAATACAGACAGAACTGCTCATTAGAATTTTAGTGCTTTTGTTGGCAGACGAATATCTGGCCTATGTAACAAGTTACACAAGTCAGAAAAAAGTAAACAAGCTATCTGATTACATGTGGCGAGATTACATTAGATGCCAACCTAGTATGACTAGTGAGACTTACAAGTGAAATGTTTAACATATTCAACTACCTAACTTAATATGATTAACCTAGACGATAATGCAGACCAATTCTGAAGTAACATCTTGAATTTAGATGGAGCGATACATCCCAAATATATCTGCACTTTCACTCAAGGAATTTAGGAGACTGAATATTGTTAGCCTCGAGAAATGAGCCACTTTAACATAGAAATCGCTTAACAGTTAAATAAAGTGTAGCTTCTAGGAGGACATCTGTAATGAAGCTAAATAAAAAAGAGGATAAGGGAAAACCCTGACAAACACTACTTGAGGCTGACAATACCGATGCCATTTCGTAGTAAACTAAATACATGTGAAGTTGGGATGCGTACCGATAGCAGACTGCAGTCAAGCTTATGACTTGAGTAATACATTTGAATGCGTTGATCATATGATAATAATAATTGAGATAAGAACGAAATGTAAACCTATGCGTTGGAATCTCTTGACTAGAATACTATGGCCCGAAATACAGTATGTTATAAACTGCTATCTGAACTAGCTACGCCGAAATGTACCTGTTAAGGCTGACAAATTCCTCTCTATTAATGTTCAGTCTTGTCAAAGACACCCTCATGACGAAGATTTTTCCGACTTTTTGGTATATGATTAGTTATCCAGACTTTAGCACTGGCAATATTTGGCGAAACGTATTTAAATACTATCAAAAATCAACATATATCAAATGTGACTAAAAAACGATAAACTAATTGCATTATTTATTTAACTCATTTACCAAGTAGATTTGTGTATTTTGCTTCAAGCTACACTCTGTCGGTAAGCAATACACCTCGGTTGCTCAAGCTAAAGTTGCTGAAACAAGGTTCAAACCCTTAAGGCTGAAATTTGGACAACTCAATCACTGAAATATCACTACTTAAACAAACTACAGTTCTTAAGGAAAACCACATCTACAACAAAGCAAGTCTTGTAACAGACTATCCTAAGGTACCTCTAAGAATTTAGTTTGAAAGTAATTCACAATGAACTCACATTCACATAACAACTTGATTTTAAGAAAAAATTATGTTAATACTACAACTATAATGGTAGGGTTACTAGAATATAAATATTAACTTCTCAATGATTTTACTTACTTTTTTTTTAACACTGCAGGATTATGTGCAGACCAAGCTGTTCGAGATGACTGCCAATTAGAATAAGGCTGTGATTTTACTGGGTGAACACTGCAATTATCTTCGAAATCTGAATTAAAGCTGCGTGTACGACATATGCCTGGATTTTGGACAGAAGCAAGACTATTAAGCTGAGTTTTAGAGCATTCAGATGGGTGTTTACGACGACGAAATCCACCACGTGTGTTCAAACCTGTGCGCGATGCTGTAGGACTTTTGCAAGATGGAGGAACCACCTTCTGATATGGACACGAGTGATGCAATGCTGTTTTGGAAGGGATATTTGTATCAGCTGAAATCTGTGTCTCGCGCAAAAGGTCAGCTACAATTTGAGACGCAGAAGAATTACTCCACGAGTTGTCTTGAAAAGCATATCGTCCTGCAGAAGAGCTTAACAGGGACCTGATTGGTGAAGTATTAGATGTGAGATAGTAACTAGAAGGGATACTGTTAGAATGATATACATTTCCGAAGCTATTATGATTACTTGCCAATTTATTCTGCTTGAGTGAACCAGAAACACGACGCTGACGATCATCGAAAACATTGTTAAATATTTGAGAAAATCCGCTTTGATTTTGATTATCGTTAAAATTCTGGGAATTCCATACAGATGACTCAATAAAATCATCTTTTTTCGGGTACAAAGTTTTACTACAAGAATTAGTATAATCTCCATTCACTTGAACTCGATACTGTTGTTGATCTGAGGCGACATTTGGAAAAGTTCTGAAGTTTTCATATTTCGAACAGGAAGGCTCAGTAAGAACACAAAAAGGAATGCCTTTTTCATTGATGTGACATGGTGGACTAAAATGCCTTGATGGTGAAAATAAGAAATCACTCCACATTGAATGTCTTGTCTTTAAATCCTCTGCTGAAAATGCCGTGGTTGTATAAGATGGCAAAGAAAATGCTGTATCTGTAGCAAATGGTAATGGTGTTTGAAGTGGATAAGGGATTAAATTGTGAGAGTGTACATCGTTTTCACAAGACATGTGAAAATTAATTGGCACACTTGATGATATATTAGTTGAAAGGTCACTTAGACTCAACTTATTAGTTTGCGTCGTTGATACTTCAGTTGAGATGCGTTTTTGTTCATTTGAAGAACAAATTTCCGAACCAATTAACAACTCTCCACAGCCAGAACACCAGTTACCATTTTCAGAGTAGCAACTATGGCACTTACGACACATAAACGTATTTCTCCCAGACACGTAATTTTGAGCGAAGTCCTGCGGATCTGTCTTGATGTTTTGGAAGTTGTAATGATAAACGCGTGACGTAGAGCCACGGTTATTAAGATGAGGGTTGAAATGGTTAACTAGATTACCGTTAAAAGACCCGAACAAAGGAATATTACAATTTGGATATAAGACTGATAAATTGCCATCCATTATAAGTGGGCATAATAATTAAACGAATCATATATTTATTAAGAAAATTGGGAATTTCCTTCTGAAAAAAAAGTACATCAAAGGAACAGTTAGGAAATATATACAAGGATTTCAGCTTTATATATTACAGACGGCCCTGTAACAAGCGACAAAAGTGATGGTGGAGAATCCACTTAACCTTAGGAAATAAGATATTAGTTCTTGACCATCGATGTCTACGAAACATCGCTCGCCTTAGCTGGGATCACCGAGTAAGTAATAACGAGGTTAGACGACAGGTGTTAGGCAAATGTGGTAGATCAGGCGATGAGGTTGTGAATCTTCATCGACTGAGGTGGTTAGGACATGTGTTGCGTATGCCCAACCACCGTCTTCCTCGACGCACAATGCTGGCTGATATAGGAATAGGATGGAAGAGAGTTAGAGGTGGCCAAACTAAAACATGGCATCAGTCTATGAAGTCACTGACTGCCAGTTTAAGTCGTGTCGGTAGCTGCAGACTACCTGGATGGGGTCCTCGCGATTACCGTAACCAGTATCTAGAAACACTGAGTGACATGGCCCAGAATCGGTCACAATGGCGCAGATGTATCCACTCATTGTCCTCCCTTAAATCATGAGCTTTAAATTATTCCATAACTTTCTTTCTACGCTTCCTGAACCATAATCTATATGTTCACACTCCTTGTTACTATTATTATTTTACTTTATTGAAGTAACTTCTACTAATGGTGGTGGTGTTAATCTTACAGTGCCATGGTGGTATGGCAACTTGAACCGATGCACACATGTGCCAGGTTCTATGTTGATTGTACATACATACATACATACATAGGAAATAAGATCGATCAAACTAGTTTGCGTATGCAACAATATGACAAGTCAGATGACCTACAATAATAGCAAAATTAGTGGTCTTTTGACTTGTCCCGTAAAACGTGAGACGTCTGTAGAGAAGCGCATGTGGGTGTTGGAATGAGTGCGCATATCAAATAAATTCATGTATACCACTTTGTTGAGAGCTGGAAAAGTTGGATCGTAGTTACTTTATGTTGCGATAATTAAAGATTCTAAGTGCAGAATCCTGAGTATATCGCCTTGAGTTCACGCACATACATTAATGATCAGATTCACGAAAAGTGAAAGTACTAAGCTACGTTTGAAACCAAAAAAACCAAAGAGCAATCCAAGTTTAAGTAGCCTTACAGGCGTGAAGGAAGTCTCTCCAAAGGTGATCCAATCATAACACGAATATACATACCAAAGAAATAAGTGTTTACATTCAGAGGGGATGGGTAACCAAGGCCCCTATAGACCTGACTACTCGATAATTCATAAATTACAGATTTTCTCCGACATTTCGTTTACGTGCTACTAGCTCAGCTAGGGTATTTTCAATCCTGTCTTTTAGTGTGTGTACAAATTTCAAAAATGGCAGTGTTATTTTAATCGTTGAGTATATTGTCTGGTTTTGATTGTATATTAAAACCATGAGTATTTACTTTAATTGAGCCCAATTCAATTAAGGTATCACATTGTTTACTAAGGTTTTAAAACCTTTTTCAACTTACACTTGCAGTAAATTCTGTTATTGATTGTCATTTCCGTTGTGTACTAACTGTATATTTTAAATCACTGTTAACCACTTCTGTAGCATTTATAGCAATAAAGTGTCTTTTTTGCTACTATCGTTCATCAAATACCGATGGCTAGAAAAGTGTGCTTGCCAACGCCCGGACTGTCGTGATGCAATGTGAAGATTGTAAAAGATGTTATCACAATCTCTGCACTAACTTAATACCAGCTGCATACAAATGGTATAGCAAACCTGGATATGTATGGCTTTGCCCACCCTGTTGTCTAGATTCAAACCACCTATTATCGGACGCCATGTCACTTGTAAACATGGCTTTTAAACAAATTGGAAAACAAAAAAACATTAATGCCCTGGAAAAATGCGATGACAACTGCTCCATCGGCTCTGTTGACACTCAAACCAACACCTATTTGGGCGTTCAGAGAGTCCACATTAGAAAAGTAATTAGATTCCGTAAGTGGATTGACGGTGAATCACAAAGTAGACGAATTGTGAAAATAGTCCTGGACTGAAAAAATGAAAAATAGTGCTGAAAAATGCTCATAAAGTCCGTGAGCAGAATGCATACATCCGGTTAGACTGGCCGCTTGGGGATCGCACTAGAAGAGGAGAAACTCTCACAGAGTTAAAAACAAGGTTGCAGAATAGAGATAATCCTGAGTTTTCGGGCTGTGAGATCTTGGGAACATTGGCCTCCAAGACCTGTGTGAATAGGGAGGGTATCAACTCAGGTACCCTGAATGTATTGTGTACTAACGCCCGGAGCGTAAGAAACAAACTGTCTGAGTTAATCATCTTGGTAGGAAAAACTGATCCCGACATAATCGCTCTCACGGAAACGTGATTAATAACTGAAGTAGACCCTATGCCATAACAAAGTATATCTATATTGTCTGAGAGGGTCACTAGACCTTGTATTTACACATAATTCTGACGATGTTACACATCTTAAGTTCCTATACCCACTTGTTAATGGCGACACCGTTGTCCTGTTCTTTCAGGTTTAGGACTTATGATATTGAATATGAATCTGTTCCATCCCGTCCAAACATATGACGAACAGACACCACGGCAATTAGGAACCGAACTGCTTCAAAGGACTGATCGGTTACTAGAAGCAACTCAATTGAAGAAGTATGGTACAAGTTCAAACAAATATTCCAAGAAGTAACTACCCCATTCATTCCATGGCCAATTATACGTAAGTTGTCATATCATCCTCCGTGGATTGACAAAACCGCTCGAAAACTACTACGATGCAGAAAAAGTCTTTGAAACTCGTACATTAATGCCTAAAACTAGGGAAGTCACTGGGACCTGATGCAATACACACTAGGCTGTCATCATCACTCGAGGACATCATTTCAGAATCAATCTCAGAGTTGTTCAGGATGCCTCTTCTGTAAGAGCAACTTCCAAGAGATTGGAAGGATGCAATAATCAGCCCCACCTTAAAAGGCAGAAATAGACAACTGTCATCCAACTATAGACCTATCAGCTTGTCTGCGTATTAGCTAAAATCTTAGAGGAAAAAATCTGTGATAAAACACTAATTCATCTAAAGTTACAAAACTTACTGACTCCAGAGTAACAAGTTTCGTAGGTGCCTTTCATATCTTGCTAACATATTAACTGAGGGGGGGGCAGAGATATCGATAAAGGACTCTCTGTCCACGTAATATTCATTGACTTCAGAAAGGCATTTGGTAAAATGTTTCATGTTGGCCTTACACGGAAACTACCAGACTTCGAGATAATAAGGCCAATACCGAGTTGGATAAGGAATTTCCTATGCTAACGGAGACAGAGAGTTCAATTTAACGGATCACCGCCTTAACGGAAGTCTGTATTAAGAGGGGTCTCCTCACGGCACCATCATGGGTCTTCTTTTATTTTTCCTCTACATTAATGAATTGCCACATCAGCCGAAATCAGCGACACTCTCATTTGCCGATGACGTAAAAATGTGGAACGGTATGCAGAGATACTGACCAGTTAGGTCTTCAATCTGAGTTAACCGAATCGGCTCGACGGTCTCAAAGTTGGGGGTTAGAAAATAATTGCGGTAAGAGTGCACTAATCCACATCGGGCGCGGTAACGGCTACCAATGCACCTTGAGTAATGCACCACTTCAACGTGCTGAATAGTGTAAGGATTTGGGAGTAATCATAGGTAATGACTTGAGAACCTCTGCACACCGTAACACAGTAGCCGCTAAGGGGTTTTGAGTGTTATGGTCACTCCGCAGAGCATTAAATATTTTGCAGATAAGTCCCGGATCTTCTATCCCACGTGTATAAAACCTCATTTTGAGTACTGTATTCAAGTAGTGGATCCTTATTTTATTAAGGATGTCAAGACACTTGAATGAGTTCAGTGAGTACATACTAAGCCAGTAACAGGCCATTCAAACCTCCCTTACAATAAGCGTCTGGAATACATGAATCTCTTCCCCTTATCCTACAGTAGCACACGATTTTATATTGGTATTTCGTATCTTATATAATGACTTAGGCATTAATTTGTGTTACTCTTTTGCTCTCTCTAAAACTAATCATCTAAGAGGCCATCTCGAAAAGGTTCAAAAACCGAGATTGAATAAACTCAGAGTGGGGATCCATTTTCTCACATAGAGTGATCAACAAGTGAAACGCACTGCCTTAGCAGGTCGTATGAGCTCCAGTGGTGAACTCTTTCAAGCTGGATGTACACTGGAAAAACCACTGCAAAGATCAATATAGAACACCAGACTATCCTTAACACTAAATGCTGGAATGTTACAAAACGAATAACTATCAAAAACTGAAACTTTATTTAGATTAAGTACTTGGGTATACGAAAGTTTTCTGAACGCAATAGTATTCATCGCTATAAAATGTATTTAGCATTTACGCATTTAATGTTGCTAAACGTATCTGAGAAGTGAAGCATAATTCGGATGAAAAGATTGTTCTCCGCCTATCCAATGACAGGGTTTTAAGATACATTGATTCCACACTAAGACTACTGTTGTAACATCAAAGAGCCACAAACCAACACAATAAAATACAACTTACGATTTTGGTTACGTCCCTTAACCCGCCAAATGTTTATCGGCGTCTAAGTAGGCAGTTTAAAATAACTTCCTGAATCAATAGACAATATATTTTCCGATCACGCACTTTTTAAACTGCAAACATTGTTTTGCGTGATTATAATTTTTCAATCTTCTAATGAGGTTCTGCACAATAAATATAACATTTTTAATCAGAAGAATCTACTCTGAGCCCTAAAAACTCCGATTTGTTTTGGGAAGCAAAGGACTAGGGGTATGTGTTAGTCCTTTTTTGTAAGTTTCTGTGAGTCTCTAATCGGTTTTTGAACTGATTATTTAAAGTCAAAGAAGTCACTTTATCCGGTAGTAAGTTCCAATAGTTAGTTGCTTGATGGGGACAAACGTATACCCCGTAGATTCTGTTAGTTCTTGTCTTTTGAGCTCTCCTGCTATGTTCTCCGAGATATTTTGACCTGAATGGAAAAAAAGGAAAGGACAGGCTGTGACAAAGTTATTTCGTAGTATGCTGTACATTAATGTTAATTCACCTTCTAATCCCCGGCAAACAAAACGTAGAAGTCTAACAAATGTCATACTTAAAACCCATACTATTCTTGGCTACAGTTTGACAATAGTCGGCTATGGTTTCAGGGTTCGACTTACTGTGACCATGAGACCACAGTGAGCTGCAATTGATGCCAGGAAGCATCCTTCAACGTGGTAATCTTGGACGCTCTCATTTTAATAGTTTTTGTGCCAATAGGTATTAACCACAATTTAGACCAACCTGTTAGCCCTTCTGGATTGGTTTAGGGTCCTCACGAAGCAATGTCACTGAATGCTTCAGGCTATACTTTTACTTTGGAAAGGATCATTAACATATGGAATAAACAGTTAGGGACGTTGATGCACCTAACTCAGTTGTGGTTTTGTAGAGGTAAATAATCCCAAAATAAATAGTCGCATATGCTCTCAACATTGATTCTGACCATATTTACTTTAACAGACACAACTAGGTAAAGGTGTCAGTCACGCATGGATGCAGCAGCCTTAATATATCACGATCAATATAATTGGATAGCAAACACTTGCTAATTCACTTGAAATATTGTTCAACACTCACCTTAAGAGAATTTCTAACAAACGTTCAAACTGTAAACAGAAATCCATTCTTTACCGTGATGCTGCTTGCGACCCAAAACCACCTGACATTTTGAAGTCAATGGTTCCTTAATCACTTTTCAGTTTTCCTCCATATAAGTTCCACCTTTTTTAGTAGATCGTGAAATGTCTGGAACTTATTGTTGAGAATTATTATGAATCCGTTGAATTTATTAGTATCCCGGAAAAGGGGTGTATTAAACGTTTACAATACTGTACCTCCAGTTGTCCAGTGATTCTCCAGCTTCAGTCACATTTTGGCCACCACCAGATGGTGAACTGAAGCTATGTCAGCTCCTCCCCTTGTTCATACGTCTTCCATGGTCCTTCTGAATTTCTTGTTGATTAAGATGTGGTCGATTTGGTTCCCCGTAATGTGGTCTGGTGAAACACATGTAATTTTGTGTATAAGTGTTTTAGGAGAATATGGTGCCGCCTATAATCATTTTACTGAAAGTACATAAGTTTGTAAACCTTTCACGGTTTTCGTTCTTTTCTCCCAGGCCATGTTGTTCCATGATGTTTTTATACCCGGTGTTGTCCACTCTAACCTTGGCGTTGAAGTCCCCCACCAGAAGAGTCAAGTCCTTGGCTGAGCATTTATCGATGGTTGATTGCCACCTTGCATAGAATTGGTCTTTGTCGTCTTCGTGGCTGTCGTTGATGGGTGCATGGCACTGGATGACATTCATTGTGACCCCATCCTTCTTAGTCCTGAAGGATGCTTTGATGATCCTAGGTCGATGAGGTTCCCATTCTATAAGGGCCTTCTATGCTTCTTGGGACAATATTAGTGATACTCCTTGTGTGGGGGGGGCATTTTCTTTTTCGTGGCCAGAGTTTCCTGAGGATGATCGTTGCTGCCTAGCAACACTGCACCCAACATCTTTTACAGTGCTTCGAATTCCGAGTAAAACTAGTGACAAAAAGTCGGTCCACTTTGAGATGTTGTAGCTGTTATATCTGAACGCACCGGGGCGGCCGATTATTATGGATTCTCTTATCTGCCGAGCTATCGCCTATTGCTAACACCCAGCCTTGCCTATGTCTATTGCACAGACACAATATCCGACCGATTATCAAGAAGCCCACTTGTTACTCACACGAATATATTATAACCAATAATACACAATGTAGAATCCAAACTAAGTCAGTTTGGATTGAAGAATAACTGTCGAGGTTGGTTTAGATATGCGTACTCTTGCCCAGTAGAAATTCAGAACAAATGGTTGGGTGAGAAACGATTCTATGTAAAATTATTTACACAAGGTACATTATTACCTAAACAAATGTCACCACCAGTTATTCAACCCAAATTTATCCCAAAGATTGGAATAATCAATTCAGTTTTTATGAAATAAACAAGAAGGTTATTCTATCCTTACGGGATAGATCAAGTATTGCTTGTCCAGAGAGTAAGGTCTAAATCTACAGAAATATCAATAACAAAGTATCAAAGGTTACTTGTTACAACAAAATAATACAAGTTCTGGAAGTGTGCGTCAATCCACAATCAAAAAATGCACAAACCCAGTCAATTCAAGCAATACGGTCCAGAGGAAGAACGAACCAATATGGCAGCCGCCAATCCGAAGTCCAGTAAAACAAAATATATAGAATCAATGAGAATAATAGAAATCCGGTAGAAACTCAAGGGAAAAACAACCATTACAATGAAAATAAATAGCAACTAACTCGAAAAAGTCATTAAAATGCATAGCCAAGTGGAAGAAGAGGAATAAATGTACTTTTAAACACAAAACAACGAAATACAATGGGGAAAATGCTACTTGGAGGGATTTTCACACAGAATCATCAAAAAGGATCTTACACACAAGATATATATACATAAAGCCTGACCAATGTCGTATGTCAGACACACAATATTAGCCAATCACATGTCTCCGTCCAGACATGTCAGTAGCTGAAAGTGATGCTTTCAGATGTCAATGAAATCTCTCTACCAGGCCGTTAGATTGTAGGTGGTGGGCAGTTGTTCGGAAGCGCGTGACTCCAAGGAGTTTGGTCAGGGGGCGGAACAATTCAGACTCAAACTGACGTCCACAGTCTGTCGTTATTGTAGATGGACAACCAAAATTTGCTATCCATCGTTCGGCGAAAGCGCGAGCAACCGTTTCGCTAGTGATGTCTTTCAGTGGAATCACTTCTGGCCAGCGTGTGAAACGGTACACGCATGTCAGAAGATATGAGAATCTATTTGATTCTGTTATGGGTCCTACTAAATCAAGGTGGACTTGGTGGAATCTAGTTTTGGCTGTTATGAAAGTGCAAGAGGGCATTTATTATGCTGAATTACTTTGTTCTTTTGGCAGGCCACACAGGATCGTGCCAATCCTTGGATGTCTTTATTCGTTTTCGGCCAACAGAATTTTTGTGCCATCAGTTAAGAAGTAACACGAACTCCCGGATGAGAAAGGTTGTGCATGGCGTCAAAGATGGAGATGAATCGATGGGCTGTACCTGTAGATGAATCACAAATTAAAGTGTTCTCACCTTTTCCAATCGTCTTTATTTGGCGTTTTAGCGTTGTTATAGATAATTCGCGACTAAGATCATTGTCTTCATTTCGAAGTAGAGCTAGTTTATCAAGGTCGATTCCCTGGATACGATTCAAGGTATACGTTCGCGATAAGGCATCGTCAATTACATTGTTAACTCCAGTTACATGTATATCAGTAGAGAACTGGGAAATGTAATCTAGATGACTCGATCCTCGTAGAGAGTATTTATCTGAGGATGAATTCGTAGAAAACGTAAGTGCTTTATGGTCGGTGAATATTGTAAACTCCTAGCCTTCGGTGGAGAGTTAAAAATGTCGTACAGCACAGTTCATGACTAACAGTTCAAGTCCAAAAGTGCTGCATCTTGACTCGGTGTCGTTTAATCGTTTCGAGAAGAATGCTAAAGGTTGGCAAGCTTGGCCAGTCCATTGTTGCAGAACTGCGCCAATGGCTGAGTCAGATGCATCAACTGCAATGCTGAAAAAAGCTTTAGTATTGTGATGTGCCAGCATAGTCATATTGGCTATTGCTTCTTTAGTCGCAGTAAAGGCTTTCTTTGAGTCTGCATCCATTGTGACCACCTTTTTATTTCCTCGAAGCTGATCCGTTAGTGGTTTCATGATAGATGCATTGTTCGGTATAAATCGTCTGTAAAAACCTACCACTCCATTGAAAGCTCGCAACTGCTTAATGGTAGATGGTCCCTGGTAATCCAGAATAACCGCCACCTTCTGCTTTTAGGGTTATATTCCATTAGTATTGATAGCATGCTCCTTTCCAGGAAGTCCAGCGAGGTTGTTACAATTTGTCATTTCTATATATTTACGGCAACTCTATATTGTTGCAGTCTTTTAAAGACTGTGTCCAGATGTTTAATATGTGTCACCTCATTCGCCAGTATCAACGAGGTAGCGGATATTCGCTATTACGTCCTAGATGAATAACAGGCGGCTGTTTCCACCGGCTACGGTCGCAACTAACGAGGTATAATTTCTCGATGCGTCAACAGTGGGTTTGTGGTTAAGGGAACAGTAAAGGTCTCTATACTTCTTGGAATTTTTGCCAAGGGTGTTGCCGTACCGACATCAATGTGAATTTTCGCTTCGTCCAGGTCGCGATGACGATCTTCTCTATGTTGGACTTCGTCGATGAGAATCGTTCGGTCAGTGTCGTTCCTGAAGTTCGAAAGAACGAGAGAGTTTTGCAAAATTTTGCCACCTCGTTTTAATTAGAATGCTGTTTTTCTGTAATGGAATAAACTTGATTGTGACAAGTTCTGGTGATCTCCAGAATTCGATCAGCAAATGAAGCTAGTTCATCTACTGGGTTGTTAGTTAACGTTACTAGGACCGCTTCCACTTTGTTGTGGCAGATTTGATAGGAAGAGTTGACGGAATAGACCTTCGTCGAAAGTGCGTTGACCAATCACTTCTCTCACGAGCGACAACATTTCCGTCGCTGAACAACTACCAAGGTCGATGATGTGAGGCGACTCATCAAGACGTCGACTGTCGGACAAGTCTCCGCGTTTAAGGGTTGATCTTTCGAGCTGGTCATATGGTCTATGCAGTCGGTGCTGAAAAAAACGATGGCATACCTGTTCGCTTCACACGGAAGTGGCCTTACGACTGCAAGGAATTGAACGCGTACGTTTGTCACTCCGTGGTCCGGCGATTTGGCTTCTGAATAGAGCGGCAATGGGACAGCAACGTGTAGGCTGGAAAACTAGAGAGAGATGCTTCCCGTGGTGCAGCGCGAAATGATCTGGTGGTGTTCCGTGACCGAGCGCCTACGACTAGTCGTGTCCGCTAAAACAAATATAGTCATCATCAATGTCGAGGACCGATGTAACTATTTATTTTGGGGATTACTTACCGCTACAGAAGCTTTAGATCGGATAAGCCAAACCATATGAAAGACCTAGCGATAATAGTAAAAGAGGCTTCAGGGAAAGGAAATATGTGGCTTGAGCTAGCTGGAAAAAAACACAGTATATCAGATCAGCCAACAACGAACACAGATGGCAAACCAATCACTGAAGTACATGGACAACGAAGCAGGTGGGTACAACACTTCCAAGAACCCTTCAATAGATCAGGCCCACTGAACCCACCAGTCATCGAAGCAGCAGCCACGGATCTCCTTATATACACCGACCCACTAACAGTCGAAGAAATCAAAATGCCATCTCAGTGGCAAATAAAGATTGGCAAGTTGGCAGGACCAGATAACATACCAAATGAGTGAGACACTGAAGACAGATATAGAAACAACTACTAAGATACTGCGAATTCTCTTCAACAAGATTTGGGTGGAATAACAAGTGTGAGTTGACTGGAAAGAAGAGTGCCTCATTGAGATACCAAAGAACGGAGATCTTAGCAATTGCGAGAACTACAGAGGCATCACTCTTCTTTCAATACCAGGAATAGTCTTCAACAGAGTGTTATTGAACGAAATGAAGGATCCGGTTGACGCCCGAGATCAACACTCCGGATTCCGTAAAGACCGATCGTGTTCCGACCAAATCGCGACTCTACGATTCATTATTGAACAATCGATTGAATGGAATTCACCACTTTACATCAACTTCCTCGACTACGAAAAAGTATTCTACACCGTGGATAGGAGAACATTATGCAGTCTTCTACGACATTATGGTGTACCCGAAAATATAGTTAACATCATACAGAATTCTTACAAAGATCTACACTGTAAAATGGTACATGGATTTCAGCTCACAGATTGATTCGAAGTGAAGACTGGTGTCAGACAAGGCTGCTTACTGTCACCCTTCCTCTTCCTACTGGTCATCGACTGGATCATGAAGACTGCAACATCTCAAGTCAATCTATGGATGCAGTGAATAACATGGATGCAACTAGATGATTTGGACTTTGGAGATGACCAAGCTGGCTCTTCTATCCCACACACAGCATCAAATGCAGATGTAGACGGATAGTGTGGCAGCAGCCTCTATTGCCAGCAGTAGGCCTCAATATACACAGGAGAAGAGAATAAGAGCCTTAAATACAAAACAATCGACACTAACCCAGGTACATTTTCGGAGAAATTCTGGAAGATGTAGAAACCGTTACGTACTTGGGCAGTATAATCGAAAAGTAAGGAGGGTCGGATTCTGATGTGAAGACGCGGATTTGGAAGACGAAAGCAGCATTTCTACAACTGAAAAACATCTGGAACTCAAACCAACTGTCAGTCAACATTTTCAATTCAAATGTGAAGACAGTTCTGTTGTTTAGAGCTGAAACTTGGAGAACTACGTAAAACACAACCCAAAGTTGCAAGTATTTGTACACAACTGTTTACGTAAGATACTTCAGATACTTGGATGCTACTGGTGTGAAGGTAAGACATGAAACAACCACGATTTCTTTACACTAACCTTGAGTTAAAGCGGACCAATCAAATCTGTTGGCCAGGCCCATAGATTAGGAATGACCTTGACATTGTCTATGTGAAAATTGATCAGTAAGAAGGCGGCTTAGGATGGAATGATATTATTATTAGACAAGTCTTTCAAAATAAAGTATTACTCATATGTTTACAATAACTCCACATGATTATTAAATGTTCCGAGATTATCTAAGGGTTGTAAACATATAAAATCAAAGTAAATTCTATATAAATACTTGTCCTTGTGGCTATAGGGTATTTTTCCACTGGTTCCTGTACATTTGTAAAGATAATTTTTCAATCTAGACCACATGGCTTTTATGTTGTTATTCGTGTGAGTCCCTGCTAAAAGATCCATAAAGTGTATGCTGTGAACGACGATCTGATAACTGTATCCAAGTCTTGATAGGCACTTGTATGACTTTAAATCATCGGTGTAGATCGTTGTTCTTCGCTCAACATACTTCCTAATAATCGAAATTGGGGCAATTTTTTCCTGGTCAGAAAGCCTTTCGAAGTGTCCTTTTCCTAGATGTCGATCCCAAATATCTAATCTAGGTTTTAATACAAAAACTATCTATCTACACTGTATGTGAGCTGTGTCCTCCGAGTATATTTGCGCTTTCTAAGTACCTTTCTCTTGAAAATAGCTAACGATAACTTCCCCTTTGAAATTAGCGAGCATGCAATAAATCGTCAATATTGTCACCCAAACTGTGCTTCATGACCTTGAGGTGTGAAATAGTTAGCTCGTTGGTTTGGCTCTATTCTATAGTCCAGCCATGTGTCCCTATAGTCTACACCATCCAGCTACGTAGGTGCTGACTAGCTGGATCGGAGCCAAAGTAACTAAACTTGCCTAGAGGTAGAGTGTAAGAGAAATGGACGAGCAAATGAGAAACGATGCCAAGCCATTTTTTTTAGTAAAAACAAAGGCTTTCATATAACATATACTGGACAAATCAGTAATAGGAAACATGAAACTAATTAATGACCAAACTGTGGAAGTTAAGTACAAAGATCGGGATAATGGGACCATAGTAAAATTGCATTTTCTGGGGAAGAAAAGTGTAAATAACAATCAACAGTAAGTCTATGAAAGCCTTCAACGTGAGCAATACAAATATCATAGTTACTAAACGATTAACTGGTGCGTTTTAGTGGCAAGAGTTGGGATAACAAGGAGAATAAACTCCATAGGTAGTGATTCCTGATTCCTTATCACATCACAACAAGCATAATTAGAGTTTTAGGTGAAATTAGGAAGTTCAAATTTTCACAATCAGGTTACAAAAACAGTGCGTTTCTAGGTGGAAGAAGGGTCTGGTATCTGCCACTAATTTGTTTTATTTTGTTGTCATTATTGTCATTATTGTCATTATTGTTGTCATTATTATACATAGATGGTTACATTTGAACTTCAACGGAGAACTTTAAAAGTCACAATACAATTAGACCTATATAGTCCACTAGTGTCTATATCAACAACGTGCCGTATATCGTCTGTTACTGTTGTTTTAAGGATTGGGAGCGTTTTTAAACTGTATTCCAAAGTAACTTCTGATTCGACGCCTTAACAACGAACTGTGAATAGTTATCAGTCACTGTTGTAAAGATTGTTGGATTTGGAATTCATGATATAAAATTCAAATTCAACAATCTTTACAACATCCAATTACAATCAACATCAACTAAATAGTGACTAACTTCCAGAGATAATTCTTTAATATCTAGTTAGAAGACATAACTAGTGAAGGTCAACCATATCAAGAGTGATGAGAATGGATAAAATCATGTAAACTTATCGTAAGTAATTGGATGACTCAGTGGTCTAGTGCTTAAATGTTTGTTGCTGTAAAGCTTGAAATTCCTAGGCTCAACTCTCAGGGGAGGTCGTGGATACTCACTGCCACTGCAAAGACACTATGGTGGAACAGATGTTCAATGCTTACTTGTTCACAGCGTCGGTTTAACATTAACTTATTTGTGATGACATATTCATTTTATTAGTGTGTAGGCTAATTTAAATTTAGTAAAATACACATTAAGACATATAACATGTAGTCAATCGACAGAATTGTTCTTAATAAAATAGAAAATGAATATTCAAGAGATTAAATTCAAGACAATTTCTATATGTACTTGCATAGAAATAAGTTTGATATTGACAATAAACTAACTGTCAAACAATGTGCACTAGATTAAGTTTACAGCTTTTAAATTAATTCTAAATGAACTAGTTCTCCTTCTATCAAATTAGTGTAGTATTTCTTAGAGTTTCGAATAGTAACTAGCGGATTAAATCAGGTAATAATCAAGAAGACACAGAACATAGGTGAAGGAAATGCGTATTCTGGAATTCAATAAGCGCACACACAATTGTACCATACCACTACTGTTTCATATAAACACCACATCTGCTACAGCTTAAATGAATGTCAATGTTTTTGTAGTTCATTCTGTGCTCTTAACGAAGATTCATTTTATATGCATCTAGTCGCTCACTGGGAGCAGTATTCGAATTTTCTAGTAAATACTCATTATTTGTGAACAGACTCACTTGGGTCTTGGAAGTATATTTGGTCCGCGTGACAATTATGTATACTAAGATCATCAGCATCCAGTATACGCATCATCGACCTGCCTAGTTCCTTCAGTACAATTCCAGTAGAAGGTTGCAAATCATTTCTACGATAATAAGTATTCTCTGCTGACTCTAACCACTTCACATTTGATCGTAGACTTCTACCTTTTGATAGTTTCGCTGGGGTTTCCTTAGTTAAGACATGAGTAGCATTACTGAATTGTAGTGTGCGTGTGTGTGTTTCACCAAAACGATCTTTTATCTAAACATCAAGTTGATTATCAAAATTGCATTTAGCAGCTGGCGTTTGTAAATCAAGTATAAACTCAGAAACTTTCTGATCGTGTGAACGTATCATTTTGTGAAACCTTGCTCTTTCTCTCGCTCCAAAGTTTATAGATTGCATGAGAAAGAAATAGAACTTTGAGTTTTGAATAAAACATTGAAATAGACTTAACAGGAAATGCTAAATTTTACAGTAGATGGTAGGTATTCTTCTCAATGAACGTAAGAAAATGAGCAGTTATTTTATCGTCTTTAAAGCTACCTTGATGTGTATACCAGATTTCAAAACGTTCCATGTGCTCCTCAATGAAATCAGCACAAGAATTTATGTCCAAGTAACCAGATCCAGGCTCCATTGCGACACCAATCTAATATTTCTTAGAATTTCGAATAGTAACTAGCGAACCAAATCAGGTAATAATCAAGAAGACAAAGAATACATGTGGAGGTAATGTGTACATTCGAATTGAATCAACGCACACACAAGTGTACCATATCACTTCTGTTTTATACAAACACCACACACATACAAATTTTAGATTTCTTCTTCTGATGATCTGTTAGATTATTTTAATTATTTCAATCTGTGAGTGACTTTTAGTGAGTTAATGACTGCATTATGTTCATATAACTTCACTGTAGTAAACAATGAAGCGTATACAAGCGTAACTTTAAGCTACTTCTTTTAACTTCTAAAATGAATAGAACTTCAATAGGACTCCTTTGAATCATTATTAAGCACTTCTACATTGTTATGAATTATATAAAATGGAAAATTATTTGTAAAATTTCAATATATGAACTAGATTTGACTGTAACATAGAATATTGTTGTACCTGTAAAATCTTAAAATTATCCACGAAGAATTATTATAATATCCAGTTGATGATGATCTAGATAACTGGAGCCAATTAGAAGTTCCTAATTGTAATATCTACATATTGTGTTTAAAAATTTTTATGATTATTAGAAAAGATCTAATCTATGACACTATAGAGGAATTGATATGTCTTAAAATATCTTACACTTGCTGACTGACACTACTGCATACAACTTCTACACTTGAAACCATCAATTTTCATATTAGAAGATGAAGAAACCTGAAGGAATATCTGTTTCAGTAAGTGTCAGAAACTATACAAAATACTCTAGTATCTATAGTTTTACATCAAAGTAAAACCATCATCACAATTCATCAAATCCACAAGTAGTAATTTTCAGCTATTATTCAATTAGAATACTTCACATCAAGATTCCGGTAAGATTTATCTAACAGTGACTAGATGAAATTTTACGGAATCTTCAAGGCTTTTGAAACCTCCGTAGTGGTGTTTTAGGAGTTAACTTAGCACTTATTTGGTTAAAAGTATTGAATACTACGCCTAAACTGAGGCCAATTCTAAGGTGAGCCTAATCTGAAAAAAATCCCTACTAGAATCAATTCAACGGCATAAATAAGACCATTTGCTTCACTGTTAAAGATGTTTGAAAAAGGATGTTATTCGGATGTCATCAATTGTCACAAATTCACTCAAATAATTACATTAATCATGAAAAATCCATATACAACTTCTTCAATTACTTTTATTACTTACTTCTAGTAGGCTTAAACTGACAATAAAATTATGACATTGATTGGCATTTGCTTATAAACTCAGTTTCCTTAAATTTCTGCTAATCGGATAAAATAACTTTTCATTTCAAATATTGTAAACATCTCTGTGAAGCTCATTCTTCTACTACACCTTAGCCTAAGTATTAACACTTCTTTAGTTGTCCTCGAGGAATAACAATCATGAACAATCAAGATAGATATAGTACTTACTTACTTACTTACGCCCGTTACTCCTCATTGAGGAGCATAGGCCACCTGTAGCTTTCCTAGGGTTACTGCTGGTCCCATGACAGGGTAAAGGAGGGGGGGTTGGGCATGGAGCTATCATTCTCACCCTGTAAAACTCAATCTTCCTAAAATACGCTAACCAGATTAAACAAGATCGATATAGGAATTCTTAATATACAAAGAAATCGTCATTTCCGGTTAAGCAGAACATATTAATTGCAAATGATCATTTTCTCCATGAAAAACGATGATACAACAATGGATATAAAAATTTCATATGTTTTGTAAGCTTAATGAAGTTTTTTTAAAAGTTTTAGTCTAAAAGTGGGAAGTGCTGTGAGGTATCTTGTTATATCTGGATAAAGAATCAGATATCACAATCTATTAAGTCTATTCTTCGGGCTATTGAGATTCTTATGCCTAAGCTGATTAAACATTCAGTAACTATGACATTTGTATTACTCAAACTGTAAGTTTCTCCCTGATTTATTAACTACTGTCTACTGTGTTTTCTTTCCAAATTATTGTAACCTCATTGATCATATTATCCTGAACCCCGCACACAACTTTCTTAATTCAGCCTTTATTTTATATTTCACGTTACTAGTTGAATAAGTATATGATACATAAAAGCCGTTGTTTTTACTCTTATCCCCAGGTGTTTGTTCTCTCTATCCATATCTTTTGACGAGGTTTTAGTCACTCAAACATCCTCAACCAACCGCCGTTTCCAAGTCTATTTAACTGTAATCATAGTACAAGCTCCAGGCAACTGTAACAGCATTTTGTATCTGTTACCACAGTATTGCGTTTATACCATTTGCATTCTCAAAACGTTATAGATACGCAAGTAGTCACTTAGGCATCTTTACTTAGTTTCCAAAATGGAGTTTAATGTTAAGATTAAGGATCAAAAGATATGGTTAAGTTTCCAGCTAAGGTTAAGTATAGTATATTGGATACAATTTACTTTAGAGTAAATCAACATTTGGTGATTGATTTGTGACGATTATTGGTATTGTTTATATATTGTTTACATTCGTTTTATCCTAGAACGAAACAGCTGTTAACTATTCCATAAAATTCACTGGTGCCTAATCAAGATCAGTCTCTAACGAATACAAGCAACAAATTCATATTCAATAGGTTTAACATTTTATCATAGAATATCTGAAGTCTATCCTTGGCGTTGATTTAACAAAGAGATAATTCATCTCAGACATTTTCAGAATCATTAAATCTTTTATCAAATAGTTAAAATATATACGAATGATTTTAATGAGAATACATGATGATTACAACGGAATACATACTGAATAATGAAATAACAATTCAATAACAAAGTACATTACTACTTTATAACAATTCAATAGTTAATGAATATTAATGTAAAGTGTTAATCGTCGGTGGAACTCGCTACTTTTTAACAACAATAGTCATTCCATCGCCAATGTTTAACAAAGAAATTCGTATACGTTCATCTTTAACTAGGTAATCATTAAGTTTTTTAATACCAACAGTACTAGATCTTTTATCGTTATCATCAAGTACATGAAGTGACCAAAGAACCTTTAAAAAGAAAATAATATATAGATTAAGCGTAGGAAATAATTATTCAACATAGGAATAGATTACTATTTTATAGATATTTAAGTAGTGTGTAATATAAATATTGCTATAAATGATGAGTTGTGAGATGGATTACAATTCCATAACTATTGTCCAATCATTTCGTCCTATTTGAGACTCGTCAATTAACTTACCTACATTCCAATGTTGATGATCATATCGGGATTCGAACACAGTTCGTCTAGTCTCCTAGGCTGTAGTTGTAAGTTTTTAATGAAATGATTAGCTGAATATTGTATAATAATGTAAAATGTCTATACATATAAGATATTTATAAACAATGATACTATGTCATACGAGACCATAAGTTTGCTTCAGACTAAAGATACTATTGACACATCTGTAAGAAAATGCACAACAAACTTTCGGTTTGAATTCATCAATGAACAATGTTGATAAATGGATAATGTGGCAATTGGAAGTCCATTGAGATCGATGATTAGTGATACATTTGTGTCAGATATGAAAGTGATAGAACCATCAGTCAGACAATGTTATATAGAGAATTCATTAATGATGCCTTCATCATGCAAACTAACTGCTGGAAACTTGTGATAAATCTAATTCAAATATCGAATTCTCAGAAGAATATGAAAAATATAACATGTTCCAATTCCTAAACCTAGAAATCTCTCAAAGAAATGATAGCACTTGATAATGAATTATGCATCGAAAAGGAACTTTGAGTAAACAACACTATGAGCTTCGTAGTTGTTGTCCAATAAACTATAAATATGATTTGTTGAAGTTACTTAACTAAAGAAGCTACGCATGGTGAATACACCTGACAAAGAATGCAAAACAACCATAATGTGTCTTCAAGAAAATGGATATAAAAGGGTGTTCATAAGGAAATATAGTAACGACAACAAAGTTCTATTGTATGGAGCTAAAACTTGGAGAACTACGAAAAGAATCATTCGAAAAATTCAAGTATTTATAAACAGTTGTCTGTTCAAGATACTTTGGAACCGTTGACCAATGACAACGCTTTGTGAAAGAGAACGAATTAACTTCCAGCAAACCAAGTGAACACACCGTGACGGGAATTGAAGGCAGACATGAAAATAATGAACAGAACTTGGGAAGAAGTGGAAACGATTGTCAAAGACTGAATTAATTAAGATTGCTGGTCGGCGGCTTGTGTTCTACATGGAGTAGAAGGCATTTATTGATAATAATAAGTATCACAAAAGTATGATAGTAAACAAGTTAAGAAACTTATATTCACCTGACTAGCGTTCAGTTGTGATCAAGCACCTACGAGAATAAATCAACCAGTAAATTCAGCTACAAGTTACATATTTCATGCTGCGAAAGTGGTCCCGAAAGACGTGAGTCTTCATGAGCACGTCTTGAAGGACCAAAGTGTCACAAGTCAAAATGAGTTCTAGTAGTTCGATTGCAAGATGCCTGAGAGGCTCAAGGTATTAAGTAAACAGGATCTATGATTATTAAATAAATAGTAGGCAGAACAATTCTAGGATGTTACGATTCACTGAAATTATAGCAGTAAGAGGACCAAAATCTTACTTTTCCATGCAAAAGTAATCAGTTGTGAATCTTCAACTGTTGTGGTTCTTGACACGAAAGGTAATGCTGATTATGTTTTCTTATTCTTCACTCACTCATTTTGTTTCTTAAATCCATTCATCTTTATTTCATTATGTAATCAAGTTAAATTCAATTTATTCTAGATATGCCATCTATACACTAAACACTAATCTATTGATTTCCGTAAATCCTAAATATGTTACGTAACCTAATTGTTTATATTTATGGAAAGATATTTTGGTTCTGTATTCATGTTATTTTCATAACTGTATATCGACCAAAGGCATTATGTAAATTGACATGACTGTGTTGAAATAGAATGATTCTGGACTCTGAATTGTTTCACAGATGACTTCAAGTCTTTCCAACTACTGTCTAATGTTAAAGAAACTTAGGGAGATTAACAGCTCGTTATTTTTAAAGGTAATTTTATCACGTAGTCACCTGTAATGTACATGTATTAATTATAAGCTAAGACTCAGTATCAGTACGAGATGGGTAAATACATCATAGATTCCCTTGAACGAAGTAGGTCTGAAATTCACAACATCAATTGTTATAAGATATATTGCTAGACATCAGTCTACACGTTATACTGAAATTTTTTACATGGGACAGATCTAGATATTCCCATGTGATATCAAGTTGTTATGATCGAATTCTGATCCGCTTGGCTTAGAATCTAGATTTTGCTAGAGTACGGTTTAGAAATGACAAAACAAGATAACTAAAATGTTTGTATTCAGTCTACGAATGAACTAATCATCGTTTCAATTCACTAATCAATTCAAGCCAGTTTAAAGATAGTATTTATTTATGACTGAATAGTTTATCAGGAAGAAAGTGATTCTGTTACAGGAGGGAATATAAATATATTTATAATCGTCGTTTCTGTGGATTAAAATCCTAGATGCCGCAATAAAACTGTGTATCAGTTGAATTGAGGTGGCTTGTTGGGATTGATATTAAGTTTAGTTGATTGGATTAGTTACAGATTGGTATTAGCAGGGTACGATTGAAAACCAGAGATTACTGAACAACTTTTTTGTCCTAGTATGGGAGTTCTCAGCAGTACGTACCCTAGAGAAGTTGTGACTAGTGGAGTTTAGACATATCGGGAGTGAGACATTTATCACCGATGATAATGGCTGATTGTCGCGCTATATATTACAAATTCATGGAAATAGGAATTCTACCACTCAATGCCAGCTGACCCAGTGGTTCAGAGGGTTAGGCGTTAGCCAACCTAAAGCCCCTGGGGTCATCATCATCATCATCAGCAGCAACGTAGAACCGGGCACAAACGCCTGTAGGTTCAAGTTGCCATACCACAATAGCACTACGAGAGTATTGAGGTAACGTATAGACAGAATACAAGAGAGAAGAGTAAGTAAAGATGTCCAGAAAATAACAATAGAATTTAAGATCTAGATGAGGTTAAAGAGTGAATACACTTGCGCCACTGTGACCGGTTCTGAGCCATATCACCTAGTGTCTCCAGCCATTTGTTGCGATCATCACGCGGACCCCAACCAGGTAGTCTACATCTACCTACATGGCTTAGACCAGTAGTCAAGGTCTTCATGGACTGATGCCATGTTTTGGGTTGGCCGCCCCTAACCTTCTTCCATCCTATTTCGGCCCTAGCTAACATGGCGCGACGGGGTAGACGGTGGTCGGGCATGCGCAATACATGTCCTAGCCATCTCAGTCGATGAAGGTTAATGACCTCTTCAACTGATTTACCGTGTTTCCCAAGAACCTTTCGTCTAACCTCACTATTACTAGTCCGGTCATTCCATGGTATACGAGCGATGTTACGAAGATTCCTATGGTCAAATATCTGGAGACGACGCATATCTTGAGTTTTCATGGCCCACGTCTCGCAGCCATATGTTAAGATGGCGCGGATTGCTGCGCAGTACACCCGGCCTTTCGTTGAGACACGGATATCTCGTCTGCGCCACAAGTGCCGTAGATTGGCAAATGCCAATCGGGCTTTCTGGATCCGCGCTGAGATTTCATCAGACACCGACCAACCAGGGGTAATGAGACTTCCGAGATAAGTGAAGCGATCAACGCATTCAATTACTTCACTCCCTATAAATAATTTGGGGGAAGAAGCAGACCAGTCCTGGAGTAACATTTTGCATTTGGGAGGGGAGAAGCGCATCCCAAATATGCCTGCATTGTTACTCAACGTGTTCAAGAGACCTTGAATGCTGTGTGCCTCTTCACCGAATATGACTATATCATCTGCATATTCTAAGTCGACAAGAGAGCCTCCTGGAAGGAGACTAATCCCAGAGGACTTAAAAGAAGTGAGAGAGATTTCTAACAGTACGTCTATGATGAAGTTAAATAAAAATGGGGATAAGGGGCAACCCTGACGGACTCCACTTGAGGATGAGATTTCTCGTGACAGTTCGCCATAGGCTCTGACTCGACCAGTGGTGACCGAGTAGAGGGTCTTTATAAGGTTAATGTACTTTTGAGGTACGACTTTTAATGACAAACATTGCCACAAGACTTCACGGTCAACAGAGTCGAACGCTGCTTTTAAGTCAAGAAATACAACTATAGTTGGGCGTTGGTACATATGTCTGTGTTCGAGGACCTGGCGCAGGGTGAATATGTGATCAATGCAGCCCCGGCCAGGTCTGAAACCAGCCTGGTTTTCCCGAGTCTGTTGTTCCCTAGTGTTGGTTAAACGTCGGATGATTATAGTGGCTAATATCTTAGATACTATATTAGTCAAACTGATTCCTCTGTGGTTATCACAAGAGGATTTCTGTCCCTTTTTGTAGACTGGAACAATCAGCGATCGAGACCAGTCAGATGGGATAGAGTTTAGTTTTCAGACTTTGGCTAATATATCAGTCAACCTGCACGCTAAAACTATACCACCATCCTTGAAGATATCGGTAGACAACATATCAGGCCCTGCTGCTTTCCCACGTTTCAATTTACTTATGACGTTTTCAACTTCACTGAGAGTTGGGGGACCTGTGTCAGTTTTCCATTCGGGTAGCTTGGAGATTGTGGGTAAGCTAAGCGTGGCTGGGGGCCAGTTAAACTGTTCCTGAAAGTGTTCTGCCCATCGTTCTAATCTTCTAGATTGAGAGTAGATCAACGACCCATCTTTTTCGGAGATGATTTCACTAACTGCCGATTTTTTGATACCGGTGTCCTTAATAAGTCGGAACAGCTGTCTACTATTGCCTGCCGCTGCTGATGCTTCTATCGCTTTTGCTTTTGTTGCCCACCACTGTTCACGATCCATACGCAGACTCTTTGTCAGTCTACGTTTCAGTTGTCGTCGCTCTTCATCATACTCCGAGCCTGCTGGAATGAGTTTTCGAGCCTCCATCAGTTCCCTAGAAGTACTAGAGATCCAATGGTCTTTCATTGGATTGGGGTTAAATGCTAATAGCGCTGCTGCGTATACACCTGCTTTAAAATCATTCCAAGCTACTTCGGGGGAAACCTGTTGGTCATGGGCGACTAAATGCTTAGCCAAACCATTCCTAAATGCAATCTTCGCCTTCTCACTTTCAAAGTGATATCTAAAGGGTTTGCCCGATGTAACCTTTCTGCGACCAGCAAAACGCATAGAGATACGTGCTCTTACTAGGGCATGGTCAGAGTCTGGGCAAGTGCCGCAGAAAGAGCGGCAGTCCTCTATACAACCTCTCCAACGGTAGCTGATGCCGATGTGATCAATTTGTGTCCATCGTTGCGTAGATGTTGGAGGTCGCCAGGTTAAACAGTGTCTCGTCTTATGCTTAAAGTTCGTGCTAGCTAAGAATAAACGGTAGTCTGAACATAACTGCAACAGACGATCTCCGTTGTCTGTTCGCTGGGCTGGGATGCCGAGTAACCCACCTAAGTGCTTTTCAGCCTGATTTAGTCTACCTACTTGGGCATTAAAATCTCCTGCAATAATTACTAGGTCTGAGTGCTTAGCTTTCTGAAGGAGGCTAGAGAACTTCATATAGAAGTCGCCTTTCACTTCATCTGTGCTGCAGTCAGTGGGGGCATAAGCAGAGACGACAGAAAGGCATCGGCGTGTGTCCCTGTCTTTCCGAGTTCGTACTGTGCCATTTAGACGGACAGTACATAGACGACTGTCTACAGGAATCCACTCGAGAAGAGCCTATTCTGCCCGTAAGCTTAGTGCTATGCCTACACCAGCAAGGCCACGTGAGCTTGCTGTAGGGTCTCCAGATAAACGAAGAGTGAAGTGTGCTGTTCCGTTGCATTGACTAGGTGAGGTCAAACGGATGACCATGCTGGGATCCTGTATGCGTGTTTCGGAGACACAGCATACATCAATTGCAAGAGATTCTAATGTTTTAGCTAAGGCAGCTTGTTGACCGATTTGACACAGTGTACGCACATTAAAAGCTCCAACATGAAGTTTAGAGCGTGGCTTCAGGAGACCTGGTATGACATTTCGGGAACTCAGGTAACCAGTACAAGTGGCACGCATAGAAAATGTAGTAGAAGAAGTGTTACAAGTAGAGACCAGAGAGGGAGAACGTGTTTGATCATGAACAAGGTGAAGTCGAGTGCTATTAGCGGTATGAGGGTGGTTATCACTTCCCGGTTGCCCACACCGTGGAAGGGTCATTCTTGAGGAACCTGAAAGAGAAAGAGGATTAGGGTAGGTCGTGATGACCTGAGAGTGTGACCGCAGTGCCCAGGGGACAGCTGTTTGAGGTCGGTCAAGTATATTAATTGTTGCTCCGGTTGTCAGAAGGGGAGGCATCGGCCTCATGGCTTCCGAAGGAGCTCGGCTTTCACCATGAAGCGTCATATTAGTCCTTCCAACTTCCAGGGCAGAGTTAGTATGGTTATAAAGATTTTTATTCGTAAGCTGTTTTTTAGCATGGTAGTTGTTTACGGGATGGGGTTGCTAACCCCATGCCCAACCCTCCTCCTTTATCCGGGCTTGGGACCGGCAGAAACCCTGTGGGGGCTCCAGGCGGGTAGAATCTAGGATATGCATCGTATATTAACCAGAATATTTCTACCATATGGTTGATTGATAACCATGATAACGTTCATTAATATTTTATGTTAACCAAATCTATCACTTTACTAAGTAACAAAGTACAGAGCAATTTTACTTTTTGAACTTCATATGTAAGTACAGTGTGATAATAAGTAGGTGATAAATGTAAAATTGTAATTTTCCATATTATCAAACTGTGATTTGAACCCAGTGACCATTTCTGCACCACAGGAAGTTACAGATAAATAACTTTCAAATATTCAGATTACAGTAATCGGATGTTAATCTATCTTGGAAGTACATAAAGTGTATTTATTATGTACACCATTTACCTTAAAGATAACTTAAGTTCAGAGTTTACTGGTGACTACTTCCCCCTCTACCTAGTACCCTTCCATCTCTACATAGTGTCAATAGTGTCTAGTTACTTAGACTAATGATGAAATTACAACTCAACTAGTATTATTTCATCAAAACTATTAAAGAGTTGTTAAATATTAAATTGACTAGTGCACAATTATCAACTAATATATACCTACAAATAACTTTAAATATACCAGCATCATTTAACAATAACTCATTCATCTGATGAGCCACAAATAAGACGAAATGAGTGTCATGAATTTCGCTTGCCAGTCACAATCCAACTTAAAAAAAATAATAACTCAATTAACTTACATTATCAATAGCGATGATACCACGAGGACGTATAAGTTGAAGACATAATTCATAATAATGACTATAATTCTCTTTATCCGCATCAATAAGAGCAAAATCAAATGTTCCACTATATCCATTATCAATTAAATTTTCTAATAAAATATGATTTAAAATTAAAACAAATAATAAAAAATCTGTTCAATTGGAATGGTTATTTTTGTGGAGATTGGTTATTTTTATTTGAATGAATATGTCACAGATTGATGTTGGCAGGGTACCATTGAAAACCAGGGAGCACTGGACAGCTATTTCGTTCTAGTGTGGAACTCCTCAGCAGTGCACACCACAGATTCCAGACCAACGGGTTCAGGTTGACAGCGAACGCCTGACTGTCTGCATCACTGGGTAGGAACCTGCAGATACCTGAAGCCCCTGGTGCGGAATCTGGGGTGCGCACTGCTGAGGAGTTCCACACTAGAACGAAATAGCTGTCCAGTGCTCCCTAGTTTTCAATTGTACTCTGCCAACATCAATCTGTGATATATTCGATTAGATAAAAAATTAATTGATAAAACAAATTTATATTTACATTTATAGTTTACATTGTTTGTTTCGTTCATTCAAAGTTTCATCAGGTAGATGAACTAAGGTTATATATTTTACCAGTTAATTGGTGATGAACAACGTAGAACTAAGATTTAATACGTATACCTTCAAGTTGCCATACTACGATGATGTAATAAGACTAAATTTAAAAGAATAACACAATAATATGATTTTAAAGGAAAGAATGAAACAAATGGCTAGTGAAAATCATAAAACCATTGCATAGAGAGATCATCAAATATAGCGCTAAGGACTCATTTTGAGTTTGTCAACAAAATAAAAGATCTTAGGGTTGTGAACAAATCACTGATATCACTAAATGTATCATCCTTATTCACTAACATTCCCCTACTAGAAACAGTAGATTTTATATGTAGTGAAATTCTTAGAACAAATATCGAAAGAATTTCCCGTTTCTACACTAAAAGAGTTTAGTTCTTCTATCATAAGAAACGTAAACCTTTATTTTAATAAATAGTTCTACAGACACTCAATGATATTGCAATGGGCTCACCTAGGCTAACTTCGCACAGGATTTCTTTTGTCAAAATTAGAAAATGACTTTCGTAAAGAGATTAGTTAATTCAACATTCTATTCTCGTTATGTAATTTACACTCATAGTCTTCGTAGATGAAATAGATAAGATAAAATACTTGAAAGATTTACCAACGCTATCTACAATCATCTTTAACCTTAAAAAAATAGCATAATGATAATTTTTTGTTCTTAGCTCTTCTTAACTCGAAGAACAGATGTACATTAAAAAGAAGCTCTATAGACAATCACGTCGGTTTTTGTGAGTTACTCACTTCCTGCTGCAGTTCCGTACCACTAAGATACAAAAAAAAAAAAAAAAAAAAAAAAAAAAAAAAAAAAAAAAAAAAAAAAAAAAAAAAAAAAAAAAAAAAAAAAAAAAAAAAAAAAAAAAAAAAAAAAAAAAAAAAAAAAAAAAAAAAAAAAAAAAAAAAAAAAAAAAAAAAAAAAAAAAAAAAAAAAAAAAAAAAAAAAAAAAAAAAAAAAAAAAAAAAAAAAAAAAAAAAAAAAAAAAAAAAAAAAAAAAAAAAAAAAAAAAAAAAAAAAAAAAAAAAAAAAAAAAAAAAAAAAAAAAAAAAAAAAAAAAAAAAAAAAAAAAAAAAAAAAAAAAAAAAAAAAAAAAAAAAAAAAAAAAAAAAAAAAAAAAAAAAAAAAAAAAAAAAAAAAAAAAAAAAAAAAAAAAAAAAAAAAAAAAAAAAAAAAAAAAAAAAAAAAAAAAAAAAAAAAAAAAAAAAAAAAAAAAAAAAAAAAAAAAAAAAAAAAAAAAAAAAAAAAAAAAAAAAAAAAAAAAAAAAAAAAAAAAAAAAAAAAAAAAAAAAAAAAAAAAAAAAAAAAAAAAAAAAAAAAAAAAAAAAAAAAAAAAAAAAAAAAAAAAAAAAAAAAAAAAAAAAAAAAAAAAAAAAAAAAAAAAAAAAAAAAAAAAAAAAAAAAAAAAAAAAAAAAAAAAAAAAAAAAAAAAAAAAAAAAAAAAAAAAAAAAAAAAAAAAAAAAAAAAAAAAAAAAAAAAAAAAAAAAAAAAAAAAAAAAAAAAAAAAAAAAAAAAAAAAAAAAAAAAAAAAAAAAAAAAAAAAAAAAAAAAAAAAAAAAAAAAAAAAAAAAAAAAAAAAAAAAAAAAAAAAAAAAAAAAAAAAAAAAAAAAAAAAAAAAAAAAAAAAAAAAAAAAAAAAAAAAAAAAAAAAAAAAAAAAAAAAAAAAAAAAAAAAAAAAAAAAAAAAAAAAAAAAAAAAAAAAAAAAAAAAAAAAAAAAAAAAAAAAAAAAAAAAAAAAAAAAAAAAAAAAAAAAAAAAAAAAGGATCTATGAAAAGTCTAACACATCGCGCTAGATGCATTATGCTTTGATGATACTGTCGAATAAGAATTAACCCCATTCGTAAACATACTCAGCATAGATAAGCACATACGGCCTACAAAAACAAACTCCGAAAAAGTACTGTCCAAAAGTAACCTATTTTCTCAAACTACATTTCGTAGTGACATGTTAGTGAAATCACAACGCAATGAATTAGAAAGTGTTGCAAAAGGACTTTTACCGCGCCGAACTGCTTGTTTCTACAACCTCTCCAACGGTAGCTGATGCCGATGTGATCAATTTGTGTCCATCGTTGCGTAGATGTTGGAGGTCGCCAGGTTAAACAGTGTCTCGTCTTATGCTTAAAGTTCGTGCTAGCTAAGAATAAACGGTAGTCTGAACATAACTGCAACAGACGATCTCCGTTGTCTGTTCGCTGGGCTGGGATGCCGAGTAACCCACCTAAGTGCTTTTCAGCCTGATTTAGTCTACCTACTTGGGCATTAAAATCTCCTGCAATAATTACTAGGTCTGAGTGCTTAGCTTTCTGAAGGAGGCTAGAGAACTTCATATAGAAGTCGCCTTTCACTTCATCTGTGCTGCAGTCAGTGGGGGCATAAGCAGAGACGACAGAAAGGCATCGGCGTGTGTCCCTGTCTTTCCGAGTTCGTACTGTGCCATTTAGACGGACAGTACATAGACGACTGTCTACAGGAATCCACTCGAGAAGAGCCTATTCTGCCCGTAAGCTTAGTGCTATGCCTACACCAGCAAGGCCACGTGAGCTTGCTGTAGGGTCTCCAGATAAACGAAGAGTGAAGTGTGCTGTTCCGTTGCATTGACTAGGTGAGGTCAAACGGATGACCATGCTGGGATCCTGTATGCGTGTTTCGGAGACACAGCATACATCAATTGCAAGAGATTCTAATGTTTTAGCTAAGGCAGCTTGTTGACCGATTTGACACAGTGTACGCACATTAAAAGCTCCAACATGAAGTTTAGAGCGTGGCTTCAGGAGACCTGGTATGACATTTCGGGAACTCAGGTAACCAGTACAAGTGGCACGCATAGAAAATGTAGTAGAAGAAGTGTTACAAGTAGAGACCAGAGAGGGAGAACGTGTTTGATCATGAACAAGGTGAAGTCGAGTGCTATTAGCGGTATGAGGGTGGTTATCACTTCCCGGTTGCCCACACCGTGGAAGGGTCATTCTTGAGGAACCTGAAAGAGAAAGAGGATTAGGGTAGGTCGTGATGACCTGAGAGTGTGACCGCAGTGCCCAGGGGACAGCTGTTTGAGGTCGGTCAAGTATATTAATTGTTGCTCCGGTTGTCAGAAGGGGAGGCATCGGCCTCATGGCTTCCGAAGGAGCTCGGCTTTCACCATGAAGCGTCATATTAGTCCTTCCAACTTCCAGGGCAGAGTTAGTATGGTTATAAAGATTTTTATTCGTAAGCTGTTTTTTAGCATGGTAGTTGTTTTACGGGATGGGGTTGCTAACCCCATGCCCAACCCTCCTCCTTTATCCGGGCTTGGGACCGGCAGAAACCCTGTGGGGGCTCCAGGCGGGTAGAATCTAGGATATGCATCGTATATTAACCAGAATATTTCTACCATATGGTTGATTGATAACCATGATAACGTTCATTAATATTTTATGTTAACCAAATCTATCACTTTACTAAGTAACAAAGTACAGAGCAATTTTACTTTTTGAACTTCATATGTAAGTACAGTGTGATAATAAGTAGGTGATAAATGTAAAATTGTAATTTTCCATATTATCAAACTGTGATTTGAACCCAGTGACCATTTCTGCACCACAGGAAGTTACAGATAAATAACTTTCAAATATTCAGATTACAGTAATCGGATGTTAATCTATCTTGGAAGTACATAAAGTGTATTTATTATGTACACCATTTACCTTAAAGATAACTTAAGTTCAGAGTTTACTGGTGACTACTTCCCCCTCTACCTAGTACCCTTCCATCTCTACATAGTGTCAATAGTGTCTAGTTACTTAGACTAATGATGAAATTACAACTCAACTAGTATTATTTCATCAAAACTATTAAAGAGTTGTTAAATATTAAATTGACTAGTGCACAATTATCAACTAATATATACCTACAAATAACTTTAAATATACCAGCATCATTTAACAATAACTCATTCATCTGATGAGCCACAAATAAGACGAAATGAGTGTCATGAATTTCGCTTGCCAGTCACAATCCAACTTAAAAAAAAATAATAACTCAATTAACTTACATTATCAATAGCGATGATACCACGAGGACGTATAAGTTGAAGACATAATTCATAATAATGACTATAATTCTCTTTATCCGCATCAATAAGAGCAAAATCAAATGTTCCACTATATCCATTATCAATTAAATTTTCTAATAAAATATGATTTAAAATTAAAACAAATAATAAAAAATCTGTTCAATTGGAATGGTTATTTTTGTGGAGATTGGTTATTTTTATTTGAATGAATATGTCACAGATTGATGTTGGCAGGGTACCATTGAAAACCAGGGAGCACTGGACAGCTATTTCGTTCTAGTGTGGAACTCCTCAGCAGTGCACACCACAGATTCCAGACCAACGGGTTCAGGTTGACAGCGAACGCCTGACTGTCTGCATCACTGGGTAGGAACCTGCAGATACCTGAAGCCCCTGGTGCGGAATCTGGGGTGCGCACTGCTGAGGAGTTCCACACTAGAACGAAATAGCTGTCCAGTGCTCCCTAGTTTTCAATTGTACTCTGCCAACATCAATCTGTGATATATTCGATTAGATAAAAAATTAATTGATAAAACAAATTTATATTTACATTTATAGTTTACATTGTTTGTTTCGTTCATTCAAAGTTTCATCAGGTAGATGAACTAAGGTTATATATTTTACCAGTTAATTGGTGATGAACAACGTAGAACTAAGATTTAATACGTATACCTTCAAGTTGCCATACTACGATGATGTAATAAGACTAAATTTAAAAGAATAACACAATAATATGATTTTAAAGGAAAGAATGAAACAAATGGCTAGTGAAAATCATAAAACCATTGCATAGAGAGATCATCAAATATAGCGCTAAGGACTCATTTTGAGTTTGTCAACAAAATAAAAGATCTTAGGGTTGTGAACAAATCACTGATATCACTAAATGTATCATCCTTATTCACTAACATTCCCCTACTAGAAACAGTAGATTTTATATGTAGTGAAATTCTTAGAACAAATATAGAAACTGAACTTTCAGTTTCTACACTAAAAGAGTTAGTTCTTAGATGCATAATGAACGTAAACTTTCATTTTAATAAAGAGTTCTACAGACAATCAGATGATATTGCAATGGGATCACCATTAGGCTAACTTCTCACAGATTTCTTTTTGTCAAAATTAGAAAATGACTTTCGTAAAAATGAGATTAGTTAATTCACATTCTATTCTCGTTATGTAGATGATACACTCATAGTCTTCGTAGATGAAATAGATAAGATTAAAATACTTGAAAGATTTAACAACGTCTATCTATCAATCATCTTTACCTTAGAAAAAGAGCATAATGATAATATTTTGTTCTTAGACATCTTATTAACTCGAAGAACAGATGGTACATTAAAAAGAAGCATCTATAGAAAATCAACGTCGGTTTGTGAGTATACTCACTTCTGCAGTTCCGTACCACTAAGATACAAAAGGAATCTAGTGAAAAGTCTAACACATCGCGCTAGATGCATATGCTTTGATGATACTGTAGAAGAAGAATTAACCACCATTCGTAACATACTCAGCATAGATAAACACATGACGCCTACAAAAACAAAATCCGAAAAAGTAACTGTCCAAAAGGAACCTATTTTTCTCAAACTACATTTCTTAGATGACAATGTTAGTGAAATCACAACGCAATGAATTAGAAAAGTGTTGCAAAAGACGTTTACCGCAGCCGAACTGCTTGTTATATTCCACAACCACCCTGTCATAAGAACAGGTGGTAATGACAGACTCGCTGAATTTGCCTCATCTATGTGTATATATCATTTCAACTGCTCTTGTGGAGCCAGCTACATTGAGCGCACTATTCGGCAAGTACGTCGTAGAACTTCAGAACACCACCCCGCCTGGCTAAGCAAAGTAGACAGCTCTGTACTTTTCACATTTAGTTGATACGGAACATCAAGTAGACATCAAGAGAGCTTTTAAAATAATTTATCGAGTCCCACTCAATCGGCCGTATAGTTTACGTATACGTCTTCTACATATAGCTGAAGCCATCGGTATCCACATTCTCAAAAAAGACCTGTGTGTACATAAGAAATTTGTACAGCCTCTTTCTTTGTCTTGGCCATCATAATAGCCAATGCTCAGATGCTTATCGCACTCAATTCTCTCATTATTATTATTACTATTATCATTATTATTGTTATTGTTACTTTTATTATTGTTACCACATTATATAGCACTTTTCACAACTCCAAAAATTTATCCCCACTTAATTGTAACTTAACTCTTGCGTAACCAACAGATTTCCCTCAATTACTTTATAGGTTTCTTCTCAATAGTTATTATATAATCAACTGTATGCCAATCCATTCACATATCATTTGTAACTTTTAAAAAAGATAATTAACTTATTCACCTTCATGTCTTCATTGCTTTGTTAATTAGTTGTAGTTAATTTACAAACACCTTTGAACCTATAAAATGATTATGTAACACATCACCAATAATTTGGTAATGAATTCAAACCTATTGTCAACTTATATGTAGATGTATTAGTGTAGAGCTTGTGATGAAGAATTAATCGAAAAGAAATGTCTTCACTGCTCCAGTCCTTTCTTAAATATATGCACTCTCTCAAGATATCTTGAAGAGCCTAATGCTACATTTACGTCACTGTGGCTGATAGTCTATCAAGCAGTGATAGTAAAATAAACACCCAATCAGTATCCGGAATATTAGGAAATTTTAGCCATAGTCAATATCTCAGTCTCAGTAAAGTGAATCTTTATATCAACATAGGTTCAATATATGAAGTCGCAAAACAGCAAATAGCCGAATAAAACAAATCCCTACACTGCAACAAGTTAACTGATGACTTTGTTATGAGAACTGTGGTAATTTATGCAACTCCATGTTTTTGATGTTACATTCTGATTCATAGACAAAGGGATTACTAACATTTACAGTTATGATTTAAGCTTCGGAATAAAAAGATGGGAATTAAATCAACTTTACTGATCATAATAACGCAACAAAAGTCGGATTCAGGTTTCCAAAATCAACCAATGTAATTGTGGATGACTATCTAAGTACATCACGAAAATCATTATTCAGAAAATACAGGTATTTGTAAAGAGTTGTCTAAGTGTGATACGCCGGATTCGTTAGCCAGATACCATCAACTACAACCTACTATAGCAGAGAACAAACCAACTAAAATCAGAGAAAGAAATTAGGAGGAAATACTTAGGGGGGGGGCGACTGGATGGGACACATTGTGGCGATCACCAAACTGCGTCACAAAGCCAGAGGATAAGAGAGAGACTAAACAACACATTGTTTTGGGAATCAGAGGTAGATATCGATAGAATAATTAAGATTTGGGAATAACTGGCAAGATCATCCCAGGGCACAATTAGTTGGTGAATCCTGATCGGCTGCCTATCCTCCCCATGAGGCGTAACAGGTACTAAGTGATTGATTGATTGTTTCAATCTTGGCTTAGTGATGCTTGTTACGTAACGAATATCCTAAGTTTAATATGTAGTGTGTTTGTGTGTGTCCACAACCAATGAGTAATCTTATAGTGGGACGAAGAAGTTATCCTATGCTTCTTGGTTTTCAACAATGTTCAAATCTGATCAATTTGTAAATAATAAGTTAAAACTAATCTCCCCAAAACATATCACATTAGTCACATTTCCGTTTTGTAAGTTGAATATAGACTTTCCATTTTTAATAAGTGCAAATATTGGTTTTACCCTACTTTTCTGAATGTAATGTAAATTAATTCAGCATAACGATCTTTCTGTTGGACTGGAACTATGTAAGCCTTTGTCTAGTGTTATCATTTAGTTAAATATGTTTGTGGTGGACTGTAACTGGCAAGCAAAATCCAGGACGCGCACTTCATCTTATTTGGGACTCGTCATCTGGATGTATCTACATCCCAGTGTTGATATTCACATCGGGAGTTGGACTAAGTTTAAGCCCTTGTCAATGATAAATCAATAGGAAGATCCAAATACTTTTTAATTAAATTTTCTCAGAGCTTTCTGTTGGCAAATAATGATTCAGCTGTTTGCATTTGACTCGGATCGCTGTTAATTTGGTACCATTAAAAACTAAAGAACAATGGATAGATATTTTGTCGTAGTGTGGGACAGCTCATTTTGAGAGCGTACTCTCGATTCTATCTAAGAACCGAACGTAGGGCTTTCAGGTTATTAAACGCCTAAGTCTGTGCAACGAAAAAGTCAGACTAACCCGTTGATTATTTCTTTGGCTTCGTTAATATTTACGCAAAAATAATACAAAATCAAGTGTATTTGAAAGCGAATATAACTTTTTACAATATGCTATTGAACTTACGCAATGTTTGAGCGGCTGGACCAAGTCGAAAATCAATTTTCGAATATACATTGGCCTTTTTCCATGCTGGTATACAATAATCTTGTAAATAAGCATCTGTTATATCTAAGGCTAATACACGTCCATGTGAAGGTAATACTTCAGCGATAGATAGTGCACTGTACCCAGTATAAACACCTTTAATCAGTCCGAAACAAAAGGAAAATCACAAACTTGCAGTCGTTATCTGTTTATAACAAAATGACATCATTTATAGTTTTACAGAATGTAATGATCATTTATTATGGTGGTGTTTAGTGAATGTATCTTATTAGAATTACTGTTAAGTAACACATGTGAAATCTATACATTTACACATAACAGGTCTTCTGTATTATGTAACAGCTACCACACATGGGATCTATTCCGAAGTAATCTCTTACAGAAACCTGGGGGAGATTAAGGGGGGGTGTATTATTCTAAAATGTTAATGTGAGTCAGCTAGCTGTAAAAGTTGGTTATTCAGTTGACATTTACTTATCTTATCAGTAAATATTCATCATATAAGTCTATAGGTTACAACGTAGAACCTGTAACATATGCACATTGGTTCAAGTTGTGATACCATATCAACGTGATAAAATCAAATAAACAAGATTAGCACCACAATATAATTCAGCAAGAAGAATGTGTATGGAAGAAAGTAGAACATGAAATCTAGAAAGAGATAAAAAGTAAATATACTTGTACCACCTTGATTGGTACTCCACTATATCACCCAATATCATTAGCCACTGATCATGATTTTCATGCAAACTTCAACATAACTCATGCAAGTAGTCAACAATATCATAGATTAATGTCATGATCTTGATATACGCATATATCTATCAAACTTAACTAATACATACTCCTAGTTATGTATCCATGTAAAATGTATTGAATTACGTAAGAAGGATGTATACATTAAACTAGGTAATCATCCAATTAATACTTACCTATATCAAGTGTCATTTTAGCATTAATTGTATAACATAAATTAGATAGAAGTTGCATTTCTATGCTAGAGATAAGCATACATGATAGGGGATGTTTACTAGTCTCCTGAAAAATTGATTAACACATTGATTAACAACATAATAGAGAAATTATATATTGATTACTTGTATTAACCAATTTTGTGCTTCTGATAAACGTAATGAATGTTCACTTATATATTGAGAAAGTTTATTAGAACTTTTAATACAACCGAATGAAGTAACTGATTTACTATTAGTTAACTCAATCATTGATGATATATTCCTTGTATATTCTGCACTAAGATAGATCTATTAAAAGAAGAAAATAATTATATAATAAGGATAATTCAATAGTTATATATAATGAATAATGATTTGTATAAAATAAGATGAATTCATTTCTACTCTGTAGTTACTCATCAGCTACATTAATATCACTTGAATAAATTTTTTTTTTTTTACAAAATGAATTGAATATCTGTATGGACTGTTTATAATAATGTTATGGCGTGAAGAAAGAGAGGAAGAGAAATTTTGGTTGGTAGATGTGAATGCCAATGAAGTGTACCTAGTTGATAATACTCGACTGACCTAAGCTCATTCACCCCCCCAAGCCGAAAATAGAGCCAGAATTGGGAACCGGTACGGAGAACTGAGAACCGAGATCGTATTATATATTACAATAATGCCTTTATATATACATAAAATCAGACCACACGGTAAATCAATTACAAATCTAACATTGATACAGAACAAAGGAAAGTGTGGCAGTGCAACTCGTACACAATTAAGTAACCGTAGTTTATAGTAACAAAACAATATACTAAGTGTAAATGTACTAAACAGAAGGACGGGGCAAGGGGAACGTAACAGTCATAGAAATGAAATGATTACACTGTCCATAGTTATGATAAATGAAATAATGTTCTAAAACACAGTTCTGGAAGATAATCAATCTTCATTAGGTGCCCTACATATCAAATAAATAACATCCAACTTGTACAATCCCAATGTTTGCTATATATGCATCCTGAGCGAATTTCCTTGAAACGCGAGTCTGCAATTCTGCTTGCCAATCACATTTTAACTTAAACAATACTTGTGATTTATATCGAGACAATCTGCTCAGGATTCACACATAGCAACAAGGACTAGTTTCATTCCATGACTAATCAACGGTAATATCCAAATACATCCTAATACATATAGATATTCGTTCCATAAGAGTTACAGTCTAGACTTAGTATCCTAGTGGTGAATGCAGTAAGATTTGACATGGAACGAACTGAGTTCGAGCCCGAATGTGAACATCAACACTTGAATACAGATACATCCAGCTGGCGAGTCGGGCGAGACAGGCGTCCTGGATTCCGCTTGCCAATCACAATCCAACTTAAACAATTCGAGTTATTTGTTTTGCTTTTACCATGATAATTTAACTATAATTTACGTCATTACCATACTAGTATGAATCAGCTGTTCAATGCTTCCTGATGATCAATGTTTATCGAATTCAGATTGATTCGTGATATCAAATCAATTCATTCTATTACCTTATAATCATCTTTTGTTAACTCAGATTCAACTGGTTACGTGATTGTTAATACTTTTAAAATTGATTTAATTTTATTACATCATAACATCGTGCTTTTCAAATTTTAATCTCAATGTCGCATCATTCGCCAGTGATATCAAGTGTTTCATACTTCTCTCATTATGTAATCAAAAAAAACTCTTCTGACCACTACACTTTACTTGTTTTTCTAGTATCTTTGTTTGTATCGTCAGTATTGTATGCTCATGACATTTTGATTGTATGTTTGCTTGCCGATGTATATGAAATCTCAACCAACTTCATCTTCATCAGTGTGTCCAACTTTGTTTCAACTATTAATTTCGAAACTATTTCAAGTTGAATGCATCTGATGACAGACCACTAAAGTGAAATGAATTCATCTTATTCTGCCCAATCAGTTTTTCCTGCTCTTCTCAAAATAATAAGGTTAACAATGTGCATAAAACAGTTGATTTATCTTTTTGTCATTAATTAATAAGTATACATTTTGTTGTGATAGCCTTACTGATCCGATGCAGATGATACCACAATAGATACCACAATACATTGGAGTGTTTATTATGTTAACTTGATGTCATGAATTAGTCAGAATAAACAAACACTGACAACCAGGAACTGGCACTGAACAGCTGTCTCCAGCTAGTATCAGACTCTTCGGCAGTGCGCACCCAGACCCCATCAGGAATCAAATCCAGGACTTCCTGAGTCCGAGGTAGAAGCCGTACCATTAAACCACTTAGCTGGCTGACACCCAATGGTTGGTGTTTTTTAATACAGGCAATTCATGATATGCTCGAGCAACCTCATCCATCGCCATCGGTGGGTAACCACTTCACACCTGACAGGGGTGAACTCCATCAGTCTCGTCTTCTTACTAGCACTTCAGGAATTACCTAGAGAAGCTATTCACTAACGAGCTGATATTGATTGTAATTGGATGTTGTGGAAATTGTTGAAAGTGGATACCTACTGCTAAGTATTATACTATGACGAAACATCTGTCTTCGTGCTTCCTGGTGGTTAGAAATATCAGCCGTTGGGTGTTAGCCAACCCAGTGATCTACTGGTTAAACTTAAAGGCAGTGGGATTGACTTCGATTATGCCGAACCTCAGGACTACTAACTAGATGTTCCTACCGGATGTCAGCACTTTTTTGGAGATAATGATTATCGAGCGCAGAGAGATGCCTCACATCTCCAGTCTGGAGGTATGGAGTTTTTCAAGCACAGAAAAGAGCCGGTCCCACCGAAGCATTGTAAACTCGACCTTTTACAGCCAGACTCACATTATAAAGGCGTCAACGATGGCCCAGTTAGGCATAGCCTGATTTGGGTTTCATTATGAACAGATTCATCTCATCTGACACCACCACCAGAACTCATAAGTCTAATCGAATACACGAACTTTTCGACTACACTAGTGGTTCTCCACTAAGAGTGAGAGCAGGCACACACTTTTATCAGTGTCGCAGAAGTACTTTGCACTAGGAAGGTTTAAAATACGTGCTATGCTAACGGATACTAGTAGCTGACTAATTTAGAACGATTTGGTTGGCTCATATACAATCGTACAGTAAGACAGAGTTTCTCCCTATATAATCTCTCCTCACTACCAGCACTCACTCCCTTCAGAGCCGCTTCGAGAAGGTCATCAATGGCAAGGTTGAGGAGCAAAGATGAAATTAGGTAGACCCTGCCTAACCTCACTGCTGAATTGAGATAATGGGGAAAGGTGGCTGTATGCTCTCATTCTTCCTGAGGTCTTTGTGTTCAAAGCCTTGAATATGATAGTAAACTTTTCAGAAACGCTCTTCTCCAACCGACAATTCTAATGCACAGTCCTGTCCAACGAATCGATGGTGGCTCTGATGTCAACAAACAAAACGACAGATGACTTGTAGTAAGTGTGACGGAGTTTTAACATTTTGTATAGGGTAAAATTGTGATCAATACATCCTCGACCTGATCGTAAACCGACCTAATCTGTTTGAGTGTGACTTTCACGCGTTTGGAATAATCTCCGAGGTATGGCGGAGGCCATTAATTTGGAAACGATCGGCAGTAAAATTATCACCCAGTGATTGATATACTGATTACATGAGCCATTTTTAAAAATGAAGACGATGATCGTTTCATTCCCAGATGATAGGACACTCTCAGTGTTCCAAACTCTTCGAAGTAACTTTGTCACATTCCTGACCAAGGGTTGCTACCGTCTTGAAAGTTTTCTGGTGATATGTTACGGATCGGAAGTTGGAGTTCTTCTTGTGGCCTTCATCTTCGCTAGGGAGGTTAGTTGTCACCGACCATAGAGTGTAGGACAATCTGATCTAAGTTGTTAGGGTAACAGACCAGATGAACTGACCCTCAAAAAACTTAGCCTATCGTCTAAGGTGATCTTGGATGTTAATAATTTATGTGCTATCAGATTCACAGATTGTTTCACTGACACCAAATTTCTTACTGTCGACGGCTTAGACGAGTTAAAACAACTTCCAATAATTACCAGATGCAGCTACTGTTTTCAACTCATTGGCACTGTCGAACGACCAGTTCCTCACTTAGGCTTTTCACTACTTCCTTACAGATGAATCTATTTTATCAAACTCATAAGTCATCAGGGTGGAACGAAGTGTATTCGAGAACCTCCAACAATCCAATGTTTATAATCACAAAGTTTCATAAAACCACAAGAGACGTGATTCAGCATTTTCATGTCGATATACAACTGTAACCAATGCGCATCTACGCTATCTGATGAACTAACATTTAGCCTAAAACTTAACAGATAACTAACATAGATTATATATATATATATATATATATATATATATATTTGATTGGATATATCACAGATTGATGTTGGCAGGGTACCATTGACAACGAGGAAGCACTGGACAGCTGTTTCGTTCTAGTGTGGAACTCCTCAGCAGTGCACACCTACGTTTCCGCACCAGGGGCTTCAGGTTGACGCAAAGGCCTAGCCATCTGCACCACTAGGTCGGCATCCAGTGGTAGAATTCCCACCAATCTCCACAAAGATAACCATCCCAATTGAACTATAATAATGAGCTCATTAGTGACTAACTACAGGATGTTCCTGAAGCTCTGGTGAGAAGTAGTGACTGGTGGAGTTCAGACTTGTCGGGAGTGAGACAGTTATCACAAATTGATGGAAGTGGGAATTCTACCACTGGATGCCGACCCAGTGGTGCAGATGGCTAGGCCTTAGCGTCAACCTGAAGCCCCTGGTGCGGAAACGTAGGTGTGCACTGCTGAGGAGTTCCACACTAGAATGAAACAGTTGTCCAGTGCTTTCTTGTTGTCAATCGTACCCTGCCAACATCAATCTGTGTTATATCCAATCAAATAAAATAACTAATCTCCACAAAAATAACCATCCCAATTGAAATATATACATATATATGTAATCGTATGTTAATAAAAATTTTCACTAATGTAAGTTACAAACTAGAACCTACTTAGAGATATAAACAAAACAGTAATTGTCTATTGGCACCACAGATTAGTATGTTGATTATAAGTTTTAAGAACAATATGATGTATATATATATATATATATATATATATATATATATATATATATATATATATATATATATGCTGGATGATATAAATGTACCCCATCATTCGAACCAATTGTATTCACTTATTGATTTATCAATAAATTATGTTGTTATTGTTGTTTGTTTGTTTTTTTCTACTTTTCATTTGAATCAACATGACAACATAAAACAGTAAAGTAAAATGTATTTTTTTTTCTTTTTTCTCTTTTTTTTTCAATTTATAACATAATTTACACATTATAAAAACAAACAAATGAAATAGATATGATTTTTTTTTAGAGATTGGTATTAAGTTTTAATTGATTGAATTCGTTACAGATTGATATTTAGTAGGGTATTATTGAAAATCGAGGAGTACTAGACAGTGGTTCTATATCGAATGACCCGAATAGCCAATTAGTGACAGTCGTGAAATGTGAGGCTCCTGACTATAGTTGCTATCTTGGTGTTGTAGTCGGAATTACCAATAGTAGTAATCAAATTGAGTTATACTGACTGAAACGCATGTTTACTTAGGTCTTACTATGCTAAGCAAGTCAGTTGGAGAGCGGTAAGACTAAAGGTAGAAACCGAAGGCCTAAAGGTGAAGTCTGACTACTGATTGTAGTGGAGTGTAACACTAGTGAGATGTTTTCCTTGGATAACCAACATATACAGCGAAGCTGACTTCTCACAATGTGCTGAGGTTTCGCGAATTAAGAAGACACCTCGATACCCACTAACGAACGTATGACCAGCGACACAACAATAGATGAGCTTAGCTATTTCAAAGTGCTTTAGCTCAGCTAACTAAAGGAAGAAGTCCAACGTCAGGAAGAAGCGCTTAATTCCACAGGCAGTCTGGCAGACGAACTACAACACTCAACACGTGCGTATATATACAAAATAATCGTAGTGATTATTCATCAAATTGATATCATCAACATTTATACAATTAAATGTTGTTGAATGTACTCGCATAAATCAATACAACTTGATTAAATGAACAATTGTACTTTTAGGGATTTTGAATCCATTAACACAATGGAAGAGGTTAGAAAATATCGATACCGAAAATGTCGCACCTCACCTTACTTCACAGATTTTCGTTTCCGGTGGTAAAGTCTTTTAAAGAGCATAGCTAACACTTCAAAAACTGTCTAAACTAGGTCGCATATGATCACCCAAAAGTTGTTTGTTGGGCTCGCCGACCACACTTCCAAGTCAATAAGACTAACGCTACCCCAGTTTCGTTTTCGAGTACCTCAAGAAGCAGTATACTTCGATGGTATGGGCAGCCAGAAAGTGACAATCGCCCCTATACTTCTATCAACACTCGACAATCACCTTGTTAGAGGTCACATCCCGCCCTCAACTAGTAGTAATTCTCTTAAATCAGTGACTAACCCGCATAACTTTATCACTTCATATCGCCAATAATAATGATTCGAATTCACGAAATTTTATTTCTGGCCTCCTGAAAACTCACACTAAACTATATATCAGAGCTTTTGATGTTCCAACCTTATGCCAAATTGGACAACAAGCCTCCTTAGCTATGACTCTAGAAATCTCTCTATCGATGTCAACTGCATCTCTGAAACGCGTATACAGGATCTAAATAAAGTCGTCACTTGACTTCATCTTGTCAAAATAAAGAACGATTTATACTTTGTTTATCCAGATACCCCACCACTACCACTCAAGGCCTTGTTGGTTTTAGCATAGTGCTAAGTTTAAAAGCCAAACAGGCTCACCTTGACTGGTATACAATAGATAGTCATTTGTTCACTGTCTGTCTAAACGGGACGGTATGAACTCGAGAAGATAAGGGACACACACCGTTGCCTCTTTGTTGTCTCTGCCTACGCTCCCACCGATGACTGATCAGATGAAGTAAAAGATGAATTTTACAGAAAGCTTTCCGATCTCCTTCGAAAGCTAAGCGCACTGATGTAGTAATAGAGGCTGGTGACTTCAATGCCCAAGTAGGTAGATTAAGCGAAACCGAAAGGCACCTGGGTGGATCCTATGGTATCGCGGCTCAACAAACAGAAAATGTCTACCGTCTGTTGCAACTATGTTTAGATAACCGTCTGTTTTTTGCAAGCAGCAAATTTAAACATAAAGAAAAACATCAGTTGTCATGGCGACCCCCACAATCAACTCAATGCTGGACTCGAAGAGACCATATTGCTATCGGCCGCCGTTGGAGAGGTTCGATAGATGATTGTCGCTCATTTCGGAGTACATGTTTAAACTCAGACCATACTTTAGTATAAGCGCGTATTAGTCTGCCTCTCACTAGACGTAAAATATCCACGGCAAGGATCCCCCTCAGGGTTCAACTTAATGAGGAAAAAGTCAAGAGTATATTTCAAGAACAACTAGAAAACCAATCAGTCGACTACGTAAGCTACACCTTACCCGAGTCAGCTTGAAATGATATCCAAAAAGCTGTTAAAACATCAGTGATATCTACTAGTAAACCAAACCAAAAAGTTAATAAAACTCGGTGGATTTCAGCTGCATCAAATGAACTGATAAATGCACGGCAACACATTCCATCTGGTTATGAATATGATGAGGAGCAAAGGCAACTTAAACACAAGCTGGTTAAAAGCTTACGCAATGATTTTGAGCAGTGGTGGGTGTCGAAAGCTAAAGAGATGGGAAGGGCGACGGCAATAGGTAACAGTAGGCATTCAATGATATGAGGTGAATAAACCACGTAATTGTAACTGAGTGTTGTGGAGATAAATTGTATGTTAATTTAACATTACGAATTGTTCAGAATTAAAAAAACATTGACATCCAGGAAGCACCAGAAAGTTGTTTCGACCTAGTATGGGACTTATCAGCATTGAGTACCAACAAACCCTCCAGGGTTCAAACGTGAGACCTTCTGGCCCCAAGGCTATCGCTTACTATTCGATCAAAGCCGACTGATACACAACAAATGATATTCTTAACTCAGTCAGTTCACGATATATTTATTCGACTTCATTCTTTTTAATCGGTTGGTAACTGCTTCACACCTGAAGTGCTTGAACTCCACGGGTTACCCCATCTAGGGATTATAATTATATGTTGTAGAGACTGTTGAATGTTAGTTTGATATCACGAATTGGTCTGAATCTTTCCAATTCAAACACATTCAAATTATATTTAACAAATAGTGACAAATCTAAATTATGAATTGTTTTAGTGTTTTCTTAAGCGCTCATCTCAACGGGAACACAGTCACACTTGGAAAAATAGTATACAAACAAATATACTGAAAAAGCGAATGTCCCATCATGATGAAAAAAAGCATTTCAATGAAGAAAATCTCCTTAATGAAATCATTTACTAGTGACAGACAACCATATTTACAGTGAAGTAACTAATATGTAACCAGAAGGTACTTTGTATTCTGGAGAGTTAATGGTGAATAGAGTAAAAAATTTAGAAGAAAGAGTAAACGAAAAGGGTGAGCTGACAACTCAATCAGCAATATGTTTGGGATTCAAAATCCCCACAAATACAGTCGTTTATTATTTTAAGCGAAAGGCGTTGTATTGATTTTTTTGTAAGATTAATTAAATGAACGATTGTATTTTTGGAAATTTTGAATCCCCAACACCTCCCCGCCTTTTGGAAATGACAATGTTTATAAGTTTCTCGAATGCAGTTCAGTTTTAGGTGTGGTCAGGTAAGAAACTACAATTTACTGAAGAAAAGGAAGGAGACATGATTAATTACATCGAAACTAAGAATTTACAATCTACCACTAGGCTCCTCCTCGGAATGCAGTGGGATCTTAGTGTGGCAACAAGAACAACACTTCGTTACATTGGATGTCTGCTGTTTCCAATGCAACCCGTTGACATTTATTGCACCTATGAATAAAGAGTCAACAATGCAGTCATGCGTAGAATGCTTTTTGACAGCTGTGACATTTCGACTTGGCCTAATGTTTCTATTTGATGCATAATACGGCTTCTTGAGCTCATCAGACAGTTTGGGCACGGCTTTCAAAATGATTTCCTGATTTGGACTTGCAACTATGCTGCGCGAACGTCTGTTAAGATAAGCACTCTGAAATTTCGTGAATAACTGAGAGACTACGGCTGGCTTGTCACCTAGCGACTATTCCACATTTGGAGTGTTTTCGGCAGATGTTTCTAGTGTATCGCAATGTTTTTCTAGAGTAGTGTTACGAGGAACATGGGACAGGCACTTCTTTCGGACATCCCCATTGAATTTGGTAATCAATCTCACACGTGAACTTATGTATTGTTTCGTCGACTACAGGCAGGATGATGCTGCTGACTTGGATACCAGTTCACTCTAATGCTAACTCATTCAACTGCTGTTCAGAGAGAAGAAGTTCATACATCAATAAGTTTGCACGTACACTAAGTTCTGACTTGCTGATTCGTTGAAAATAATGATTCAGCTAGTGGGAAATATAATGCAAGGTCAATGATAAGGATCCGAGATGCTGATTGGTCCTTGTAAGACGTGAATCCTGGACCAACAACCAGATGAACGTGATTTCCCTAAGAGTGCTGAGCTTGCTCTAATTCGTTGATTGTCACCCCGCTGACGCCAACTATTATATCTTCGGTTGCAGTAAAGTCTGTTTGTTTTACCCTGCCGCCACTGTTATATTTTCTCAAATGAGGCAAATGCATGGGTTCTTATAGATTTAATACGTTCCGCGATACGAATCAACTAAATTATCTAGCGTAACCGGGTTCTATATCTGGTTCCCAAGATAGTCGGTACGGTTAGTACGATTCGTTTTCTCTGCTTTTTGTACTTCGATCGGATAACACTTGTTCCTTCCCAAACCACAACTAAAAGATAGTCAACATCATACAGAATTCTTACAAAGATCTACACTGTAAAATCGTGCATGGATTTCAGCTCACAGATTGATTCGAAGTGAAGACTGGTGTCAGATAAGGCTGCTTACTATCACCCTTCCTCTTCCTACTGGTCATCGACTGGATCATGAAGACTGCAACATCTCAAGTCAATCTATGAATGCAGTGGACAACATGGATGCAACTAGATGACTTGGACTTTACAGATGACTTAGCTGGGTTGTCTATCCCACACACTCGTCAAAGACACACGGACAATCAAGATTTGAAGTGGACCTAGTGTTTTACTCGATATAATTGTAGTTCATCTTATGTAACTTCTATTTGTCGTCTCAAATATATTCCTACATGGTAAAGTGACCCTAATATAGCAAGTATTGAAGAAACAGAAAAATATGATCACAACATCTATGGAGAATCAAACAACAGAATAATTGAATGTTAGGCCATAAGGCCAAGTTCACTTAAGTTATGCAGCTACATTATCTAGATAGAATTGAGAAAAGTTAAACTACTAGCCAACATCAGTCAAGCATCTATACTACTAATAGCATTATTTTTATTATAAATTTGATCTTGCTGATTAAATAATAACAATGTAACCTTTTAACATGACACATTAACTTAATCGATCTTCATATATTAAATGATCATTTGCAGTATATTGTAAACATAAACTTTCTTCGTTGTGTACAGTCATTTTTAATGTTAAAAGGTTAGGTCAATATGTAATTTTAATAATTTTAATTCACAACTCTGACGTACTCAATCACAATGAATTCAATAAATCAGTCAATGCCTATTACCCCATGTAGAGCATAGGCCACCGACCACCATTCTCAAACCAACTATGTCCTGCGTTTTCTTTTCCAGCTCTTCCCAAGCGCTCTTCATTCTACTGTTTATGTATGTCTCCAATTTCCGACGTAATGTGTTCCTGGGTCTTCCTCTGTTTCTCTTCTCTCCAGGATTCCAAGTTAGTGATTGTCTTGTGACACAATTTGGTGATTTTCTCAATGTGTGTCCTATCCACCTCCAGCGTCTTTTCCTAATTTCTTCCTCGGCTGTAAGCTAGTTGATTTGTTATCTGCCATAGAAGGTTGTTATTGATAGTATCTGGCCAACGGATCCAAAACATCTTACGCAAACAGTTGTTTACAAATACTTGAATCTTTTGAAGAATGCTTTTCGTAGTTCTCAACATAAGTTTCAGCTCCATACAACAGAACTGTCTTCACATGTGTATTAAAAATTTTGACTTTAATGTTGACTGACAGTTGGTTTGAGTTCCAGATGTTTTTTTCAATTGTAGAAATGCTGCTCTTGTCTTTTCAATCCTCTCCTTTACCTCCGCATCAGATGCTCCTTGTTTATCAATGATGCTACCCAAATATGTAAAGGTTTTAACATCTTCCAGAATTTCTCTGCCAAGTGTAATTGGGTTATTGTTTATTGTTTTGTATCTAAGTCTCTTGTTTTCTTCTCGTGTGCGAGTTGAGGCCTACTGCTGGCAATAGAGGCTGCTGCTATATTTTTGGTCTTCATATGTATTTGATGCGTCGTTTCGGATAGAAGAGCCAGCTAGGTCATCTCCAAAGTTTATGTCATCTAGTTGCATCCATGTTGTCCACTGCATTCATAGATTGACTTGAGATGTTACAGTCTCATGATCCAGTCGATGACCAGTAGGAAGAGGAAGGGTGACAGTAAGCAGCCTTGTCTGACACCAGTCTTCACTATGAATGAATCTGTGAGCTGAACTCCATGTACGATTTTACAGTGTAGATCTTTGTAAGAATTCTGTATGATGTTAACTATATTTTCGGGTACACCATAATGTCGTAGAAGACTGCATAATGTTCTCCTATCCACGATGTAGAATACTTTTTCGTAATCGAGGAAGTTGATGTAAAGTGGTGAATTCCATTCAATTGATTGTTCAATAATGAATCGTAGAGTTGCGATTTGGTCGGAACACGATCGGTCTTTACGGAATCCGGAGCGTTGATCACGGGCGTCAACCGGATCCTTCATTCTGTTCAATAACACTCTGTTGAAGACTATTCCTGGTATTGAAAGAAGAGTGATGCCTCTGTAGTTCTCGCAATTGCTAAGATCTCCGTTCTTTGGTATCTCAATGAGGTACTCTTCTTTCCAGTCAACTCGCACTTGTTATTCCACCCAAATCTTTTTAAATAGAGTGTGCAGTATCTTAGCAGTCGCTTCTATATCTGTCTTCAGTGCCTCGCTCATTTGGTATGTTATCTGGTCCTGCCAACTTGCTAATCTTTATTTGCCACTGAGATGGTATTTGGATTTCTACGACTGTTGGTGCGTCGGTGTATATAAGGAGATCTGTGGTTGCTGCTTTGATGACTGGTGGGTTCAGTGGGGCTGATATATTCAAGAGTTCTTGGAAGTGTTCTACCCACCTGTTCCGTTGTCCACGTACTTCAGTGATTGGTTTGCCAGCCTTATTCTTGATTGACTGTTCTGACTGAATTTCCCGGCTAGCTTCTACGATGTACCGTATAGGAGCTTCATGTTTCCTTCTTTTGCAGCTTTTTCCGCCTTCATTTCTAGATCCTGAGCATATTTCCGTTTATCCGACCTGATGCTTCTCTTTACTTACTTGTTGACTTCGGTGTATTCGGACTGTGCCTTGGCTTTCTCTGCTCTTGTCCGGCTGTTATTAATCGCTATCTATCTGTTCTTCCTTTCTTAAATCTTGTCCAGAGTACCAACAGAAATCCATTCTTTTTGGTGTTGTTTCTTGGAACCCAAAACCTCCTGACATGTTGAAGTTATTGTTTCTTTAATCTCTTCGCAGTTGTCTTCCATATTAGTTCCACCTGTGTCTAGTAGATCATGAAATGCCTGGAACTTATTATTCAGAGCTATTTTATATTCGCTGAGTTTGTTAGTATCCTAGAAAACGGCTGTATTAAACTTTTATAATACTGCTTCTCCAGTTGCCCAGTATTTCCTCAGCTTCAGTTTCGTTTTAGCCACCACCAAATGGTGATCTGAAAATAAGTCAGCTCCTCTCCTTGCTCTTGCATCTTCCATGGTCCTTCTAAACTTCCTATTGATGCAGATGTGGTCGATTTGGTTCTCCGTAATGTGGTCCGGTGAAACCCATGTAGTTTTGTGTATACGTTTGTGGGAGAATATGGTGGCACCTATAATCATCTTGTTGAAGGCATATAAATTTTCAAACCTCTCACAGTTTTCATTCATTTCTCCTAGTCCATGTCATCCCATGATGTTTTCACTTTTCCTGAGGATAATCGGTGCTGTGCGACTTGTAACCAATGATTTTAGCCTATTTCAAGTATCTTCAGGTTGTATCTTTTCATTTCTTCAGCTATCTGCATGCTTCTCCCTCTCTCCCACATCATGCGGACATTCTATGTACCTATAATAATTGTTGCTCTTGTTGTCAGAAGGGGCACCGGCCTCGTGGCTTCCAATCGAACTCGGCTTTGATCAAGAGGCGTCATAAAATTTTGGAATGAAGACCTTCCAACTCCGAGGGCAGAGTTAAAATGGTCGAAAAGGCTTTTACTAGTTAGCGTTTTTTTATCATTTTTTTAAGGGGTGTGAGGTTGCTAACTGCATGCCCAACGCTCCACTTTTATCTGGGATTGTGACAGGCAGCAACCCTAGGAATATTACAGGTAGAGTTTACAATGGATTGCATACATATTTAAGTATAGTCGGCCCAATTACAATCGTATGGTAAGTATAGCGTGACCTCGATTATTACCAATTAGTACTTGTACGCATCTGCCCGCGACTACCAGTCCCCAAGCAAGAATAAAGAACACGAAATAAATAGACCAACCAGACAGAATCTGAATCAGAATCATAATATATTTCTGTAGCGGTGAATAATTCCCAAAATAAATAGTTACATAGGTCCTCGACATTGATGCTGACCATGTTTGTTTTAGCGGACACTACTAGTTGAAGGCGCTCGGTCACGCATCACCATCAGATCACGTCACGCCGCATCGTGGAAAGCATCTTTCTCTCTAGTTTGCCAGCTTAAACGTTGCTATTCCATTGCCGCTCTATTCACAATCAAATATAACTTCCTTTCCATCCTTTATTGCCTTCTGATTTATTCTCATTCGTGAGAGTGGGTTCAATCGTTAGAAGTTGCCCTGGGAATACCTCAAACGTAACTTAGTCATATATCTGGTGCACTTCACCATCATCAATAACTTACTGTGATAGAGAACAAATTAACCGGCTTCCAGCCAAAGAAGAAACTAGAAAATGACACTAGAGGTAGATAAAATTCACAATGTGGGAATCATCAAACTATATCACAAGTCAAGCACTAACTTGGAATTCTTAAGGCCAAAGGAAAGGAGAAAGATCACAGAGAATCGGAGGTATATATGAAAATAATGAATAGTACTTGGAAATAACTAGAAAGGATAATCCAAGACAGAATTAATTAGATAATCCTGATTGGCGCCTTATGCTCCACGAAGAGTGACAGGAATTGATTGGTTAACTGACACTGGTTCTTCTATTACTAATGTTTAATAAAATAGTAGTAAAGGTGAATGGTGTACAAAACAAATAATGGAAACTTATACGAATAAACACATTTTCAGGGAGTACACAAGGCTGTTGATAAACTTCTAGAAATAGAATAAGTATAAATTCCTACAGTAAAAAGAAAGAAATTCTTAGAAAACATGTAAGTGTTTGGCAGTGTAGACAAACATTACTCGTTGAAAATTATTTGAGAACCACATAAACTACTGAATATTAGTAAGTAATATTCTATTATATGAGATGCACAAAATATTTATATTCCAATTTCGGCTTCGTATGTGATTAATTCAGAGAACACATTTACTATAAGCAATTCTGTACAAATCAAGGAACAAGATAACAAACGAAGACATGCTGAATGTTCACTATACTATAAACTACTCTAACTGTGATAAACACTACATCGGTCAAGATAGACAATCTCTTTATCCTCGTCTGCAAGAATAACAGTTATTAGTCAATTGCCACGATATATTGTCTCTTACATCAATGCATACGTACAATTATGGACACAAGTTTGACTGGAAAGACGTGGTGATTGTAGACAGAGAAAATACAAAGTGAACCAGAAAATTTTTAGAAGCCTGGCATACAGATCAACAAACGATCAATAAATAAATTGAAGTAGATGAAATATATCAATCAATTGGAAAAATAAATAAGAAGCACAACATTGCGTTAATCAGATCAAGATAAAAGGGGATCAAAATAAATATGCAAGAAATGACAAGAACAGTGTCAGCAATAACAAGTCAAGTTCAAGACTGGCAAAATGATTTGCTAGTAACTTGTGAGAAAATTCCCCCAGCTCGTTTCTATCGGAAGTTTGAATCTACAAAGTCTTGTCCAGAACGACAATGTAAGTTTCTCAATTAGACCGTACGGCTGAGAGAATGCAGCAGAGGCGAAATCATCCTCGTAAGCAACAGATCTTCACGACAATCATAAAAAGCCTTCATCCATGGACTTTAAGCAAATGTGGTTATTTTCTAAATTCTTTCTTGGTTTTACTTTGAGGGAATCTAACCGTCAAAATCATTACAGATAGCTAATTTTATATTATACTACTTAATAGTAGGTTAAATTATAGATGTACAGTTTGATTTGCATTTGGACAAACGAGAGATTTTCAATACTCGTTACAACTTTAGATTACTACTGACAATCTAGAGTTCTCCAATAGAAATATTAAAAAATAAAAGAATATCAGGTTGTGAATTACGAAACAAAGTTCAATTCACCTTTTATCTGCAGTTTCAATATGCATAAACTACTGGTAATTAGTACTACCTACTAATAAGTAGTATAAAACAACATTCAAAAATTGTTGATTTTACTATTGTATACAGTCTGAATAGAAGCAGTAAATTCACTTTAGGAAAATTTTAGAGAGAAAAGAAGCACCAATAGACTTGTAAGTGAAATACCTTGTTAGAGTGTCAAAGAAGTAAGACCATAGTAAATATGAGAACTACAGAGGCAACTCCCTACTTTAGTACCAGGAAATGTCTTTAAAAATGTGTTGTTGAACCAAATGAATGATTCAGTCGACGCCAAACTTTGAGATCAACAGGCTGGATTTCATAAAGATTGATTATTTACAGACCAACTTACAACTCTATGGGCCATTACTCAACATTCAGTTGGATCGAACTCATTACTTTACATCAATTTACTTAACTATGAGAAACGTGGATAGAAGAACACTGTGGAGCCTTCTTCGACGTTATAGTGTACCCTAGAAGATAGTCGATATTGTACGAAATTCTTACAACGAACAACGCTGCAAAATCGTCCGTGGAACGCAATTAATAGATCTACTTCAGGTGAAGACCGGTGTCAGACAGGGCTATTTACTCTCACCCTTTCATTATTCTTGTGGTTGATTGGATTATGAAAACGTCAACGGTGAGGAACTTAGTGGCCAACATGGATGCAGCTAGACAATTTAGGCGTCGCGAATAACCAACCTAGCTATTCTATTCAACACACAATAACAAATACAGGTAAAGACGACCAGTCTAGTAACAGCCTCTGTAACTAGCAATAGGCCTCAACAAACACAAGGAGAAGAGTAAGACATATAGGTGCAACACAACACAACGAGCGCCAAGTAAGGTCATACTCGACTTGACGGGGAAGCTTCGGAAGATGTAGAAACTTTTATATACCTATCAAGCAGCATCATTGATAAACAAGTAGAAGCTGGTGAAAATTTGAAGGCAAGGATTGGTAAGGCGAATTAAGGAAAAAAACAGTATTTCCACAATTACAGAAGAACATATATAATGGATAACAATTGTTAGCTAACATCAAAGTCACAATTTTCAATATACACGTCAAAATAGGTCTATTGTATAGGGTATAGAGTAGGATGGAAATTTACAGAATGCATCATTCATAAAATACAGGTATTTATAAACAGTTGTATATTTTGAATACGTTGGTTAAACGCTATCAGCAGCAACCTACTGTCGTAGATAACAAACCAATTAAAATTAAGCCGAGGAAGAAAATTAAAAAAAAATGCTGTAGGTGGATATGACATACATTGAGGAAAATACTAAACTGCATCATAAGGCAAGCCCTAACTTGGGATCCTTAATTTCAAGGGAAAAGAGGGAGATCATGGAATATATTGTGTCGGGGATTGGAGGCAGATATGAAAAGAATGAATAGTACTTGGGAATAACTGGAAAGACCAGGACACAATTAATTAGAGAATCTTTGTCGGTGGCCATGCTTCTATAGGGGCAGTAGGAAAATCAATGATTGAACGCATATTAGATTATAACAACGTCTGTCGAGTAATTCATTACACAGAAATTATTTACAGTTTAGTTTACATCTACAACTATTGAATGCAGCGAAAGTCATCAGTATTCATTTAAACAAATCAGAATTTTGCACTTAAAAGAAATTTGTACTGCCGATTGTATTTGCATTGCCATCTTCGTCGAACATGGTACACTAGTCTCCGTTCTTTTTCTTTACCGCCAAACATTTCACTGTCTATTTTGATTCAACGTATTACGCTTTCTATCCAGTCTTATGAAACAGCTATTTTAATTCTTCAGACATAATTAACATGAAAGAAACCATGTAATTTATTATTTCCATGTTAGCTTATACCCGTTCTAACTAACTTCTGGAGTTCTAATGAAAAGATATAGCCAAAAGAGCTCAACCATGTCGTGTGCGAAGCGATTATCCACTGGTTAGGATGGATGAGGTAGCCCAAATGTATCACGATCAAAATAATTGGATAGCAAACTTGTGTTAATTCACTTGAAATATCGTTCAACTCACCTTAAAAGAGTTTCTAACAAAACTCCAAAGTATAAACAGAGATCGATTCTTTATAGTGACATGTTGAAGTTATTGTTTCCTTAATCTCTTTACAGTTATTCGCCATATTAGTTCCACCTTCTTCTAGTAGATCGATAAATGCCGAGAACTTATTGTTAAGTTATTTTGAATTCGTTACGTTCGTTAGTATTCCGGAGAAGGGCTGTATTAAAGTTTTGTAATATTGTTACTCAAGTTGTCCAGTGCCTCTCCAGCTTCAGTCTGATTTTAGCCACCATCAGATGATGGTCTGAAGCTATGTCAGCTCCTCTCCTTGTTCTTACGTCTTTCATGATCCTTCTAAAAACTTCTTATTGATGCAGATGTGATCGATTTGGTTCTCCGTAACGTGGTCTGGTGGAACCCATATAGCTTGTGTATGCGTTTGTGGGAGAATATGGTGCCACCTATAATCATTTTGTTGGCTTGACCACCTGCCTTTTACTGATGTCTCGTTAAGTACTGTATGTCGACTGATACGGCAAACTCCGGAGCCAGAATATTACACGACGAAGACATTGGCTATATTTCAACATGGTTTATGTTATTGCTTCACAATGAAGGCAACCCTTCTCTTACAGCAAGGGGATAAACCTGTCTTTCGTCCTAAGAGACCAGTGCCATATGAAGTATTATCCAAAGTTGATAAAAGCTCAATTGCCTGGCCACAGCCTGAGTATCCATGGTTACGAATACATATCGCTTTGCCGGCCCAGTCAACGAAGTTACCCACTTGGTTGCCGTGGATGCTTTCTCGAAATAGCCAGAGATCTTCCACGTGGTGCCACCGTCTACCACGAAGACGCCACAGATCCTCAGAGATTTTCTCCAGGAACAGCCTGCCGTATATGATTGTTTAAGACAACGCGTCCCAGTTTACCTCAAGTCAATTTCAAGATTTCTACCGGTGGCTAGCCATCACACACTACCGCTCTCCACCTTATCACCCGCAGTCCAATTGTCACGCAGGGAGATTTGTGGATACATTCAGGAGGGCACTAATTAAGTCAGAAGGGGAGACGCCCACCACGTCATTACAAAACTTCATATTCGTTTATCGAACGACTCCAAATGATGCACTACCAGGGTAGAAGTCTCCAGCAGAGGCCTTTATGAGTAGGAAACTGAGGACAGTACATAACCTGATGCTACCAAGCAGGACCACGCGCACAGTGACCAAGTAGTTGCCGGCGTATGATATTGGGCGTCCAGTGTAGGACGTAATTGCAAACCCGGCCGCAGTCCCTAAACGTAGGCTCGTGTGGTAGAAAGATGGGGAACGTTATGCACGAAGATGTAAGGAGGGAGAGATGGACTTGACATTGGAATCAGCTGCGTAAGCGAGTAGCCGCAGGTCGACTCACATGAAACTAAAATCTCCCACCTGAAGTCCTTCTAGATACTTTCAACTTATCCCCATCGCCAGTGGATGGAACAGACCAAAAGCCAGTCGACACACGTGCCAGGAGATGACCAATCAAACGACGACATCGAACAGTTAAATTGCAAGTGAACCTAAAAAGCGTCCGCTATTAAGACGGGGGGTGTTGGGGGATATTAGACCCCGAGAATTCTCTTAATAAACCCGTTATTTTTGCGATTCATGTAAATTAAAGTTCCTCGTTTTTGCGCCGAAGAGTCTCCTTTTCACCTTCAGTTTGCGTTTTCCACTTAGCAAGACGCTGAATCTTATTGGTTTGTTGTTTACTTCAGTACGCTATTTGTGACATTCCAAGGACACTCTTATTTGTATATATACGCATGAGACGTGTGGTTTTTGTCCGTCGGCTAGTGTAATTAAACGCTTCTTGCTGACGGTGGACTTCTTCCTCTAATTAGCTGGGCTAAAGCGCTGCGAAATAGTTCAGCTTACCTATTGTGTCGCTAGCCCTACGTTCGTTAACAGGAATCGAAGTGTCTTTTTAATTCACGAAACCCTAGGCTTCCAATCAATATAGTCTCAAGATAATTATAATAATATTTAAGAGACACCATATGATACTAAGAGATATCGTAGGAATTGTGGCTTAACATACTTAATGAATACAAACGACTGTAAAAAGCTAAGCAGTAAGTCGATATGTAAATCAATATCAACCTACTTATTTTACACAAATTATGTATAGATTCTAAGTAGTTGATTGATGTCCTCCAGATATATCGTGGGTTCATACCTCAAAAAGAACCAGTCTACTGATTCGAGTCTATTTAGAAGTATATGTAAAAATAGGCATTGAACACAATACAATACAACTTCGTTTATACATAAAACTGTATTTTTTTAATACACGGTTACGAGTATAATGAATAATATTTTGCACCATAATGCTGAGGAATGTCCAAGTTGAAAAAACCCGTTCTCCCTTTTCGAATGCTCCTATATGGTTAAGTGATTATACCCTCTGTTGAAGTACTACACACTGCCTTCATGTGGGCGGAGTAAAGAATATATCCAGTAACTAAATCGGTTTAGTGGATACGGGCAAATGGCATGAACTCTAATCCCAGAACAATGATGTACTTAACAATAAAACCGATTATTTATTTACATGGTATTGAGGATCCTATGAAAATGAATAGTGTATGAATTTATCTTGATTACCGACTACCATAGGACTCCACCTCCTTAAGATGTGTTATTGTTTTATAGACTAAACTATGAGGTGGTACTCGTCTATTTCAATACGAACATCTAGGTAATACTCAACAAATGTATAACTACTATAATCTATCCTAAGAGTAGGCAGTATATGTACAGTTTTAGTACCCATTTATGGTATGGCAACGGATGTATGTACCCGGTTCTACGTTGCTGATGATGATGAGTGCTCATTTATACTAAATTGCATATCATTAAATACATAAAATTGATTACAATTGAGTGTTGTGAAAATTGTTGAATGTCGAATTTGATATCACAAAAAGTAGTTTAAGTTAAACAATCATTGACTACCAAGAAATCATTAGATAATTGTTATTTCATCTTAGTATATGAATGTGTATTGCTGAAGGAATATCAACACTACAACAAAACCATTTATCTAATACATCTTGGTAATCAATGATTATCTAAATTTATAACATCAAATTGACAAATATAAAATTGAAATGAACAATCTTCAAAATAGACTTATTTTTCTTTGTTTTCACAGCAAATAAAACACAACAAAATAGAATGTGAATAAAAAAGAAAAGAAAAAAAACAATAACAACAAATGCCAATGTAATTTCTTTTTTAAATGGTTGATTATCAATTAGAATAAAGAAATGAAAATTGCACAAAATATATTTCAATAGAAATGATAATACATAAAATGTGTATATTTTCTAAGGGGGGATAAAGAAAAAAGGAGGGCGGTAGTGAGGGGAAGGGAAGTTGGAAACACGATCGAGGACAAAATGTATTTTTGTTTTTCTAAAACACAAAAAAAAGAAGAGAAAAGAAAAGGGGAACAAGAAGCAGAACTTCTATTTTGAGAAATGAACAAGACTGATGAGCACTCTATAGTGTTTTATCACTGTGTTGGCAAAAATTAAAACAAAAAGAACTTGGATGTAAACACCACAAATTGGAGTATACATATATTTATATATAATACTAATAGTAATTATTATTATCCCAGCTGTACGTGTTTGATTTCTACCTAAGCAACAGTTATTAAGAGAATAGAAAAGATTGCAAACAGAATACTGCAAAATTATGAAGACAAACTCAGTGTAGATGTAATAGGTGGGTGTGGGGAATTTGTACGAGGAGTAACAAAGTAACAAGCAGAAAGACGAAAAACAAACGTTGTAGATTATGAACAAATTAAAACTGGTATGAATGCATATTAAGAAGCCTATAGAAAGCAAACACGTAAACATACACATACATTTGGAACAATAATAATAATTATTATTATTAAGCTAAATATTCATAAGCATCACGTTCATTGTTATCGCGTTTAATATATTCTCTTTCAATAAGAGCAGTAATACATCGCTGAAATAAAAAAAAAAGACAGAAATTGAAGAAAAATCTTTCAAGTAAACTTGATTAAAACTAGATTATAGTTAAGAAAATGGAATACAGGATGCGCTCTACATCTTATTTAAGGCAAGTAAAAAGAATTTATAATATGAATATCAACATTAAGAATGCTGCAGGTACACGCCTAGCTGAAGAGTCTGAGATATGATGTAAAGCGGGTCTTTGATTTAAATTTCCAGCCGTAATCTAGTTTTCTTCATCAAAATAGTCTACATACTAAAGGTTTCTTTTGGCTAAATGTAGAACTTTTACCCTTAGATCCAAGCCACCTATTAGATATGAGGTACCAAATAACAATAAAAAATGAACAGACTGAAATGGGTGGTTGTATCTCAAGTTTTCATACCATATTAGTACGACAAGAATAAATCAACAAGACCAATAGCTAAATATACTTCAGCATGAAGGAATGCTGAAGCATCTAGAGGAAAGGTGTAAAGAGTAAATGTGACCATAATAATCTAACACATTTTCAGTCATGCCATTCAACCACTGAACGTGTACACTTTAACCAGATAGTCTGTACATGACGATACAACTCAGATAGTCACTGACTTTATGTACTGATATAATCTCTTGGTTTAGCCCCTCACACAACTTTATTTCACCCCTATTTCTGCACCGGTAAACATCATTTGTCGAGAATGAAGTAGTTGGGTATGTCTAATACATGTCTTAATCACTTCATCAACCAATTATCCATTTATGCATAATACATAATGGTAAACTTCAGTAGTGCTCATTCGATTGACCTAAACTGCACATAATACTGATAAGATATCTCTAATAAAATGATACAATCTGTTCGCATTAACTTACTTTAATTAGTAGTACAGTAGGCTTAAATCGAGGTGTTAACTGTGTAACAACTTCAGAGATCAGTTGATGATGTTTCATTACTTTTCTTGTCTTCATAATACGTACAATACAAGCCTATGTTAACAAAAAACCAGTTAGGATAAAAATGGGTATTGAAAACACAAAACAAAAGAATTAATTTGTTTGAAAATATACTCTGCCTTCGTTATAAAAGTAGCTAAATAGGTTGAATTCATCGACAACTAACAAATCTACAAACTCTGTTTAGTGCATGGCAGGTCAAATACGGTTTTTGGCAAGGTTGGCTTATTTGATCAAGGCGGTTTAATTGTTGAGCTCTCACCAACATTCTGGAAGACTTCAACGACAAAAATTTCTCATAGAGGTAAGTTATATGCAAATTTCTCCACAAGTGATAAACAGCTCATCATGTTGACCCTGATACTGATTAGTTATTGTTAACACATACCCTGTCATGTTCTAGGAACATCAGCTTTGATTCTTTAACTTACGAAACTAATTAGCAAACTTCTAACTATTTGTGCATTTCTAGCTTGATATACCCATCTATCATAGATTGATCTCAACAGGGCACTACTTAAAACCAAGGAGCACCAGAAAACTATTTGTTCTAGTATCAAATTCTTCGACGGTGAGAACATCAAATTCACGAAGGATGGAATCAATACCAGGTCATCCAGCAAAAAAATAACCACTAGAACCACTAGGTCGATGTACGATGGTAGGGATTCCAACTTATAAATCAATTTATGATATAGTGTAGAGTTGTGAATCTGAGCCAATCACACAATGAAATGAAACAGTTATTTTTTAGTGCATTCTCGTTTTTAATGGTACTCAGACAAGATCACTCTGTGATGAATATAACAATGCATGTGATTTGCAGACACTTTCATCAAAAAAATTCCAATGTAAATTAAAGGTTAAAAATAGACATATAATGACCAACTAACTTGAACAATTAATTTTCGATCAGATTCTACATTGCCTAACGTTTGTTCAATTTCTTGCTTTGTCTCACTTTTCAATGGAACATTCAAATAGACTCGAACACGTTTACTATGAGGATTAAGGATTTACAATGAAGAACAAGACAGAAAAAAAAACATATGACTAAGACGAGATATTTATATTTAGTTAATGAGAAGCATTATATTTACAACTCATCGATGGTATAATTACTTGACAACAGAACGAATTGTCTTATGAATCGGTCGAAACGACCCCTAGTATTGTAAGAGATGTAGATTGAATCAGTCATGTGCAAAATAGAACCAGGGAAATATATGTACAGCATCGAATTGCCGCATCTCATTAGCACAAAGAAGTGAACACCAAATACGTGGAAGCAGTAATATTAATAACTATAGTGAAAAGGTAGAAAGTGAATGCAATTGCACCATTTCAACTGATCCTCAGTTACTTCACTCAACATTTCCAACCAAAGATAGTGATTATTGGGGAGATCTCAATCAAGCGGTATGAACCTACTAACTCAGATCAACAGTCAACAACCTCACAGATTGAAGCCATATTTAACTTGGTCCTGTCTAACTTTGTTTCATCCTACTTCCACGCTATTCATTGCGTGTCACAAAATGTATCCTAAATATGATTGCATTGTTGTTCAATACAATCAAATGACTATAAATTTCGTTAACGTTTTCACTAAATAAGACTATATCATTCACATATTCAAAATGGATAAATGAGGCTGCTGGTGGAAAACCAAGTAATGTTCATCAAGACTATCCGCTATCCCCAATTATATTTTCAGTTTATCATAGACCTACTGATAGAAATAAAGCTTTCGTAGTCTGAATCATCAGAGATGATTTCCTACTAATGACTCACATTTATCCACTTGCAATATCCAGATGATACAGCCCTTTTTAGTGAGAACGCTGACACAATGCGAACGTGTTCAGGTTGCGTTTCCACCTGTCTATTTAGTTAATGAGAAGCATTATATTTACAACTCATCGATGGTATAATTACTTGACAACAGAACGAATTGTCTTATGAATCGGTCGAAACGACCCCTAGTATTGTAAGAGATGTAGATTGAATCAGTCATGTGCAAAATAGAACCAGGGAAATATATGTACAGCATCGAATTGCCGCATCTCATTAGCACAAAGAAGTGAACACCAAATACGTGGAAGCAGTAATATTAATAACTATAGTGAAAAGGTAGAAAGTGAATGCAATTGCACCATTTCAACTGATCCTCAGTTACTTCACTCAACATTTCCAACCAAAGATAGTGATTATTGGGGAGATCTCAATCAAGCGGTATGAACCTACTAACTCAGATCAACAGTCAACAACCTCACAGATTGAAGCCATATTTAACTTGGTCCTGTCTAACTTTGTTTCATCCTACTTCCACGCTATTCATTGCGTGTCACAAAATGTATCCTAAATATGATTGCATTGTTGTTCAATACAATCAAATGACTATAAATTTCGTTAACGTTTTCACTAAATAAGACTATATCATTCACATATTCAAAATGGATAAATGAGGCTGCTGGTGGAAAACCAAGTAATGTTCATCAAGACTATCCGCTATCCCCAATTATATTTTCAGTTTTATCATAGACCTACTGATAGAAATAAAGCTTTCGTAGTCTGAATCATCAGAGATTGATTTCCTACTAAGACTCACATTTATCCACTTGCAATATCCAGATGATACAGCCCTTTTTAGTGAGAACGCTGACACAATGCGAACGTGTTCAGGTTGCGTTTTCCACCTGTCACTGCAAAATGTTGGTTCAGGAGTGGTCTGGTCGAATAGGGAGTAAAACAACTGATTGCTCAATCACTTCCTTTATCTTGATAGACTGATCAGCTCTGATAAGCTGGTGTCTGATGAAATCTAGGTAAACGGATTCCGAAAGGTAGTTTGGTATTTGCTAACTTGCGTCACCTATAGCACAGACGAGATATTTGCCTGTCAATCCACGGAAGAGTTTACTGAGTAGTACCCATTCTGCTTCACTGTATGAATGCACAATATTTTAATACAGCAAGTGCTAAAATATACAGTATTCTATCGACAACTATTTGAAGCGAACAAAGAGTTGATCCTATAAAGTAATCTGAAATGATATACAGTCTTGTTGGAATGCACCAACATTACTCGAAAATTTAAGTTTGTATCTTCCCTTTGACGTTATTACGAGTGGCAAATGGTTAGTTTGTACTTCTATATGTACATCTTAAGAGGGTTGTACCTACCAATTATAGCAGATCGGTTGGTGAGCTATTAAAGATTCGAAATGACAACCGCCCATTCATCTCTATAACAATATTAGAGACCACCTTGAGTTAATTAGGTAATCAACCGATTTACATGTTCATAATCCATAACAATTAGGCTGACCATGAAAACCCGAATGTTAGTTGGCAATTTTGACAATATTTTGGGGATGCTAGACACCAGGATTCATTCGGTAATCATTTTTATAATTCATTTATGGGAATTTGATTTTCTCATTTTCCAGCAAAAAGGCACCCATTTTACTTTCAGTTTATTATTTCCACCTAGTGAGACGTTAAGTCTCATTAGTCCGTTGTTTATTTCAGTACACTATTTGTGATGCCTCCAAGGACATTTTTTGTATGCATAAGCATAAGTTGAATGCTTGTCATTCGTCTATCAAAGTTGACTGTAGAATTAAACATTTCTAGCTGATGTTGAGCTTCTTCCTGTATTTAACTTGTCTGGGTTGTATAGTAATATCATAGCTCTACGTGTTATTGTATCTCTGGTCGTATATTCATTCGTTGGTATCGAAGTGTTATCTTAATTCGCAAACCCTAACACAATAAAAAAAAAACTGTTACAACCTAACAGCATACACAACAAACAGTTCAACCGGAGTGTCAAAATAATAATCAATAAAAAACTAACTTTTTGTAATCTGTGTACAATGCTAAATGTGTATCCGGTGATAAATGCGATTCATTTGAATCATCATTAGTTATAATTGGTTGATTTGATGATAAATTTACATCACAACTAGGATCTGATACAATTTTCAATACTTTAGCTTTAAGTAAAATTTGTAGAATTTGTAACAAAGTAGCTTCTTCAATACCAGTTTGTAATTGAATAGCTGATACTGTATAGACTAGTGACGAATTGTACAACATTAAAACGGACATTTGATAGGTTGAAACCTTTATTTAAAAGAAGAATGAGTACAATTGATTATAGCGTATTATGTTTACGACGAATTTCTTAAATAAAAGCTATAAAAAAAGCCGACCCTGGCACATAATAGCACAAGCTGAAATTACTATAACATATAAGCACGACCACATTAAGTTGACAGGAATACGTTTTAACAAATAGGAATGACAAGACAATACAAGTAGAATAATTAAAGATAAACAGTACATGCATGTCATTCACAACTTTGTACACTGAATTGCTATCTTAGACTAGAACTCGATGCCTTAATGCACTATTGCTTATTTGGCCGTTCTAGAATAATGGTAAGGATACTTCGAAGACAGTTATGATCAAAAGAGCAGCAGCCTATGCATATTTTCTATTTTAATACATCATATTCAAAAGACAGCTTAATAAGCAGTGGACTGCTGTCATACATTGAGCTGTAGAGTATTAAAATTTTACATACTGTCGATTATCAAAGGTTTCGGTTAACTAAACGAACATAGGCAGAGAGGGACACTAACTTAAGTGGCTGAAAGTTGAACATTTTACCTACCGAGTCATTGCTTCACCTCCACACATACAGAAGTGTAGAGCAGGGAGCGTCGAAGTATTGTTGAAGTTAATATTTTATACACTATATTCGTTCAATTGATTTCTCGGTAATTGTCACAAGAGGACTATCCTTTCTTATAGAATGGGACAACCAGTTAGATGGGATTACGTCCAGTTCCCAGACTCTAGCCAACATCTCAGTTAATCTCATTGCTAGAGCTGGACTGCATCGTCAGATATCTCAGGGGTTAGTCCAGCAGGTCCTGTTGCTCTGCCTTACTTTAGATTTCTTACAGTCTTTTCAACCTCACTAAGACTTGGGGGATCGGTATCAATTTGGCATTTGGATTTCTTGGAGATGGTAGGTGATTGAGGTGCAGTTGATGACCAGTTAAACTATTCCGTAAAGTGTTCTGCCTATCGGTCATTGACAAGGAGAGGTTAGATACATAACGTTAAGTAAAATTAACGAATCGGTTTATGGGATTGTCAATCTTCATTGACTGAGGTGGTTGATATACGCATTACGTATGATCAACCAACACCTAAACTCACGATGTTGGCTAGTGTAAGGGTAGGATGGAATAAAACAAAAGGTGATCAGATCGAAACGTAGTATCAATCCATGAAGTCGTTAACTGTATGTCCGAGCAGCGTCAGTAGATGCATGATACTTGGAGTTCACGAGATAATGACCCTCTAGAGTTTGAGTTCCTCTAGTATTACTTCATACATACATTTTCAATCCGTTCTGTTGACTCATATTTTGATATTAGTGTTGTCACTTTGATCTAGTTGAGATAATGTGGTAATGGAAACGTGAGTTAACTCAAATATGTGCCAAGTTTTACGTTGTTCATGTCCGAGAGACTGACATTACAAGTTACGCTTGACAGGAGACTTTAAAATATGAAATTGCAATACATATACACACACACACAGAATAATACCTACTTGAAATATATATCTTGTTTTTGTATAATTAGTTACAACTTCACCACGTGATAAGTGATAACACCATGTCAATTTACGACCAGTATGATGTTCTTGATAAAAAGCAAGAAATGTGTTATGACACTGTTCCAACTGGATGATATTAAAGGGAAAGTAAAAAAGAGATGAGGAATGTAATTATAGAAAAAATAAACATTTTCCAGAAATGAAAAGGAATTTTAATAGGTAAAATATAATAGGATATTTAATGGAATAGTTATTACTCACTAACTGTGTACGACGACAGTCGAAGAACACTGCAAAAGAACTGAACTTAAAATTCATAAACCTTTGAATGCTGATTAAGTTGCCTATAGAATAAACTCTTATCGCTATATCCCAGGAAGACTCATGGATGAGCAAAGCTGTTCATTGCTTTTAGGCTTTTGAATAGTTGTTCAGCTGCAGTAAGCTACTATATAAATTACAGAAATATCGAGGATTCTTCTAGTGTGGTATGAAGTATAATTTTGTACAGTATAGAGAAAAACTGAACCTAGAAAATTGAGAGCTTATTAATGTTTCAACTAACTGAGATGATAATAAGATTCAAATTTACCATTTCACAAAGATATCTGAAGGTGAAATGGAAATAGAGCTTAAGTTGAATGAAACTGTATCCAATTACTTATTCAAAAATAAGTAACACAATTATCATCATAAGGTATACTTGAAATGTGTACTGGTTTATTCAGTTAACAAGTAAACAGACAATTACTTGGATATCGATAGTTCAAATCAATTTGATATAACTCAATTATTAGTTAATGTATGGGAGGGTTAGTGATACTATCTGAATGCTTCAGTGGAAATAGATTAAGCTTAATTAGAATGAGTGACAAACTTAGAGAAATTTACATAACACTACATGTCTATTTCGCTCTCTAGAAGATGTATTACGCATGACCAACTACTGCTTTTATCTACGTATGATGGTGAACGATGTAAGAGTAAGAAGGTAAAAAGAGGTAAATGAGGCAGAACCAAAAAGTGGTACCACTCCATTATATCATGGATTATTAGTAGGTGAAGGCTACTTAGCTGGGTCTATATAACTATCGTACTTAATCATCAGAGGCTGAGTGATATAGCTTAAAAATCAGCCACAATCTCTCAGGAGTATTTACTCTACATATCCCTTTATGTCCTGAGCTTTGATATGATTATATACTGTACGACGAATTAATTTTCTCTTCTCGAATCATATTCCTCATTTCTTTAATTAACACCAATTTTACTAGTAGTTCTACTACATCACTATCAATTCGCATTGTGTTGATGGTGTATGACAACCTAAATAGACGCATATATGTGCCAAGTTTTTACGGTATATATGACTGACTGATTCAACTATTTAAATAATTCTGTTTTACTTACGGTTTAGTTAGTAATATCATTTTGTCTAGAATATAGTCTATCGGTTAGGGTTTATGAATTACTAAGCATTCCTGGAAGGCATATGCTTTAACTGTTGAAGAATGATTAACTGATGCATTTGGTGAGTTAGCAAGAATAACTGAACTTTGACAACTTATTGTTGTAATGTCATTTCCTATAATTTGATTACATCAGCGTTGTTTCTATTATTTTTATATTTACCTTATTGTAACATTCCGTTTGCCCCAATAACTCTTATTGCATTTGTCTTCAACTTATGAACTATAATTAATTGTATACGCGTTACCCTCCCCCTCCACACACACTTTACTATAATCATCGCCTTTGTATTGTATTGTATTGTATTAATGCTATTATTATTGGTTGGCAGTATGGTCTAGTCTTGCATGCATGTAAAGGAAAGCTTGAAATATGGATTTTCGCCAAAAACGATTTCGCGCACAAATCTGTATTCTTCTATACCGCATGCAGCTAATAAGAATCGGGGCAGACCTACGGAGAGAGAAGAACTGTTTTAGTTATTCTCGATCATTGTAGTGGTTACGATAAGATTGTTATCCACAACTGATAGAGCCTTAAAACATAGTAACACCTCTGGATATTTCTTAATAAAACTTGTTAGTAAGAATGTGAGATACTAAAATGAGGAAAAACTCAACAGAAGGTTTGTCACTTCTACTATTTGACGAACTACAAACAGCGATGATAGACAGACAGACAGTTACAACGTAGAACTTGGTACATACGTACGTCAGTTCAAGTTGCCATGCCTCAATTAGCAGATTGTTAAGCAGGGCGATTGAAAAAAAGTAACGAACTTTCAGAACTGTATTTTTGGGGACTTTTCTCGTTATTTTATTCATGAGTGATGTAATCATCTTATTTCTATGACTGTTACGTTTCCCTTGCCCGGTTCACTCATTTAGTGTATTTATACTTTGCGTATTGCTTATTACTTGGAACTACGTTTACATATTTGTGTACAAGTTCTCCCCATTCACTACCACTATTTCTTTTGTTCTGTATCAATGGTAGATATGTGGTTGGTTTACTGTGTGGTCTGGTTTTATGTATATATAAAGACTTGATTAAAATATAATATGTTCTCAGTTCTCAAAAAAAAAGAAAAAAAGGTACGATTAGTTACAGCGAAAGCTAGAAAATTACAATCTACCACTAGTCCCCTCCTCCACGGAACGTAGTTGGATCTTTGTGTAGTGACAGGAACAATACTGCATTATGTTGAACATGCATAGCTTTTAAGTTCGTATTGTTGCAACTTTGCAGGAAAGTTGAGTCACGGAAATGATCACACCTGGCGCGTACGTCGACAACAGTAGCATTCTTCCTAGACTTAATGCTTCTTCTTGCTGAGTGCTTAGACGTCGTTTTATGGGCTAAAGGAAATCTGGATATTGTCTTAGAAGTAGACTTCTGATTCGGGCTGGCGGCCAAGATGTGCGCGTGTTTATTGCAACAAGCACTCTGTAACTGTGGATAGTCGGGAAACCTCGGCTGGATTGTCATCTAATGATTGTTCCACGTCTGGAACGATATGAACAAATGTTTTCAGTGCAGCTTGGTTCTCTGAAGCAGTAATACTAGGCACATGAGACAAAGATACTCCTGTCGGACATTCTGGCTGGATTTGGGGTTCAACTTCAGACATGGGCTTCGGTATTACTCCGTCGATTACCGGCATGCTGAGGTTGTTGGCTTGAAAACTAGTTCGATGCTGCTATAACTCAATTAACTGCTGGTTAGCCATGAGAAGCCTATACATCGGTAAGCTTAAGCTTTCACTTATAGCTGACATGCCGATTTGCGGACTCAGCTAATAGCAAATATGATGCAAGGTCAATGGTGAGAATCCGAAGTACTGAATGGTACTTGATATGACCCGACTTTTCGACCAATAAACGAATGACCTTGGTTTAGCTGCAGTTCAAGTTGCCATGCCTCAATTAGCAGATTGTTAAGCAGGGCGATTGAAAAAAAGTAACGAACTTTCAGAACTGTATTTTTGGGGACTTTTCTCGTTATTTTATTCATGAGTGATGTAATCATCTTATTTCTATGACTGTTACGTTTCCCTTGCCCGGTTCACTCATTTAGTGTATTTATACTTTGCGTATTGCTTATTACTTGGAACTACGTTTACATATTTGTGTACAAGTTCTCCCCATTCACTACCACTATTTCTTTTGTTCTGTATCAATGGTAGATATGTGGTTGGTTTACTGTGTGGTCTGGTTTTATGTATATATAAAGACTTGATTAAAATATAATATGTTCTCAGTTCTCAAAAAAAAAGAAAAAAAGGTACGATTAGTTACAGCGAAAGCTAGAAAATTACAATCTACCACTAGTCCCCTCCTCCACGGAACGTAGTTGGATCTTTGTGTAGTGACAGGAACAATACTGCATTATGTTGAACATGCATAGCTTTTAAGTTCGTATTGTTGCAACTTTGCAGGAAAGTTGAGTCACGGAAATGATCACACCTGGCGCGTACGTCGACAACAGTAGCATTCTTCCTAGACTTAATGCTTCTTCTTGCTGAGTGCTTAGACGTCGTTTTATGGGCTAAAGGAAATCTGGATATTGTCTTAGAAGTAGACTTCTGATTCGGGCTGGCGGCCAAGATGTGCGCGTGTTTATTGCAACAAGCACTCTGTAACTGTGGATAGTCGGGAAACCTCGGCTGGATTGTCATCTAATGATTGTTCCACGTCTGGAACGATATGAACAAATGTTTTCAGTGCAGCTTGGTTCTCTGAAGCAGTAATACTAGGCACATGAGACAAAGATACTCCTGTCGGACATTCTGGCTGGATTTGGGGTTCAACTTCAGACATGGGCTTCGGTATTACTCCGTCGATTACCGGCATGCTGAGGTTGTTGGCTTGAAAACTAGTTCGATGCTGCTATAACTCAATTAACTGCTGGTTAGCCATGAGAAGCCTATACATCGGTAAGCTTAAGCTTTCACTTATAGCTGACATGCCGATTTGCGGACTCAGCTAATAGCAAATATGATGCAAGGTCAATGGTGAGAATCCGAAGTACTGAATGGTACTTGATATGACCCGACTTTTCGACCAATAAACGAATGACCTTGGTTTAGCTGCAGTTCAAGTTGCTATACCGCAATTAGCAGATAGAGATTAGGTTGTCAAATCAAATCTCAGAGTAGGGGAGGTAGTAACAGCGTTAGTAATGATGAAAGGGAATAGAGATGGGAGATATGATTTAAGAAAATATGATTCGATAAAGAGAAAATTATGATAAGTTCAGAAACTTAGAATTTGGAGGAAGACAAGGAGTGGATGCACCTGCGCCATTGCCAACGATTTTGAGCCATATCACCCAAGGTCTCTAGCCACAAACAGCAATGAATAAATGAAAACGATAAACATATTTATATTATTTAAATCACCCTAAGTAACTTACTTCGGGAGGAATAGAAAAAGGCGCTTGAGCTTGAAATGGCCATGCATTTGAACTAAGTATCATAATGTTGAAATCAGCTATACAAATGGAAATAATATGCAGATCACTGTAAGTAAGCTATCGTTAAACAACATTATAAATTTATTATAATAAAGAAATGAACACTGTCTATAGATTACATGACAAGCAAGAATAAAACCTGATAACCAGATTGGAACTACATTAATGAATAAGTGAATTATAAAATTTACATTCACCAACGGCTTATTTTAGTCAGTTGTTCCGTCTTAGGCAACACAGAAACTGGGTTATTTGTTTATCGGTTCCAGTTAATATGCTATATGAAGATATTCATATCAACATATTAATATTAATACCAAATTAGTCGAGGTAGTAGTATCAATGAGTAGTAATGGAAAAAAACAATTAGGCACAAGGATAATGATTCAAAGAAAAGGAATTAATTCACGGAATAAATTTAAGATATAAGTAACGTGACGAGTAAATGCAACTGCACTATTGTGATTCGATTCCAAAAATACTGAACAGAGGTGCTAGAGTTTACAAATTAAGTTAACACCTCTATACCTACGAATGAATATACGACCAGAGATACAATAACACGTAGAGCTATGATATTACTATACAACCCAGACAAGTTAAATACAGGAAGAAGCTCAACATCAGCTAGAAATGTTTAATTCTACAGTCAACTTTGATAGACGAATGACAAACATTCAACTTATGCTTATGCATACAAAAAATGTCCTTGGAGGCATCACAAATAGTGTACTGAAATAAACAACGGACTAATGAGACTTAACGTCTCACTAGGCGGAAATAACAAACTGAAAGTAAAATGGGTGCCTTTTTGCTGGAAAATGAGAAAATCAAATTCCCATAAATGAATTATAAAAATGATTACCGAATGAATTCTGGAGTCTAGCATTCCCAACAAGAGAAAACAAAAAATCAAAAGAATTTTCAAAGCCGGTTATTCAACAGACGAACAGCTGGTAAGATAAGTGTTAGGAATAAGGCCAGAGAAGAAGACGATCAGGATAAATACAGCAACAAATGTCAATCAAACAAGCTTTTAGTCAATCGTAGAGAATAGCTTAGTTCATTTCACTTTGAACAATATGCTACTGATGATATTGATTAGGCTGGAAATTAAAGGTTCACGATTACACTATACAGCTGACAGAGCAAAACATCTATAAAAACCAGTTTTCATTGTTAGTTGTGTCATTTGATATCAGCTTACTTGAATGATTGCATCATGAACAATGGAAAAACATTCTTGATCGGATTAAATATAGTCCCATAAAAATATATTGGTGTAGAGATAATTAAATGTATAATTAAATAAACGCGAATGCATGTCTAGAGTGAAACCAAAAGCAGAAGCATACATATAATATATGTAGTCAATGATGCAACTCAAACCGGTTACTGATTACAGTAACTTCTAACATTGTTAAGGTTAAACAACAAAGAGCAGATGACCGATATGCAATTTTACTAAAAACTAATGCATGTCAGAAGTGTGTCAATTTTAAACAATTCGTAGCCAGATATAAATAAAGGAATTATGTGGAATAATACTAGAAGAACTCAAACTCTAGAGGGTTATTACCATGTGAACTTCAATCAAGTAGCATGCATCTACTGACGCGGCTCAGACAAACAGTTAACAACTTCATGGATTGATACTACGTTTCGATCTGATCACCTTTTGTTTTATTCCATCCTACCCTTACACTAGCCAACATCGTGAGTTTAGGTGTTGGTTGGTCATACGTGATACGTATATCAACCACCTCAGTCAATGAAGATTGACAATCCCATAAACCCTTTTGGTATTCTTACTTAATGTTATGTATCTAACCTCTACTCAGTCGTTCCATGACTCATGAGGGATGCACTGAAAGCATTTACAACAAACAAACATATTGACGCAAGTTGATAAATATCAAACTAACTTTCTTAATACATACCAACTAATAATTGTAAAGTAGTGGGCTAGAACTCTGTTATAGCTCCAACCATTTACGTAACTATGATAAAAGTGAACGTTGTAAGACTTAATGTCAATGAAATTCTAGACTACATTTAGAAAGAATCACATTAAAATATTATCTCATAACATAGTGTACAATACTATGAATGATAATATGTACTAGCTAAATTATTTTTTCTCATAACAACAAGACAATATTAAATACACATGACTATTACATAACTAGAGAGAAGAAACAAATAAACAGTATACAACACCTTGAAGATTAATAAATAAAACGAAGTATAATATGTTTAAGAAATATACAACTGTAATATTGTTATGCGAAAAATTCATATGATTAATTTTTATTATACAACAACAGACATGTCCATGTGATGTTAAGTGATGTAGTGTCAATAGAATGTTATCTAAAATATGATAAATAATAAAAAATAGATTTGTTGCCATGTGAGTTTATACTAAATAAATAGCATAATGACACTACAGGAAAGATACACATATCGATGTTTTGTAAATAACTTTAACAATACAAGCCTGTATCATATTGTACATAACTGACGTAATGTAGTTTGAGATAGTCGGCAGGCAACCTTACTTGACTAAGATTGTGTATTGGTTTATAGTCAATTAATAAGGCGTACCTATAATCATCACAGAAAATGATGTTCTATGTAGAACATGAACCAGCATCCCTAACATACTGAGATACTACCACTGAGTATTTCCAGCCACGAATGATTCCATTACATAAGTTCATTATCTACATCGATTAGTTATTACTAAATGACCAGTGGCTATAACATTTCTAGATATTGTTTATTAGAAATGGATAACTAACAGAAGCACCCATTCTGGATATATATACTTCGTTGGAACAAACACGAGACAAAGATCATGAGAAGTCAAATGTCACGATTCTGCAGGAGGTGTTGATAATTATGTGTATGACGCAAAGCGCGACGAAGGATCGATAACTGACAGTAATTATTTTCCATCTACATGGCATATATATATATATATATATATATATATCCAACTGTTTCAACATATCAACAACCCTGAAAGGTTGCTGTCTGACAGAATTTAAGTACGAATTCTGATGGCTCAATAGGTGTTTAGAAAATTAAATCGGTTGTAGTATGGACGAGATATTTACCAGCCAACCATGAGGCTACTATACTGAGTAGTAGTTCGTGTTGTTTTAATTTAGGGATGTGTCTTCGAGGCGTTGGGATAAGTTATATACAAGGTAGAATCTGGTGTATGTACATCAGTCATAAAGACCATGCTACATTAGCACAATCAGATCAAATTAACAACATTGATATCACAGTTCAACAGCAAGAATTGAAACAAAGGTGTGTATGAAAGAATAATGGAGCTTGAAATGTAGAAGTAAAAGGTTAAATACACCTGCGACACTGACTTCACAGTTATATCACTCAGTGTCTGAAAACCACTATTGACCGAGATAACTGCATGGAACTCAATCAAGTAGTAGTAGTGATAGAAGTTTACATCGACCAGTACGGTTAAAACTAATAATCAACAATTTACAGAGTTGATTCTATATTTTAGTTTAGCTGACTTTAGTTTTATTCTACCCTATCTTTACTCCGGCGAACATCGTTCAAAGAAGCAGGCGGTGATTGGACATGAGTAATAAATGTGCCAATCACAAACGAATAGATGGATCCCACTGTTATACCTTAAATTTTTTAGTCCACAAATTCTTTTTAAACAATAATTATGTTAAAATTCTTTCACATTATCACTAATATTACTATTTATTACTAAATTGACATACATTAGACTGTGGTAATATAGAGTGACAATTTATGCCGATGAATATATATCCAACGCATTCTATGCATCGTTCATAAGTAAAGTTATTTAAATGTGTCCCATTATCTATCTACTGTTATTTTAATTAGCTAACTTTGAACTATGAGATACATTGAATAACCTAAGATGTTCATCCAATTGTCAATACGTAAACTAATCAAATTACGATGCTTTCATCAGTCTGTAACAAATTATTATACGTTCTTTTTTTTTATGTTTCCCATTATTATTTTTTTTTTAGAGAAAAAAAACACGTGAAAAATTCTGTTTATGGAATAAAACAATAAAACAATTCAATGTAATTCCAATGTATTGATTTTAGTTAGTTTAAGGTAAACCAGAAAAATCAATGGTACTAATCTACAAATCGTGTTTAATAATATAAAGATGAAAAATAAATAGACAAAGAAAAGCTAAATATCTTGATGAAACACTAGAAAAAAGTAATTTAAGGTAAATATTTATTAATTGGATATCAACTGAATTTTATATTTAACAGAAATCATTATCATCAGCAACGTAGAACCGAGTACGTACGCCCACAGGTTCAAGTTGCTATACCACATTAGCACTACGAGATTACTGAGGTAACGTATAAACAGAATACAAGAGGGAAGAGTAAAGTAAAGGTGTGTAGCAAGACAGACTGACAGACACTTACAACGTAGAACTTGATACATGCGTACGTCAGTTCAAGTTGCCATGCCTCAATTAGCAGATAGAGATTAAATTGTCAAATCAAATCCCAGAGTAGGGGAGGTAGTAACAGAGTTAGTATTAATGGGAAGGAATAGAGATCGGTGATAAGATTTAAGAAAATATGATTCAGTAAGGAGAAAATTATGATAAGTTCAGAAACTTAGAATTTGGAGGAAGACAAGGAGTGGATGCACCTGCGCCATTGCCAACGATTTTGAGCCATATCACACAAGGTCTCTAGCCATTTATTACGAGCGTCGCGCGGACCCCAACCAGGTAGTCTGCACCTATTAACATGGCTCAGACCAACTGTCAATAACTTCATGGACTGGTGCCATGTTTTGGTTTGGCCGACCCAAGCTTTCTTCCAGCCTACTCCTACACCAGACAGCATTGCTCGTCGAGGTAGGCGGTGGTCAGGCATACGTAACACATGTCCTAACCACCTTAGCTTATGGAGATTTACTACTTCATCAATAGACTTACCGTATCTACCTAGTACTCTATTCCTAAGCCACATATTGCTTACTCGTTGGTCCCAGCAAACACGAGCAATGTTGTGTGTAGCAAACAATAATAGAATTCAAGATCTAGATGAGGTTAAAGAGTGAATACACTTGCACCACTGTGACTGATTCTGAGCCATATCGCCTAGTGTCTTCAGCCATTTATTGCAGTCATCACGCGGACCCCAACCAGGTAATCTACATATACCATGTCTTAGACCAATAGTCAAGGACTTCATGGAATGATGCCATGTCTTAGTTTGGCCGCCCCTACTCTCCTCTCATCCTACTTCAGCCTTAGCCAACATCGCACGACGGGGTAGACGGTGGTCGGGCATGCGCAATACATATCTCACCCATCTCAAGCAATGAAGGTTAATGACCTCTTCGATTGATTTACCATATTTCCCAAGAACCTTTTGTCTAACATCACTATTACTAATCCGGCTATTCCATGATATACGAGCGATGTTCCGAAGATTCCTATGGTCAAATATCTGGAGTCGACACATATCTTGGGTTTTCATGTCCCACCTTTCGCAGCCATATGTTAAAATGGCGCGGACTGCTGCGCAGTACACCCGGCCTTTCGTTGAGACACGGATATCTCGTCTGCGCCACAAGTGCTGTAGATTGGCAAATGCCAATCGGGCTTTCTGAATTCGCACTGAGATTTCGTTAAACACTGACCCATCAGGGGTGATGAGACTTCCGAGATAAGTGAAGCGATCAACGCAGGCCAGTCCTGGAGTAACATTTTGCATTTGGAAGGGGAGAAGCGCATCCTAAATATGCCTGCACTGTTACTCAAGGTGTTCAAGAGACTCTGAATATTGTTCGTGTCTTCACCAAATAGGACTATATCGTCTGCATATTTTAAATCGATGAGAGGGCCTCCTGGAAGAAGAGTGATTCCTGGAGAGTTAAGAGGAGTGAGATTTCCAAGAGTACATCTATGATGAAATTAAATAAAAAGGGGGTAAGGGGCATCCCTGACGAACCCCACTTAGGGATGAAATTTCTCGTGACAGTTCGCCATAGGCTCTGACTCGACCAGTGGTGACCGAGTAGAGGGTCTTTATAAGGTTAATGTACTTTTCAGGTACGCCTTTTAATGACAAACTCTGCCACAAGACTTCACGGTCTACAGAGTCGAACGCTGCTTTCAAGTCAAGAAATACGACTATGGTTGAACGTTGGTACATATGTCTATGTTAAAGGATCTGGGGCAGGATGATCAATGCAACCTCGTCTAGGTCTGAAACCAACCTGGTTTTCTCGAGTCTTCTGTTCTCTAGTGTTGGATAAACGTCGAATGATTATAGAGGCTAATATTTTAGATACTATATTAGTCAAACTGATTCCTCTGTGGTTATCACAAGAGGATTTCTGTCCCTTTTTGTAAATTGGAACGTTCAGCGATCACGACAATTCTGATGGGGTATTTAACAGAAAGGCTGTAAATGAATAACTTCATCCTAATCAGATAAATTTCTTATGGTATACTAATTTAGGTTATATTTAGAAGAAAAAAGAACAAAGACATGAACAGAATATGATCAATTAATTCTGTTTCACTGGATACTAATAAGCTTTCCACAACCTATAATATTGTGAAACCAGAACTACACATAGAAATGGACATACACAAAATAAATTTCGAATGGGAAAGAGAAACCTAGTAGTCGTAGTGTTGATGAGTTAGATACAGAAGTTGCATCAGATGATTTTTCAGAAACTCTTTCAAATAATCTGCCCTAGCGAGACAATTAATGAAGTAGTAACTTCTAAGGGTAGTGATATGATTCATTAATTCATTGAAGTTAATCACAATAAGAAAAAAGTACTAATGACGATATATATATATATATATATATATATATATATATATATATATATATGCTGATAATGCCTGAATTTGCAAAGAAGGAATTTAAGTTAACTTTCAGATCATGCCAAAAAACCAAATAACTAGTAGGCAATCATGCATGAAATCTATTAAGATAGAAAAATAGGTTAAACCTGTTTACCTGTTTTAAGTGTGATGTTGGAAATTTATTAATACAGTATATATGTTCAATTAGTGCCTAGCCTGATGGTAAATTCTAGCTGGTGTAGAAGTAGGTTACGAGAAAGCTATAATGGGCGCTAAACCAAAATGGTGTATCAACCTATGAAGCAATTGACTATTGGTATGAGTGTCGATAAGCACAGATTACCTGATTGATTTCTACACGACAACCGCCACTTATTTTATAATACTTTTATCCTGTGAATTAATTAATTCCTTCTTTTGGAATCATATTTTCAATGCCTAATTCCACTTTACTACCACTGATATTACTATTGCATCTAATACTTTTCGATAATTTTGTCTGTGTGCTGAAGTGATGTGGCAACTTGAAGTGGTGCAAATGTAGCAAAATTTTGTTTTGCGATAAGCAGAAGAAAAATGCTGAATTATAATTTTTTTCCCATATTTTTTTGACTCTGCTATGATTAAAGTCACTAATTTCTAGTGTACTTTGATATTTTATTCTGTTGTTCCAGTGAATTCATATAAAAACCTTTATACACACATTTGAAAAAAATGATTATGCTTTAACAATGTGAACTTCGATTATATTCCGACCGCAGCTGATACCTTGACGTGGTGGTCGAGCTGGCCCACAGTTATAACCCAACTAAGCAATATTGGCTGGAACGTATGCTCTCCTAGGTCCTAATATGTCAGGTAGGTCTGTTGGAAAGCGGAAAGACTAAAGGTAGAAACTAAAGGTCTGAGGGCGAAGTCCTACTGCTAACTGTAGTGGGGTGTGACAGTAGGAAGGTGTTTTCTTCGGACAACCAGCATCTGAAGAGATACTGCCTTTTCAAAATGGAAGAGGTTAAAAAGCCCTCAAAATGTCACACCTCACCTTACTTCACAGATTACCGTCTCTGACGTTAAGGACTTTGGAGAGCGGAGATAGCACTTCAGAAACGCCCAATAAAAATCTGTGCTTGATCGACTTCAAGTAGTTGTCCGTTGGGTTATGTCACTAAGACCAACATTAACCCAGCCTCTTTTCCACGTCCGTTGAAAAGTAATATCCGTCAATGGTGGTGGCAACCATAAAGTAAAAATAGCCCTTATAAATCTAACAGTACATGAAATCATATTCTTCAAGTCAAAATCCAACTCTTAACGCTTAATAATCCTCTTATCTTGGCGACTAACCCTTTTCTCATACCTTTATCACATTGCGCTGCGCCCGCTAATTGTTAATGGTTCGAGTTCATGAGCAGTTATTGTTGGTCTCCGGTGGCACCAATCATGAAACCACCGACAATTAAATTGAGCAATGTTAATACGTGCAGGCTACCTGGTTGTGGTTTGATTGATAAACGTAACAGTGGTTAGAGAATTGAATGATATGGCTAATCACAAAAGACCAGGCGCATTCATTCTTTGTCCTCCTCCCAAATACTAGGTTCCTGAACTCATCATAATTTCTTTCACTCGTTTATATTTTACTGAATCTTACCTTCTATCCCTAACCCTTTCCATTACTTCTAATGCTGTTACTACCTCCACTACTCTGGGATTTGGGCTAACAATTTCACACGTATCTGCAAATTGGCGTAATGGCAACTTGAAGTGGTGCAAATGTAGCAAAATTTTGTTTTGCGATAAGCAGAAGAAAAATGCTGAATTATAATTTTTTTCCCATATTTTTTTGACTCTGCTATGATTAAAGTCACTAATTTCTAGTGTACTTTGATATTTTATTCTGTTGTTCCAGTGAATTCATATAAAAACCTTTATACACACATTTGAAAAAATGATTATGCTTTAACAATGTGAACTTCGATTATATTCCGACCGCAGCTGATACCTTGACGTGGTGGTCGAGCTGGCCCACAGTTATAACCCAACTAAGCAATATTGGCTGGAACGTATGCTCTCCTAGGTCCTAATATGTCAGGTAGGTCTGTTGGAAAGCGGAAAGACTAAAGGTAGAAACTAAAGGTCTGAGGGCGAAGTCCTACTGCTAACTGTAGTGGGGTGTGACAGTAGGAAGGTGTTTTCTTCGGACAACCAGCATCTGAAGAGATACTGCCTTTTCAAAATGGAAGAGGTTAAAAAGCCCTCAAAATGTCACACCTCACCTTACTTCACAGATTACCGTCTCTGACGTTAAGGACTTTGGAGAGCGGAGATAGCACTTCAGAAACGCCCAATAAAAATCTGTGCTTGATCGACTTCAAGTAGTTGTCCGTTGGGTTATGTCACTAAGACCAACATTAACCCAGCCTCTTTTCCACGTCCGTTGAAAAGTAATATCCGTCAATGGTGGTGGCAACCATAAAGTAAAAATAGCCCTTATAAATCTAACAGTACATGAAATCATATTCTTCAAGTCAAAATCCAACTCTTAACGCTTAATAATCCTCTTATCTTGGCGACTAACCCTTTTCTCATACCTTTATCACATTGCGCCGCTAATGTTAATGGTTCGAGTTCATGAGCAGTTATTGTTGGTCTCCGGTGGCACCAATCCATGAAACCACCGACAATTAAATTGAGCAATGTTAATACGTGCAGGCTACCTGGTTGTGGTTTGAGTGATAAACGTAACCAGTGGTTAGAGAATTTGAATGATATGGCTAAAAATGTTCACAAAAGACCAGGCGCATTCATTCTTTGTCCTCCTCCCAAATACTAGGTTCCTGAACTCATCATAATTTCTTTCACTCGTTTATATTTTACTGAATCTTACCTTCTATCCCTAACCCTTTCCATTACTTCTAATGCTGTTACTACCTCCACTACTCTGGGATTTGGGCTAACAATTTCACACGTATCTGCAAATTGGCGTAATGGCAACTTGAACTGATGTATGCACTTACCAAGTTCTATGCTGTTAAAGGATTGAATTTTATTATGTATCATATACATAGACAACTTACTTCCTTTAATTGTACTACCATTGACTTCTTCTTGTTTTTGTAAATAATCTAAGAATTTTGCATTTAATTCTCTAGTAGCATTCACATCTTGAAACATTCTTTGTAGCTTCGCAGTATATTCAAAACCACAAGCTTCTTTTAATTTAGAAATCATAGAAGCTTCAGCATCTTCCGACACGGATTGATTATAAACCAAACGACGAGCTAACGTTTTACTATAGAATTTTTGAAAGACATCTTTATCTTCAATATATCTAAATACATTCATCTAAAATAATTAACGAAGATAAAGTGTCGAACGATTAAAAAATAGAAGAATGATAACTGCAATTGATACATTTCAATAAAAATAAGTCTATGGAAGATTTACTTCAGGTACACCAGTTTAGCTTAGTATGATGAAGGATGTAACAAAAGAATACAGCAGAAACCATACTGGCTTCTATCCTGAGTCACATCCACTAATACCTAAAGACAGTGTAGAACTAGAGAGGCCTTTATTATACACTGTATCCATATGTTACAAACAAATCACCCCTATGCTATTTACACCCAGTCTCAGAGATATATAATAAATCAAAAAATGGATGTCGATGGAATGACGTCCATTAAACATGTTCATGTGATAAAAGTTAGTATTTAAAGATAGAGATACAAAATGAAATATCTTCAATGCAGCAGAAAACATATGTTGAACAAGAGTATTACTATCAGCTTGAATTATATCATAAAGGTGACAAATAGTGTAATCTGTTTTGGTTTTCATTATGCACACAGTCGTCTCATCTATTACACCATAACCAGCGCCCACTAACTAATACAAATACCGAGACGTACAAACTTTTTTTATTACTTCCAAAAATTTACAACCGATGAGAGTAAGCATAAGCTCCTGAGAGTAATGAAAAAGTATTTTGTATCCCGACAGTCCAAAGTACATGCTATATTTACAGAAATTAATTATAAATGATTATGAGATTTTATCAGACTATGTATAATTGTATAGTAAAATTACAATTTACACAACCTCCGGGTTGGAAAGTCTTTTCATAGGTAACAGATCTACACAAAATTACATAATCTATACGAGATGGGTTACACAAATAACTAGTTTACAGTTTATTAGAACACTTACAACTTGTCCGAGTGTTTCTTCTAAATCATCCAACTGGATATCTTTAGCGCTGAAAACGAGAAAAGAACCAGAACATAGTTAGAATTTAATTCATATATATATATATATAATATATATATATATATATATATATATATATACGGCCAGTGATGCTACCTGGTTTCTGAAGCATAAATAATTGGAGTCTTGAACCTGTTATATGCTGTTTAAAAGTCGAGTATGATATGGTGTTAGTGGAATATAGACAGAATTAAAGCATGTTCCGTGCATAATCGTGATGGTGCACGTTGATTGGCTATTTATAAACCAATCAGCTCTAGCGGATTATTAGAGAAGACTCTAGAAGCTTCTTATGTAAATCAGTCAGTCAGTTACAACGTAGAACTTGGTACATGTATACATAAGTTGCCATACCCAAATTACCAAATAGAGATTAAATTGTCGGATCAAATCCCAGAGTAGGGGAGGTAGTAACAGAGTTAGTATTAATGGGAAGGATTAGAGATCGGAGATATGATTTAAGAAAATATGATTCGGTAAAGAGAAAATTATGATAAGTTCAGAAACTTAGAATTTGGAGGAAGACAAGGAGTGGATGCACCTGCGCCATTGCCAACAATTTTGAGCCATATCACCCAAAGTCTCTAACCATTTGTGACGATCATCATCTTATGTAAATACTATAAATATAATAACGTTTCTCTAACTGTGAATTCCTACTTATATCTACCCTTGTTATTTGGAATACAATTTCCTTCCTGTTCAAAACGTACTTTTGAGGATCAAGACCCTCGCGTGGATCCCAACTAAGCAGTCTACATATATGAACACTATCATACTAACGGTCAACGACTTTATGGACTGATTATATGTCTTGGTTTGACAACTGCTTTAGTTTTCTTTCATCCTATTCCTTCACCAACCAAAATTGTAGGTCAAGAGAGGCGGTGATTAAATGAACGTAATAAGTATTCTAACCCCCCTTAGTAGATGAAGATTCATAGTCCTTTAATAGTACTCAATGTTTGGATTTATTGATAATTTGGTTACTCAAAATACATGAGTGATGATTCGAAGATATTTAATACCAAAGATCTGAAATTTATACATATCTTCTACTTCCATAGATCATGTTTTGCAGCTAAAATGTTAATAGAAAGAGGACTGCTGTGCAATGAGCCCACCTTGTGGTTGCTCAACACGTATCTTGTCTACGCCACAAATGACACACTAGAAAACGTTTGACGTAGAGGTAGGAGGTAAATGGGCATACGTAATACATGTTTCAACTACCTCGTTTGATGAAGGTTCACAAGCTCACTAGCCTATTTTTCAAATTCGCTTATTACCTCTGAAAAGTACACGTGGTAGTTCCCGGACGCGACAGTAGTACTTTTAAGACAACAATTATCAAAGACACGAAGCCTACATTGTCGTCTACTTGCCGTATATTCACTAAAACTAATAGTCAATAACTAAATCCAGCTAAGCATAAGCAACAAATATGCGTAATTCCAAAATACTATTTAATTGTAATATTTCAAAAATGGTCATAAACGACACAACCAAGGTTTGAAACTTTAAGCGACATCACTTAGGACTTAAAATAATAATAATAACTAACCTTTTCTTTAGTAAGAAATCTGCATATTTAGCTAAAAGTTCAGGTGATTTTCTTTGATTTCCAGCTAATTCAGTGACAGCATTACGATTGATAAAACGTTCACATCCTTTATCTAAGGCACGTGTAAAAGCTGGATCCCAGGCGAAAGCAGATAATACAAGATTATAATGTTTTTGATGAACTTTTAGTATTGTATCAATGTACAATTTTGGATCCTGAAGAGATTAGAATTTAAAACGTACAGTTAAATACTTAAAGATTATCAAGATGCCGCTTACGATATACAGTGAAGTTTGAGGCCAGTTTCTTTGTTTTACCACAAACCATTAAAAGCCATAACGAACTAGATAAACGGTTTTGCTTCCTAGTTAAGGAATGCTCAACAACGTCCACTGATTACTCGACATAGAAGGAAAATCGGTTGATGAAATCATGAATTTTCAATGACTGAAGTGGCTCGGACATATCATAGTCATATGCAAAGTAGAAACCTGGCACATATGTGGATTGTTCAAGTTGTCTCACCACATTAGTACACGAAGATGAATAGGAAAGAAGTAGTTACATTAGTGGTAGGGAAAAATACTTGGACATAATACGATTCTCAAAGTAAAAATTAATTCGTGAAAAGGAGGATAAGGAGTAAATTCACCTGAGTTATTGTCACCAAATTTGAGCCACGTCACCTTATCTCTTCAAATTATTAATTGCAAATATTGCGTAGACGCCAAACAGCTCAAATCGGAGTCTTAAATCACTGGTTACCACAACTGAAATTGGCCCAACCAAGCAGTTTGCATCAATCAATATGGTTCGTAAGAATCAGTCAACGAATTCATGAACTGAAGCGATGGTATGGTTTGGCCACCTCTAACTTTCTTCAATCTTACTCCTACGTCAGTCAACATTGAGCGTCGAAGTAAGAGGAGGATGGATACGTATAATACTAAAAACTGATTAACTGACATACCATCTTTCAGCACTACCCTGAGCCTAACGTCAGTTTATTTAGTATCCTCACGCTACCAATAAATGGGAGTAATGTTTCAAAGACAACTACGGTCTACTCTTAACGACCATGTTTCACATTCATACAGTAAGACAGAGAGGACTAGTGTGAAATATGCGCATCCTTTAATTGGCAGACGGATATTTCACTTACACTATAAGTGACATAATTTCTAAACATCCAAAAAAGCTTTTTGAACCGATGTCAAAATTTTGTTCTCTACTTCGTTCTCTTTGATCAATCAAGGTGATAAGACCAATCCTGGAGTAACATTCTGAATTTGAACGAAGAGAAACACAACTCAAACATACTTGCGCTGTTGCTCAATACGACCGACAGATTCCTCATTTTGTAAGCCCATTCGCAAAACATTGCTGTCACTTGAGTATTCTGAGTCTATAAGTGAACCTACTAGTAGGAGACCAATAGATGAAAATTTCCACTACGAAAGTGTTATTTTTGACAGTAGCTCTATGATGAAATTAAACAAAACTGGGAATACAGGATATTATTAAAGTACACCACTTAGGGCCGCAAGTTAGGATAAAAGCTGTAACTCCACTAATTATGATCGAATAAAGAGTCGCCACAAAGTTTATGGACTTCAGAGGTACACTTTAATGACAGATACGGCCGAATCGGTCTACAAAACCGAATATTGCTTACAAGTCAAGAAATTACATTATTATCAGATGTTGATCTATGTTCTAGAACCTGACGAAAAGGAAGTTTTGATTAATACAGCTACAACCAAATCGGAAATCAGTCTGGTTTTTCCGAGTATGTAATTCACGAGTCATGATTAAGCTCCGGATATTCACTGAAATTAATATTTTGGGCACCATATTAATTAAATTGATTCATGAATGATTATCATAAGAGGATTCTGACCCTTTCATGTAGACTGCGACAATTAGTGATCAAGACTAATCTGATGGGACTAAGTTCAGCTTCCAGACTTCAGCAAAAATATTGGTAAAATTGGACAATTACACAGCTTACATCAATGATACAAGATTCTGGTCTTAACTGGAAAATCTGCTACACGATTTGGCGTAGGATTCATACATTGAAGGCTCTAATGTGTAGTGTGGACCGTAGTTTCAGTAAACATAAGATAGTATGTCGTAATCTCGAGCCGTTGGCATTGGTAGTACATGAGAAGTCGGAGACAGAAGTTAAGGGTTGATAGTGAAAGCACAAGAAACATCAGGAGATGGAATTTGATTATGAACAAGAATATCTCTAATTTCATTAGAAGTATGAAGATGATTATCACTTCCCAGTTATCCACATCATGGAGTGGGAAGAGACATGTATTGTGTATGTATTCTCAAACACAGCCCATATCGATATACGATGTTGGGTGCTGTAGATTAAAGTAGGACCCGATGGCGGTCAAGTTAAAACATAGCATCAATTCATGAAGTGGTTAATTACTTGTCTGAGTTGTGTTAGTAGGTACACGCTACCTGGCTGAAGTTTGTACAATAATCACCGTCAGTGGTTGGATGCATAGTTGAATGACAGCTTAGAATCGGTCAGTGACCCTGCTGTATTCACTACCTATCTACCTGTAGATGTAGAGTCTCATTATTCTTTCATGCACACATTTGCATTCTTTCTCACTGAACTTCATTCTGGTACTAACCTTGTTAAACTTGGTCTGGTCGTGTTGGTGTGGTATATGAACGTAAGCTAAGGAACATATGTGTCAGCGTCTACGTTATTTATGACTGACTGGCTTCATATGATTGAAATTAAAGAAATACTTTTAGATTATCGTGTATGAACCCAATAGTTTGTACTTCCAGCTTTAGTCAATTTCTAATAAATAATTGGTAATGTTACTGCTTAAAACTACATAACTGAACAGTGAAACATCTCCACTTTTTGTTTGACTGAAATAATTTTAAAAATTACTTTACATTTTTACATTTACCTGGAATCGCTATTGATACACAAATGATAATAAATGCTGCATTGCCACAGAACTAAATGTTTTTAAGTGATGCACAAAGTCACTTTTTACAGTCGAAAATTCTTCGTTAATTGTAAGTATATGGTAAAACTAAAGACATTCAAAGTGGATCGCTTTAACTCACATTTAAAGCAGCTTCAGCCACTTGACGTATGGCTTCCCATCCTTTGTCAGCAACATGATCCTCCATGACTGATACAAGAACACGTATTCCGCTGGGAAAATGGCCAACTAAGCGATACATTCTCCAAATATCTAGATATCACAATAAGATTTTATAAAATTGCAAATTTAACTGGATTCACAGGTGGAATATGAAACGCAAGCAACTAACAAGATCACTATTTAGGACTATAAAACTTCGCTTCAGCATTATAAAGGAAGCCACTGTAATTACGTATCACAATCACCTAGATAAATATTCAGAAATTATGGGTAAACAACAATATTTCTGGCTTGCTCTTAGTAATACTGAGAATTTTTGAATATTACAAGAAGCTATTATCAGTTATCAGTGATAACTACTGAGTAATGATTGGTTCAGATGTTTTTCTAAAACATAAATAAGAAGTGGCTACTCAGTCAAACGAACCTTTGCAACGCTTAACCTCAATACTGCCCACTTGATTGTTACATTATCCGCGACTAGTACTTCGAAGATACTTGTGATGAAAAAGGTATAGTCCGTGTATATTTACTAACTTCAAAAACCGTTTTTCATAGACATTATTCCTGCCTTATGGACTTAGTGGATTATGATCCCGTTTTTTCCTGAGATAGCCTAAAAAACAGCTGACATCTTAATACCTGTTAAGGCAGTTATCTTCGAATGTCCACTGCTGTATACGTTCATTATATAAAATTTTAGCAGCTTATTTTTAAGTTGACATCACTCTCCATCGTTTTCTGAGCCTGCTGAGATGTGTCAACGAGTAGCTATCAATTTACTAGAAGTTTATAAAATGCATTCGTTTTAGGATAAGTTGGTGGTAGATATTAATGTTGTATTCACGGCTAATTGGGTATGCTATGCTTCCTCCAAATGAACTTCTTTATGCTAGACTAAACACATGACTAAATTTTGATCGCATCCTTGAGTTCTTCATTTTTGAACTGATATCCAAAGGAAATTCACGTTATGACTTCTTTGCCTAACAAAACGCAGGAAAATAATTCGATAGGAATATGTCTGACTGATGTAATAAACAATATGAATGCAGATAACCAGGGGATAACCTGTTTCATTACACAAACAATACGCCTAGTTAACCAGTATCAACAAGGTTAGCATCGGAGTATATGGTCGACTACTCTTAACTATCTAACATTAGGTAAATTGTGCATATACTTAGTGTCAGGTTACTTGCCTTTATAGATATATATCCAGAGTAATAGATGACAGACTATGATTTCTACATAAGAACTTATCAATAATCATTTGTTGGTCTAACGATCTGGGATACTAGAGATAGTTAAACATACTTGAATAACGGAAATGCACATCACCAAAGAAGCGTAATTAACCAGATACTTTCTATTCATTTTAGGTATATCACGCAAGTCTTTCCTTGTCAAACCTGAGACGCATGGACAGGAAATTGTAAAGTATACACTGAAAAGGTATGTGCTATCAATGCACAAAGGGAAGCTATTAGCTAATTAGATTTTCCTATCAGTTCGTGAGATTCCATTAGTCTTAGACACTGCTTTTTATACACACTTATGAATACATATATAAATACGTACAAACAAATATACTTACATATACGTAAGAAAAAGGATAACGCGACAAACTAATCAGTAAAACTGCTATGTTTTGAAAATTACCTTCCTCTCTATCTTCGTTGAAAAGATCCGAGAAGACCGATGTTAACCGATCAATATGTTCACCAATTAGATAATGTTCGCAAGATCTGATTAACTTAGGAAGTGTGCTTATGTGTAGATAGGTTTGTACACGAATACGTTCTTCATTTAATCGTGTTTCCACCTATAGATGAATGTAATTTCAAGGTTACCATATGAATAACAACGGATTTATCATACATGAATACAAAAGACTAAATGCCTTATCATTATTAAGTAGTAGATATCATACGAAGAACAATCACAAATCAACTACTATGATGGCACTGTTCAATACTTTTAATGCTAGACGTCACCTAGTGTTAATTATGTAAGCTGCTGTTTGAGGTACTGATCAAGTAAACAGATCAGCAGTAATACTAGAAAAAACAACTCTAATAGTACCCTTATAATAAAATTATATTGCTGGAATAACCTGGATACTTTGACAGGGGAGTGTTCTTTAGGATCGCCAGCAGTTTGGTGAGGGGCTTGAAAGTACCACTTGGTCGAACATTTTCAACAGCGTACAAATTCAGTTTGACTATCGAAAAAATAACTTAACTGTCTTATTTTTTTCAGTTGCAATTAACAAGCTTCACCTGTCTTATATTAGATTCCTACTGTTATTTCTGGAAAAGAAATGATATAGCATGTCATAATTTGGTACCACAATGTTGGTTGAATACTGAAAATTACAACATGAGAACACAAAAATCTATAGACAGGCCTTATTTTCGATGTCAAAATGATGACAAACGATGTACGCTGTGCTTCTGAAACACATTCATGACCGAAACGTACTTAATCGCCTGCCCACCTCGATGATTTAATAGTTAGTTGTAAAATTTTTTTTGGCATAGCATCAAGCTCTGTTAAATGACATTCTTCAGGAAAATATCGTAAACGACAATTTCATGTATGCTAGGTTAAAAACAGCCTTTTTATATTTGGTTTTCTATAATTATAATCAATTTACCTCCACTATTCCTGCATATTTAGCTGAACATCCCTGCTAAATAACGAAGTCAAGGGACACTACCAGTGTGCTACCATACAAGTACCCATTAACTAACACTAGGACAACGTAAAGAATGGGTCTTATCAAATGCGAAAAACCAAGCTTAGATAAATATATTATCTAGTGATTTCTAAACGGACTCCAAAATACTGAGTCAATCAAAAACATGCTGCAGGTAAATTTGTGACTAATAACAAGAGTCATTCTCCCCCACCACAATTCTATTGCTGAAAAGATTTATTCTCTAGTGCAAATGCTATCAAAACACTATCCAAGAGGCTCCTATTATTAATACAGATATTACAGAGCGCTGAAGTGAACAGGTGGAAATTTGCTGCTTGTTTTGTAGTAAGCGCTGAGACTCCATCTACACACAGGTTCGACAGTGCCTACACTTAGTAATGGCTCAGAACTGACGTGTTGTGATACTTGTTTTAAAATTAAGTTATTAAATTAGTAGACAGGTTCACATGTTGCATAACGTTATGTAATAATTAGGGGAAGATGTGTCAATCACTGGAAGTACTGATTAAGAGTAAATATGAATACATTTATTAACATGTATAAATACAAGTGACTTGCTTTCTGAAGATATTCCGGTACAGTGTTCGACTGTAAAAATTGGGCACTTTCTAGTCGATAATACCGTTCAGTTTCAGTTAAGAATGGTCGTTCAAAGTAGTCTTGGTAAACGGACAGATTGGTACGTGTGTCAGATGTCAATGATGTTGCTGCACTAGGAGTATTAGGAGCGGATTCATCCGTTGAATCCATGGAATGAAGTGGACCACGGAAATTCGAGATGGTTTTATTTGAAGTCCCTTGATAACTGGACTCCTGTAGCAAAAAATCCAAGGTGATTTATAGTGTTAAACTAAATGTAAAGTACCTTAGATAAATGAGAAATCTCAATAAGCAAAATTATGAGAACGAAGTGCTGATATGTACATAATCAGATAAAATACTTACCCCCTCAGGTTTATTTGATTTTGAGGAAGAACCACTAGATTTAGGTGCAAAATTAGAAGACTTGAAAGGTTTCATTAGATATGGTAGAGGTTCGTTAGGGGATGGGGTCGTTCCAGCTAACGTAGATGTTGAGAAAGACTGTTGGTCGGAAGTAATACCCAGTTCAACCAAACACTCGATAATTTTTCTTAGTCGTAAGGTAGATAAAATTTCTCCACGGCGTTCACGTTCAATTTCTCGAAGAATTGCACTGATTAAAACCCTGGCATGAGGTTTTAGTAAGTGTTCCCGCCATGTTATCAGTGCGAGCTAAAAAAGAAATCTCTTTTAATGGTTTATTATGCTAAACGCCAAAAAGCATTTAAATGCATTTGTTATTTTAGAGAATCGGAGATTTACATAGGTATCTGTATGAAAGCACAGTGTTTATCTATTCATAAAAGCCTGAAATTGAACTTTTTATACGATAAAAACATATGTAATATTACCATCACCAGATGATGATTTGAGATGTTGACTACATACAAACGAGGTGTAGAACTACAGTGTTAATAGTCAAGCAAGCTGTCTATGAGCAGCTACTAAATACGGAAATATGTTGGATACGGAAACCCACTGTCGAAGCAGAGCATCTTTGTGAACAAAATAATAACGATCATAGTGTGAGGTACGTCTAGTAGCCGCAATTCGATAATAAGAGAACAAACAATTATCTACTTTACACGCCACGAGACATGGTATATAGGCACTCGTCCATAAACAAAATTAGTAATACTGACTACAATAAAATGAAAGGTATTGCGTAAATAGAGAATGAAAAACATAAGACACCAATACGGAGAAGCAAATACAGCTAGTTCACTCTTTGTCCTCCGTTAAATCATGAGCTTTAAATTATTCCATAACTTTCTTTCTACGCTCCCTGAACCATATTCTATATGTTCACACTCCTTGTTATTATTATTATTTTATTTTATTGAAGTAACTTCTACTAATGGTAGTGGTGTTAATCTTGTGGCGCCATGGAGGTATGGCAACTTGGACCGACGCACATGTGCCAGGTTCTATGTTGATTATACATACATACATACGTAGTTCCGGACCATATAGGTACAATAAAATGTAAAATGTAGTTGATTGATATCGAAACCAAACCTGAAATAGGTGACATGCCAACCATATTATTCGGTCTACAACTAGAACAGCCTTACAATGTTCGGTAGGGTCAAAAGATACTACCTTAAAGAATATAACTGCGTATAAGGGGAAAAAAATTATATTTAATTTCCCAAAGTCAGTTGTTCATAAATACTGAGTCATGATTCAAAATAAACTATCTTGTCTAACTTTGAACGGTAAACTGCTCAACTAACGAATAAATTGAAAGAACGGCTGGCAAGGCTACAGCGGTAGATGGCACACTAAACAACCTCAAGAACGTTACATAGTATGAATGTTGTCTACCTGAAGAAATTTGCACGGATGTAATATCTAAGTTTCTGACTGGAATTATCGTAACAAGTGACTAAAACCCGGAAACGGTAATAATTAAAATCGACTGCTAGTGCAAATTCGTTGGTTCTTTGTGACGTTTATATTGTAATCACATGGTTTAATATGTATTACCCAGATCCACGCTGTACATTTCACCAACCTTTCCAATTTTACATTTTATTTGAATTACTATAAAGCACGAGAACTCTAATTAATTAACCATAAAGTTAAGCCACTCAGATATACAATCAAAGAGATGATCATTGAACTCAACAATTATCCTAAAATAGACAACTAACTCTGACTTAACGAAGTACCAAATAGTAATTGAACCATTGGATGACTTTTCAGTCGATGTAACTCGTATAGAGTCATGAGTTAAGTGAAGCAATAGAATAGTCTGATAATTATGAACTACTAATTACAACCACTAAGTCCAACCTGGCGTATCCTGATTTATGGGGCAGGATTAAGCACATACTGAACGGGGCTGGATTATCATTTGTAAATACTGTGAAGTAGGGGTTATTACTTTTAGTCAAGGCTTGGAGACTACCGAAATCCACCAAGCACTTAAGTCAGTGCGTAGAACTTACAGACACTACTAGTAGAGAGACTAAAACCAACTGTGATATAGTATAAAATATCGGCTTATAAAGGACATGATCCTCAAACATTTCTCAACAATAAAGATAACGTACTGTGTAGACTACATATACATTCTTTCGCCCTTCTTCACATTCCCGTTTGACCCAGTGCCTGTTTAAATAATTACAAACACCATCCAAGACTCTTGAGGCGAAACGGAATTCCGTCCAAGCTTTCTCGAAGTATGAAAGGGTCTCTTCATCAACCAGGTTGTTTCCTTTCTATTGCAAAAAATAACTTTTAAGTAATCTGATTTACCAGCTTCAGAGAGTGTACATGGGCTTTCAGATAGTTACGTAGCTTTTTGTACAATTCAAAGCCCACTAATTTTCCCCCAGGTTCCGTTTCTATAGCACTTCGACTGGGGGTTGTATGAGACTTCGGATCAACTGATGTACAATAATTGTAAACATGAGTATGAAGCTCCATGTATCTTTTTCTTTTAATTGTCTCCAACCTGAATATGGCGTCGAAGCCATTTTTTAGGTCATCCCAAACCAAAGCTAAGTTCCCAGCAGATGCAGACATATCTATTTAATAGAAAAACTGACTAACATAGATAATCCTACGTGCAAACAGCCGCGCATCTGTACAAGTGTCCAATAATCTCAATAATCAATAGTTCCCTAGACTTTATAGGCAAAAACAGAAAATTCTGTGATACATGTAATAAAAGCATACATTGTGAGAAATCTTTTTTCATTAAAAGGAGGCGTAACTCGTGTTAGCTCAATCAATTAACTTACTTTATTTTACGTTCATTTGTTATGGGACAGCTCTATTTCTTTGTTAATGTTTTCAGCGGTGAACTAAGAGTCGCCGTTTCAGTAATCCTAGTAAATTTGGTAGATAGTTAAAGGTCAGCTTACTTCTAAGTATAACTGGTTAATTTTCTGAAGGATAGTGAGAATGTTCGAAAGATGCTATATTTAAAAAGGAACTGTCACCAAATCGACCAGCAACATGCCAACATATTCCACAAGAAGGAGTTAATTTTTGGCTGCAAGAACAGTCATTAGATATCAAGCGACACGTAAAGGGATACAGTGAGAAAGTATAAAAGTACAAGACTGTAACAAACATGAGTTAGCAGAATGGATCACATGTGGGATAAGACCAAGAGTACTTGGAATTCGGGTGATGAAGAGAAATTAATAGTACTGCGCCATATTTGTCTTGTGAATAATCATCTATAGGTTCTGGTTACTGACGCACTTCAGTAGCAAGATACCGGGTTCGGCGGACATCCATCGTGAGGTATTGAAGTCTGCAAGGTTAATATTCGGTAAACTGTCAAAAGAAAAGAGATTTTGTGTGTGTAGTGCACAGGTATGAGGATGACCCAGAGCATGATCCGATTGATTGTAAGCCGTTGTTTCTGGCAAGTGAATTGTAGATGAACGTTTAATGGTCTGTTGATACATTTTAACTTGAGAGAGCTTATTTCTCAGATAATAGTCCCGAGTGTAGGTACGGTATGCAACATTAATTGAGGTGTAGGACATATTGTGCAGCAGTTTATAAAAATTCAGTATACCGGAAATGCCAATCAAGAACAAGGCTGGCAAACCATTCACTGAGGTGCATAGACAACAAAACGGTTAGGGTTAGGGTGTTGAAAACCATAAGTTGAACTACGCTTGTGTTTTCCATTCTGCCTGTTTAATTGCACCACATTGTAGATGATTCCGGAAAACTCAAACAGTTTGAAAAGGAATATTAGTGAAAATTACTTACTTACTTACTCTCGTTACTCCTCCCAAAGGAGCATAGGCCGCTCACCCAACAAAACGGTTGGGTAGAACATTTTGAAGAGCTCTTGAATTGACCAGCCCCACTGAACTCACCAGTCATCGAAGCTGCAGCCACAGATCTCCATATATACACCGACGCACCAACAGTCGAAATAATCAAAATGACCATCCTAGTGGCAAATCAAAATTAGAAAGTCGGCAGGGCTAGATAACATACTAACTGAGCGAGGCACTGAAGACAAATATAGAAGCAACTGCTAAGATACTGCACATTCTCTTCAACAAGATTTGGGTGGAATAACAAGTGCCAGTTGACTGGAAAGAAGAGCACCTCATGAAGATACCAAAGAACGAAGATCTTAGCGATTGTAAGAACTACAGAGACGTCACTCTTCCTCCAATATCAGGAAATGTCATCAACAGAGTGTTATTGAAAAGAATAAAGGACCCGGTCGACGCCCAACTTCTAGATCAACAGGCCAGGTTAAGTAAGGACTAACCGTATACCGATTAAATCGCGACTCTATGGTTCATTGTTGGACAATCAGTTGAATGCTATTCACCACTCTTAATCGATTCCCCTGACTACAAAAAAGCACTGGACATCGCGGACAGGAAAATATTATTGTGGCTTTTACGACATTGTGGTGTACCCGAATAGATAGTCAACATCATACAGAATTCTTATGAAGAACTACACTGTAATATCGTGCATGCTGGTCAGCTCACAGATTCATTAGAATTAAAGACCACTGTCAGACAAGGCTGCTTGCTCTCACCCTTCCTCTTTCTGCCGGTGATTGGCTGGATCATGATGACTGCAACATTTCAAGACAATCTATGAATACAGTGAACAACATCGATGCAACTAGATGACATGAACTTTGCAGATGACCTAGCTGGCTTGTCCATCCCACATACAGCATCAAATGCAGATGAAGACCAACAATATAGCAGCTGCCTCTTCAGCCAGCGGTAGGCCTCAGCATACACAAAGCGAGAATCAAGACCGTTCTATTAAAAACATCCGGTGCCAACCCAATTACACCTTACGGAGAATCTCTGAAAGATATGGAAAGTTTTTCATACCCAGGCAGTGTCACCGACAAGCAAATTTGTGAAGGCACGGATTGGTAAGACAAGGAAAGGGCAGCATTTCTACAATTGAAAAACATCTAGAGTTCATACTAGCTGTCAGCCAATATTAGAGCCAACATTTGCAATACAAACGTGAAGACTGTCTCATCGTACGGAGGAAAAACTACTAAAAGAACCAATTAGAAAATGCAGTATTCATTATTGGCTGTTTTCGCGGGATACTTCAGATCTGTTTGTCAGGAATCATTGGTAACAACCTCCTGTGAAAGACGATAAACCAACTTTCGGTATAAGAATAATTGGGAAAAGATGCTGTGAGGTAGGTAAGACAGACATTGAGGAAATCATCAAACTGCATCAAAAGGCAAGCACTAACTTGGAACCCTCAAGGCAGAAAAAAAGAGAAAGACCAAAGGACACATCATATTAAAAATCGGGGGTGGATACAAAAAAATGAACAACTCACGGGAAGAGCTGGAAAGAAACTCTCGGGATATCGTTGGTTAGTAAGTGCTAGCTAGCGGCCTATGCTTTACATGGGGTGATAAATATTGGTAAACTGATCGATTGTCACTGTCAGACAGTCGGCAAATACAATACAATGCAATGCAAAGTGAAGTTCTAGGTGATTGGTCGCTACAGTAATTTCTACATCATCCACAACTTTTGGTTTTTATTATTATTATTCCGAAATTTGGTTGATGATGTGGGTGTAATATTTAGTATTATTGCCCCAAACTAAACAGATCTCTTAAGCCGGATATCTCCATATACTCTTGAAGCTGCTAAAAAGGGTGAATCGCGACGTTTCGGAAGCAGACTTCAACATTGGATTTAGGATCTATTAGGCAATTTTCTTGAGTTTTCTCGATGGCTGATTTTGATTACGCGATACTGGGAACGAACTTTAAGAAAGATACAAGTTTCTAGTTGATATAAATAAGCGACAGTCAACACTCATGAAAACGCCAAGTTATACTATTGGCAATCAAAGCCAATTGTTCCCTCAATTTAGTGCGCACTCTCTCCTTCAGCATCAACTGACAAATTTTATAATATACTCAGAGTTTATAAAATTAATCACAACCGAACCTCAATTTTGAAAACTGGGCATAAGGTATCCAACATAAAACAAATTTTAGGAGCTCTTGTGTTTCCAAAACCAGGGAGATTAACTGCTGATAAGCTCGAAATTACTTGAGCCGAGTTTGACTAAGTGATACGGTTTGGCATCGTTCGACCTTCTGATAGCCAGTGAGCTTCACCGTTGCACATAGTCCCGTAGAAAAATGAGGGTGACTGGCGACCATGTGGAGAAAATAGGCCTATAAATATTACACCTGTTCTTTCACGAATCATGGAGAGGATATTAAAAAATGGCATTTCAGAATACTTACTAGCACAAAGCCAAATATCTAAATCATAACATGGTTTTATAAGGAGTTTATCGTGTTTAACCTGTCACTTTGACTTCTTTAATTACATTACATCTTGCCGCGACTTACGCAAAATAGTCTTAGTCCTATACTTCATATATCTAAGGGTTTTGACAAAGTATCACACAGCATACATTATGAGAAACTATACTCCATAGGGATTCGAAACCCTTTGCTGAACTGGCTTAAATCATTCTTAACTAGCCAGTTTCAGATAACAAAAGTAAACTCAGCACAGTCATCTCCTAAGAGAGTAACCTGTGGGGTTATACAGGGAAGCGTACTAGGGCCTCTCTTGTTTACAATATATATCAATAGTATCAGTAGCTGTTTTAACACTGGGAAAACCTTCTTATACGCAGATGACTTGAAAGTTTTCTACTCATGCGATAAAAATGAGCTGCACGACACTGCTAAGATCGCACAGCAAGAGTTAGACGAAGTCACTGCCTGGTGTAAATAACACCAACTTCACTTTAACACTATGAAATGTGGCTGGATCAGCATGGGGTGTCGCAACATCAACCTTCACTTTGTAGTAAATGGGGAACGAATCCCCGAATGTAAGACGATTCTGGACCTAGGCTTAAGATACACTACGGATCTTACATTCAAGGAACAAACAATATTTATCACCTCAAAGGCACGCAGACTTATGGGTTGTATTATCCACATTTTCTACCAATGTGAGTCTAGATTGGTATTATACAAGGTCTGTGTACGCCAGTTACTTAAGTACTGCCCACTCATACTCAGCAGACTCCGAATAAGTGATAAGCTAAATGTAGAAGGGATGCAGAGATACTTCACAAGAAAGACACTGGGGATGGATTGTGGACTAGATTATACTACACGGTGCGATACATTGGGCTTAGAACCACTTTTGAAAAGACGAGCAAAACTCAATCTGGCATTCTATTTTAAAGTTTTACACCGTCTAGCATACTCCCCTGACCCTATATTAAGATTTATCGATGTACCTAATTATAACCTTAGAAACCATACAGGTACAGTATAGGTGAGACACTGTAAGACTAAAATACGATCAAATTTTTTCGTGCATAAATTCACTGTCATTTGGAACAGTTTACCGGCAGAAATACGTACGCTAGATAGCACAAATCACTTTATACGGGAGATAAACCAACTGTTTAGTGACTCCAAGGCATTGAATAAACTACCGATTTGTCCAAATTCTAGTATAACGTGCGAAGTACTCGGTCCGCTCAATGTGTGACACGAGAATGCAGACTAGATAAAACGACTAGATAACGACTTATCTCCCCATATCTAAAATCTGAAGACTTGTACCAAATCTTCTACGACTTAAAACTAAACCTCGAATCAATAAGCAATAGGTAAAAAACAAAAAAAAGAAAAAGAAGATTCCTGTTTGAAACTTATTATTTTGATACCACTAGTTAAACTCATTTTTTCTTTCTATCTCATAATCTATGTCGCCGTCTTCCCGAGTTTATGGTCTGGACTTGCAAGGAATTGATCTCCTTTAAGCAATTTACTCCGAACGCTGACCTGGAACGTAACCAATGCACAGACAACTTACCGCTCAAGACCAGCCCACACAAATTGGCTGCCTTAACCAAATCTCAAACTACCAGCCTTATCCTGTCTCTGGATAGTCTCCATTGTTCGTCCTGCTTTCTCGCAGCTATTCCCTTAAGATTACAGCACTAAGGACAAAAGGCGTGTGGTTGTTTATTGAAAGTGTTCTGTAATACAAAATATACCTCTGGTACTGCAGTACTGTAAACTGTGAAGCTTGCTACCGTTGGCTTCCTAATTAATTAATATCTTCATATATCGTCAATTTCATAACAGTAACTCTACTAAAACCCTGTTACAAACAAGCCATATCATTCTGGTCATGCCTGTAAACTTGTATGCTCTCATGCACAAATTGCTACTTGAGAATAAACTATTATTATTATTGATATTTGTACAAAATATTTAAACTGTAGTGCTCAACCTAACGTTAGCGCGTTGTACAATTTGTGACTCTGGATTATTTAGGTTCAAATATATATTCATCACATCTTCGTTCCAGACTTCTTGACCACATGCGTAATTTGCGATTGTTGTACGTGTATGAGTCTTGTTATTGACAATGGCGAAGTTACCGACAAGATATATAGTTATTGGATCTAACGAGGTTGCAGATCAAGCAGTATAAATTGGTCCCAACATATTCACACAAATATACAGGCGGAGCATCCTGTCCAAGTTTATGAAGAACTTCAAACCAGAATGAGTCCTGCAATATGATACAGCTGAAATTGAAAACTGGCGTTTCCCCAGGTTTCATTTCGATTGACATTTCCATTTACAGACAGATTCATTTTCTTCTTTCACTTTGAGTTGACACTTGAGGCGGGTGAGTAAGCACCTGATGGCCAGACGGAACACGGAGAAGTCTTGTCTCACGAATATGGTGTTGGGTAGCCTTTTCGCGGCAGTTCCACAGGATATCCTATTCAGGATTTTACTTTCAGCTTTTTCGCTTGATAGGTTGCAGCTCTGATTCCAACAGTAGGGTTATAATAACCGACTGCGATATGTCCATTCAGGCTACAAAGGGTAAGGTTGATTACTTTAAATACAGTAGCTGTGTATGTGATCTAGGTCATGTTCACCTATTTCTTTTCATTCCATACATGCTTAGCTTCATATTGCATTTTGTGAAAATCGTGTACCTTCTATGTAACCGTTTTCACAAAATATCTTACTGTCAGTGGCGTTCCGGAAAATTCTTATTTCCTACTGGGTCGAACCGACATTCTAGTGGAAGTCGTTTCTAAGGAGAGGTTGATGTAGCATCAAGCTTTATGGCCTACAACTAGGGAGAGAACGCCTACGAGTGAAATTCGAAGTTCGTCCTTACTTAACTTTTGTAAATATTATATTTCCTATTCATTCAAATTAGATGATAAAAACTATTGGGTTTCTTCCTGTTGCAACTTATACTTGATAGCTTGACTAGCTGCAAACAACTTTAGCAATCAAAAGCCTGAACCCTCCTAGTCGCAAATTCAGAAGATAGAAGACGACTAAACAGGAACTTTATTCCAGTAAAATGGACAGTCAGTCATGTATAAAATATTTGTATATTTATAGTTTTCTAAGACAAAAATACCAGTATTATAATCCATCCGATCCCAACCAAGAAGTCTAAACTGCTTATTTATTTATTTTAAGCACATACTACTCATTTACAATAAGCGTTGTGAAGAAACCATTTTGGACTTCATCAGATGAGTATAATAATTCAATAAATCAAATTGGTGAAGTAATATTAAGAATAAATTGCCAATATGATGTAGAACATGTAAATAAAAATATATATATGACACTATGGAAAGGGACTATAAATGAAATTCTAAAGAGTTCAATACGTAGTTGTAGTTTCGATTTTGTACGAATAGGTTTGTTAGCCAATTAATAAACCCAATATAACTAAAAGGTCAAATTGTCATCAAAATTGTGGATTGGTTAATAAGTGATGACAGAAGGTGGATAATGATATTAATAATAATAACTAAATAGATTGGAACAAAATGGAAATATGCACTATTAACTATGTAAAATAGATAGTGAATTACAGATAATAGATGGCTGTTTGAAATAGTCAGTTGTGGCGTCAAGTACGAACATGACAGCGTCTCGTAGGAGAACGATGGAGATCGGAAGCATCAGATTAAAGTGTCATTAATAGATCACAAAGAAGCACTTCCCTTTTCAACGTAGATTTTTGCCGATAGTTTCAACATGACACAGCAGTCGGGGACTGAAAAGAAAAAGAACAAGCAGCAGGGCGACAGGACATAAATGACCAATTAGATACATCTGTTTGCAGTGGAACCTAAGGTGTACCTGTAGGTAGTACTGGGTAGTACTGAAGCGTAGGTCTAACACAGGTTTTATTAAGAATAACTTTGAATTTGTTAAGATGAAAGTTACGACGAATGAAATCAGTAAGTCTGTGAGCTTTAGAGACTTGTGATAAAGCATTTTAGGCAAAGGATAAACTTTCTGAATACCTTACTCCTAAATCACAGATACTACTTAGTTGACGACATTCATATTCGTTGAGGTGTAGGTTGATCTATGGGTTAGATACTCCAGAATATAGGTACCCTGACTTTTGTGTCCTAAGAGGAGGAAACTATATATTACAAAATTCACTTGTTTTATTGAGATCTCTCTGCATTGATTTATTAACGTCTCGACCTTCATCTGGGTAGAATACATAGAAAATTCGAGGTCGCCCGCAAACATAAGGTTCTAAATTTTTGAAGACAGTGGCATTGTGGTGGATACTACTTATAAGGTCATCAATAAGTAGTAGGTAGCTGAGCGTCAAAGGAAATTAGGAAGTGGTGTATTGTTCAACGGGGGGGGGTGTTGGTGGCCGTTAGGAGGGCAGATGTGCGTTAACACATTTATTTCAATTAATCTCTGACTCCCAAATTCAAGACCTTTGAACCAATTCATCTAAGTGAGATTGAAGACGGAGCTGGTTAGTATCATTTTATACTGTTTCTCGAAATTTTGCGTCTTCAGTAGGTAGGAGTGTCGACGAATCAGGCTATCGTGGTAACCTACAGACGTAAAACACTCTCTGTCTCCACTCGCATAGGTAATTTTTTATGTAACTCTGATTTGGCCCTAGTATCTCAAAGTCTGGTAGTTTTCGTATAAGGCCAACGTGAGATATCCTACCAAATGCCTTACTGAAGTTCATGAATATTACGTGCACAGGCCGTCTTTTATCAATAGATCTGCCCCCCCGCCTTAGTTAATATGTTAGCAAGATATGAAAGGCACCTACAAAACCCATGTTACTCTGGAGTCAGTAAGTTTTGTAACTCTATATGGATTGGTATTTTATCATAGATTTTCTCCTCTACGATTTTAACTAATATGCAGTCAGACTGATAGGTATATAGGTAGATGCCAGTTGTCTATTTCTGCCCTTTAAGTTGGGGCTGATTATTGCATCCTTCCAATCTCTTGGAAGTTGATCTTACCGAAGAGGCATCCTCTACAACTCTGAGGCTGATTCTAAAATGATGTCTTCGAGCCTAGTGTGTATTGCATCTGGTCTCAGTGACTTACCTGGTTTTAGGTGGCTAAGTCAATAGAAAACCTTTTCCGTTGTCACAAGGACTAATTCCTATGCAACTATTTTAGTTATATTGATTGAATATGTATTGACATTAATATCCTCAGTGAAAATTTTGTCGAAATATTCTGATGGTTTCTCGGTTTTGGTGAAATCCGACTCAACTAACACAACTGGGTTATCGTGTATCCGTAGTGACAGGTTCCTATCATTTTTATTTTGTCTCGTAGTATAAGAAAACGACCGTCTACTATTAATTATTTGGGAATTATTATCGATTTTAATGGCCAAAGGCCTGATCTTGAGAAAGTTAATCCAATTGTGCGCAAACCAGTATCTTCTAACATGCAGGAACTACAGTTATTCTTAGAAATGGTAAATTATTATAACCAGCTTGTGCCAAACGTGCATTGCCTTTGTGCTTCATTTAATAAACTGTTAGCGAAAAATACCAAGTGGCATTGGTCTAAACAGTGTCAGGCATCGTTTGAAAAGGCGAAAGAGATCCTGATATCTGATCCGCTGCTTACTCACTACGATCCTACGTACGAACTTATTGTGGCTGCTGACGCTTCCGACCACAGTATTGGATAAACCTTATTCTCACTGTGGTGTAAAATTAAAGGGTTAGGAAATTTTGCTATGTTTTAAAATTTTTCTAACCCTCACTGTGGTCCTTTCCGTCCAATGGAAAAATAGTTTGCGATAATTTATCTTATTGGTTTGACAATTCATTGACGTGCTATAAAATGGAGATACCTCAATTGAGTGATCACTTTTCTAGCATCATGAACTTAAACCATACTGGTAACGAATCTCGTACTAACGATAGCACTGATTCGACGTCAACGCGTAGTGTCGTAACGGAACAAGAAAACTTATTCTTGACTATGTTATTCTTAGTTGCATTTCCATCAGTAATTGCACTTATTAGTTTTTTTCCAATTTCAATAAATATACAACTACTTAGAGTATCTACTTTATTTATTTGTCAGTTTGCACTTGCAGACAATTTACTCCACTAATTACGAATAAAATGAGGTTAGCATAGAACGCTTAACTTCTGTGTCAACAGAATTAGTAATATTGATGAGATTATTAATATTAATATTAATAATATTATTTCTACTTCTTCATTAACACTAAGTAATCTAGTTCCAATTCTCAGGCTTTTCATATCAATTAAGCATTATTATTCAACTACTAAACAATGTAAACAATATGAACTAGATTCATACTATTCCTAGTTGACTATAGCCGAGTTCCTATAATACTAGTACCGTATTCCATCCGTGTTTCGTTCATTAATCATTTATCTAAGTTAACAAGATTGAGCGTATTCCAAAAAGTATTTGCAAAAATGATTCTTTTGTAAAAATTTGATGCAATTTTACAACCAATGTAAAGCAAATAAGATCAGTTTCATTTAACTAATCAGATTGGACTAACAGGCAATTTCAGGGGATACAAATTGATAACAGTTTTGCGGTGAAAAATCTATCCCCTTCAGTTATAAGCCAATAACATTTTATTTATTGTCTACTACAAGAAACTAAAAATTCAGACCACAGTAAGTTTAAGTTCAACCACAGTACTGGAGCAGTTATCCTCCACCGGTTTCCAAATGGGTCTCAGAAAGCCATTGCTCATGCCCCACACGTACTTTCCGTAGCAGAAAAAGTACAGTCAAATTGAAAAAGAGGTTCTAACGCTTGTGTTTGCAGTGAAGAAGTTACGTAAAATGCTACATGGTAGAAAGGTCACCGTACAGATTGACCATAAGCCTTTATTAGTCATTTTTGGTTCCAGAAAAGGTATACCTGTTCATTCTGCTAACCGTTTGCAAAGGTGGGCAACTATGTTGTTAGGTTACGATATTGGGTTACAGTACAGACAGTCAGCTAGCATGGGTCACGCAGATAATCTGTCACAGTTAATTGCTTATAATCGTTCATTCGAAGACATGGTTGTAGCCACAGTGTCTTTAGAACCAGAGACCAAGCGAGTATTTTGCGATGCTGTGAGGGCTTTGCCTGTAACTGCCGACATGGTGCGAGCAGCTTTTATGACCGACCCTCTATTTATGCTGATAAAATGTGCTTGCAGAACGGCTGGAAGGAAGGTATGTCTTATAAAGCATATCACCCAGCTTTTTACGTCGTGATTCAATTTCTGTCTATGATGACTGTTTAATGTTTGTTGATCGTGTTATCATACCTAACTCTCTTTAGCTTACTATTTTCAAACAGTTTCACTTGAGACATCCAGGAGTTACATGTATGAAAGCACTTATGCGTTGTCGTATTTATTGGCCTTTTATAGACAGGTCTGTAGAAGAATATGTCACCAAATGTGATAGGTGTGTTGGATTTTCACGACAGCCTCCTAGAGCAGACAGTCAGCCATGACCGGAAGTCAGTAGACCATGTATACGATTGCACATTGATTATGCTGGACTTGTTAATGGTCGATATTTTCTAGTATTGGTGGATGCCTATTTTAAGTGGCCTGAGAATTTTGCTGTGAGAACACCCAATACATTTGAAACTATATTTCATTTGCGTCAGCTATATGGTAGGTTCGGTGCACCCAATATTTTTGTTTCGGATAATGGGTCGCAATTTATTTCAGCTGAGTTTTCTAACTTTTGCCGAAGTTATGGAATAGAACATATCTGAATACGACCTTATCACCCACAACCTAACGGCCAAGCTGAGAGATTTTTAGATATTTTTAAAAGAAAGTTGTTAAAAGGAGGAGAGCCTATCAATGATTAGGAGGCTTTGCAACGATTTTTTATTTCATATAGAGCGACGCCAAGCCTTAACAGAAAAGATGGGAAGTCTCCAGCTGAGACTATGTTTGGTCTACCTGTGAAGACGTTTTCTGATATTGTGTACCCTAGAGACAAAGTCATTGTGGCATCAAATGGTAGTGGAAATATTTATAAAGATATTCGTGAATTCAACGTTGGTGACTATGTTCATGTTTAATGCCTAGGTATATCCCGATCTAGTGACACAAGAATCCAGAGTATTATTGGAATAGGTCTTTATTCAATAACGTGGGCAGGAGACAGTTGAGCGCGGTTCTAGTTATTCCAACACACAAATAATTCTCAACGTTCAATATAAGCTAATAGGAAATATAATCCCTATGCAGAATAAGGAAGTAAATGAATAATGGAGCCTAATTGTTTTGGCGTATGCTAAAGTTCTGAAGTGAACTTTTAACTAGTCAAGACAAGTTGCTACACATGCACGTGATTACAGGCCTGGTAGGCCAAATTGGATCAATGGGACAATTGTTGCTAGGAGAAGCAAAGTGGTATATGAAGTAAAGGTGGGTGCCGTGGTGACAATACAACATATTAATCAACTGAGATATGGAAAATATAATGATGGTCCACCCTCGTAAAATAGAATTCTCATGGAAATTGTGTATGACACACTTGATATACCAATACCTACGTCACCGCCTATACGTCAACATATAGAAAGAAATGAAGGTCAAAATAAAATGAAGTGTAGACCGTGTAGGCTGCATAGACAGAGAGAACGATTGCAAATTGATCCAAAAGCCAAGATGTATACTAAAGAAGGGAAGTGACATGTCTGGAAAAAGGCATGTGATTGGCCAATACTGTGTGACAGACATACGACAATGACTGGGTCTTATATGTATATATATCTTGAATATTATTGGTTATAATATATCCGTGCGAGTAACTAGCTGGCTTCTTGATGATCAGTCGGATCTTTTCGCCTGTGCAATAGATTAAGTCAAGGTTGGGTGTTAGCTGTAGGCAGTAGCGCGGCAGATAACAGAATCGGTAATAGCGGCCATCCCTGCTTCATACACAACAATAAGTGGGGCTATTCTGTGAAAGCTGCCTGTCATAGGTTATACGATAGTTAATTTTCAAAGGTCTCTAAGTTTACGTTACTGTTGCTTAAAAATATCACAACTCGTATTAATGTACCAGTCTCAAAGACTTTTTCTGCATCGTAGTAGTTTTCGAGCGGTTTTGTCAATCCACGGAGGATGATATGACAACTTACGTATAATTGGCCATGGAATGAATGGGGTAGTTACTTCTTGGAATATTTGTTTGAACTTGTACCATACTTCTTCAATTGAGTTGCTTCTAGTAACCGATCAGTCCTTTGAAGCAGTTCGGTTCCTAATTGCCGTGGTGTCTGTTCGTCATATGTTTGGACGGGATGGAACAGATTCATATTCAATATCATAAGTCCTAAACCTGAAAGAACAGGACAACGGTGTCGCCATTAACAAGTGGGTATAGGAACTTAAGATGTGTAACATCGTCAGAATTATGTGTAAATACAAGGTCTAGTGACCCTCTCAGACAATATAGATATACTTTGTTATGGCATAGGGTCTACTTCAGTTATTAATCACGTTTCCGTGAGAGCGATTATGTCGGGATCAGTTTTTCCTACCAAGATGATTAACTCAGACAGTTTGTTTCTTACGCTCCGGGCGTTAGTACACAATACATTCAGGGTACCTGAGTTGATACCCTCCCTATTCACACAGGTCTTGGAGGCCAATGTTCCCAAGATCTCACAGCCCGAAAACTCAGGATTATCTCTATTCTGCAACCTTGTTTTTAACTCTGTGAGAGTTTCTCTTCTTCTAGTGCGATCCCCAAGCGGCGAGTCTAACCGGATGTATACATTCTGCTCACGGACTTTGTGAGCATTTTTCAGCACTGTTTTTTCATCCTTTCAGTCCAGGACTATTTTCACAATTCGTCTACTTTGTGATTCACCGTCAATCCACTTACGGAATCTAATCACTTTTCTAATGTGGACTCTCTGGACGCCCAAATAGGTGTTGGTTTGAGTGTCAACAGAGCCGATGGGGCAGTTGTCATCGCATTTTTCCAGGGCATTAATGTTTTTGTTTTCCAATTTGTTTAAAAGCCGCATGAGGGCTGGGACAATAATTTTTTGGTAGTACTTTTGTGACTAAAATCAGCGGACTCTGGGACGCCTTGACCAGTGGAGTCATGTTGGTACCTTCTAGTGAATTTTTTCGAGAAGAGGGCTTGGTGTGCATTTGGTCTCTCTGAGAAGTGAAAGACAATATTGTAGCAGCAACACCCTAGTTGCTCCTAATCTTAGGTCATAATTTATTCCCTTTCTATTCATTTTTAAAAGCAATCTAACAAGCGCTGTGCTCTTCGGAACCAAGGAAATTTTATCACACATACGCAGGTCACATGGAATTGAGCAATGATAGTGAATGACCTCGAAGGATAACTTCGTAGTACCGCTACACTTAAGAACTGTCTAATGGTGGTGGGTTTTGCGTCATGAGTTCGCAATCTTCATTGAATGATGTGTCAAATGCTATCCGACAGGAAATCATACGATTTGAAAGTGTTCACCCAAATATATACGCTATATACGACCTTGTTGATGCGATTGACGATAAAAACCTGGCAGATTCATTGCGTCAATTAGTTGTCTCAATTGAGGGTATAATACAATATACTAATAGGTCTTTATTCCTCTTAGATGCATTCGTCAATAGCCAGGAATGGACTTTGAGTAACAGCGTCTCAGGAATAAAGCTGGTAGGTACATTTTCTCACTTTGTTTAATGAGTAAGGGCCTTCTTGGTTCTGTCCAAAGCGGAAAGTCTGCTTTGGTACATAGGTATCTCACGGGGGCATATGTTCACGACGAGTCTCCGGAAGGTGGAAGATTTAAAAAAGAACTGTCTTTGGACAATCAAAGCCACCTACTTCTAATTCGAGACGAGGGTGGTCCGCCTGATCTACAATTCAGTCAGTGGGTCGATGGCGTGATATTCGTATTTAGCCTGGAAAACATTGAAAGCTATCAAGTGGTTTATGACTACTATGCTCGTCTTTCAGCTTATAGGAGTACCACAAATTTGCCCATAATTCTCGTTGGAACACAAGGTATCCGATACTCTTCATTCTGACTTCTATAGATTCACATTGTGAACCATATGTACGTGTGATAGATGATGCTCGTGCTAGAAAACTAGCGAATGATCTAAAGCGTTGTGCTTACTACGAAACATGTGCTGCTTACGGCCTTAACGTCGACCGTGTTTTTCAAGATGGTAATTAACATTCATGCTCATTTCTCCCACAGCATGTCTAAAAATACTTCAGTTGCGTGTTTCTAATATATCACCAGTCCCAAGACCTATCACACCTCAACTGGCTTCGAATTCTCAGCAAAGGGCATGTGCTAATAGTCCAATTGAATGTTTACCGATAGTGGGCATCAGTCAGTCACAACAGTCCTTATTTTCAAACGCAGTGAATCCTCGTGAAGGTTGTGTTCTTGCGAAAAACTCAGTAAGTATTGGCAAGTTCAACTTATTTCGCCTCAAAATTCTTATGGACTAGTTTTCGTTTGTCAAGTTTGTACGACCTAGTCTTTAAATTCATTCGTACTCATTAAGTTATATTTGTTAGTTAGCTTACTGGCTGTCTACTTATGCACATAGGTGTAATCAACATTGATCTCGAGGTTTTCTCAGAACCACTTTAAAGTTGTACAGCAGTAATAACTACTGACAGGCGATTTCAGGTCTTATCCGTCGTTAATGAAAACGAGCATTTGTTCACACAAATTGTTGCTCACTTCAGCTATTTCCCAGTCGTCCTCTCAATACCTACACTCCTTAAAAGTGAATTGTAACTTTCAGTTTTTTGATAGTATATGCTAAGTCTTTTAGGCGACTCGTCGCAAAACAATATGTTAGCACTTATAGCAACAGATTTCTGCCAAATGTAGCTGGCAACGAAAATTGTCACGAAAGATGCTATTTCGCGAATTCGGAAGTCGTAAAATATGTGATGCTATTCTGTATTCATGCGATAGCTTACTTGACAAACAAACTACAGATTTGGCCCCTACTCTATGTATTTTGATAGTCGGGTATTTTCGCTATTCCTTACAAATCATGTTTTATTGCTATGAATCCGGGTGTATCCTGTCGTTTGATGTCAGGTTATCACGGTTTCCAAAATGGGTGAACTTAAATGTGTATTTATAAATGTTTTTTAGTACTAATAATGTATTTGTTGTATATTAAAGGTATGATGTGACCACAGACTGGCGACTGACTTCATGCTTTTGTGTTGACTTTCACTTGCGTTTACGTCCTACTTATAACATAAACGTATTTCTTTTATCTAGACTTCCGTTCGTTTGTAGTCACTCCGATTGTCATTATTTCTGTTTAAAACGGCAAGCCGGAATAATCTGCGTTCTTCCTTAATATCTACATATCCAAGTATGTCTTATCACAAATTACTGGAGCTAGTAATAACCTTTTGGAAGTACTAACTAATCTTCCTCGTTGCCGTTAAATCAACTGGTTTCTGTTCTGATATTTCGTTGCGTAGTAGTTTTTATACTAGTAATTGGGAATTATGTGAATAATGCGTGTTATTAGTTTATCCAGAATTAGTGTGATAATGTCTAGATTGGTTCATCATATAGTTTAACCAGTGAGTAAACGCTAGCAGTGCGGTGGTTTCATGTAAATAATATTTTCGACCATATGATGAAATGCTTCACTGTAGGATTTATATTGTTGTGTACTGACTGACCAACGTTTAGTTACTCTGCGGCAACACGTTTCTGGATACGTGTTTTGCGATTTTCACTTGATTGATAAATAACATATATTGGTCAAATTTAATGTTTTGCTTCATTAAGCAAACTCCTCATACTTTAAACACACCACTGAATTCCCACGAGACCGATTTGTTGATTTGGTCGTATCTAATAGATTCTATTAATTACATTGACTATTGTGATATTCGCTGACGTTCAGTATTAAAGTATCCACTAATTTATGTCCTTTGATTCTTATTTACCTGTATAGTTGTTTCTATCATAGCTTGTGAATAACTACCCAACTTTTCATTGAAGTAAGATTTAGGTATAACGATTTTTGACCAGAAATCTTAGTTAACAGTGCTTCAGCTTTATCGTAATGACACAAGTGTAATTATTCTTCCTTTTCCCTTAAACATTTTAGTTCGTATTTTAGTTTTCTTTATTATTCCAAAGTAGGTTTTTTAACATAATCTTTTACCGGCACAGTTACTCTGACTATGTTCTTTATCGTGTTCGTTTGCTCCCTTTGTATGTGCCAGTTGTATGAAAAATTCCACCAGCGTTTGTGACAATGATAATGATTACTTGGAAGCGTGTCCACGTGTAATCTATTAGTGTTTGACAATGCCATCACAGTAGATGATTTTGTACTCTACTTTGGTTTTAAAAAGTACATAACATATAAAATCCCTTATTTTTGATGGTTATGGATATTTGTTAGTGACTGCAGTTTTTAGGTCTGCTTAGTTGTTACGTTTGTCACTATAAACTATGGAACTGCTTCAAGTGAGTGGGAACTCCTATGCGTGTTACATATAATGATCGAATATCTTTTCTGTTTTGGTCTTGGGATGTCACAGTCTCATATACACATTCTAGCGTTGACTGTAAGGGTTTCATTATCTCTAGATTTTGTAACTGGGACTGGTGAGCTGAAAAATGTTGCAAACATTCTTTTTTATTAGGATATAATTACTGTACCAGTCGACAAAGAAATTGGACATGAAAGTTAATGGAAAATATAATTTGTTTACTATATTTATGTTTCATCTGCTTAATACCTTTAAAACTTTTATTTTTGTTTGTAACAAACAAATACTTTCAACTTTTTTCTGCACTTTATTAATTTTAAGTGTTTTTAATTTCCTACCAGACACCGTAAAGTATAACATCAGTGCTCCTAAGTGTATGGTTTTTGTCGGTGATATCAGGTGTAGTTTCTTTGTTTTAATTCCAGGCAGTTAACTGTAATGTAACTAATTCATCTACAAGCGGTATCGATAATAACGAACGAAGATCATGTACAAGTAATCCTTCGAATCATCATCCTGATACTCACAACAATCCTGGATTTGAACTTGATGAAGTAATAACTAAATTGTTTTTTATATCAGTCATAGTATCAAGAAAGTTCTTGTAATTTGGTATTTTGAAATTATTTTTCTGTACAACAGTGGAATCAACCGGTCTTGTGCGATACTTAATTGTACACAATTGAAGTAGGGAATTATTAAGAATCTAATTCATCATGTATAAGCTAGTGTAAAATTCCTATCAGAGTATGACGTAAGAGCAGAATGACACCAAGGCCACTGTAACGAATATTTATAGTCACATGTCAACTGTATTTTGAACGATTTAGATCACTTACACGTATCAGTCAGTATCTGATAGTATATGTTTCCCTGTGAAAACAAAGCACCATCGTGCGGTCGTTGCCATAACCTTTGATTTAGATGTATTTTGCTGCCCAACAGTCACAAATTAATTAGTGTATCATTCTTATGTGTTGAATTGTCTGAAAATTTCCTTTGCAAAATCACTATATTTTCATAGTTCTATTTAGATTTCTGTGCAGTCTTAATGAGTTTTAATGGGATATTTTTTATGGTTCAGTTAAGTAAGTTGTTTATTTCTTTACTGTGAATAAGAATAGAGTTTCTTACTGACTATACTGAATCTTATTTTCTTATTTTGAGGCAGTTATATTGCTTCAAACATTTGCATTATTTCGTCTTACAAATCGATTGTGTTATATATTCCTTAACAGATATCGGTTTATGTTACAAAAACCTACATGAAGTTTGGGTTCTATCTTAGTGATTTTTGTTAAATAATTTTTCATTGGTTATTGAAATACTTCTTACTATGTTTAGGAAATCTTCAATCTACCTCTGACTAATATTCTATTTTACCGTATCTTAGGATTCTGGTTTACACCAAACTCTCGTGCATTCTACCAAACCTAATCTTAGTATTACAAAACATTCTTTGACATTGGATTTCCGACCTTCTGAGAGCGATAATTTCTTTGCAGATGTCAAACCTATTCGACCTAACATCGTTAATACAGATCCAGCTGAAGATTGGGCTACTCATCCATTTCTGTTTGACGAAAGGTGTCAACATCCGTTGTTCCGTTGTCCAGAGTACTTACCAACGGAGTACTCTGAAAGCATATTTCAAACCCAATCCCATATCTATTCAGAATATAGTGGAAAAGCCTCACATCCACCTAGCACCTCTTCATCTATTGTAAATTCGGCAAATGGAGTCTCTGTATTACAATCTTTGTCTGCACCTCCAGTTTCTACTGTCGGCCATTCTCCATTTATTGCTTCGTCGAATTTTCCATCGGATACACTTGCTGCTGCTAGCAGTGTGTCTTCTATTGGACTTGGGGTTGAAGTAGTTGTAAGTTAAGTGACAAGAAAAGCATGTGCATCTTACCTGTTTGCACGTTTCTAACTAGGTTAAAAGTTACGAGAGTAGCTTAGGGTCGACTTCTATCTTATATTTACTGAATGACTGCTTGCGTCTTTTCAAGCATGATTCAATAGTGATTAGTTTCCTAAATATATTTTGTTTTATTAGCTTGCACGGTTTAATATTAAGTCGCACACCTCGACCTAGCTAGATGTTTTCATCATTTTTGTTCTGTCTCCGCGAACATATCTGAACATTTTTCTCTCTCTCTGATTTAGGAAAGTAAGGCTGACAATAATGAATCTCTTACACCTAGCAGTACTCCAACACATTCACGAAAGAATAGACGAAAATCCAATTTATTTGTAAGCCGCTTTTAAACTGCACAAGTTTTAAATTCATTTTTCTATGTCTTTTCGTGGCCGTATTTGTGTATACATATATATTTAGTAGTTAATCACCTATTTGTAAAATTTCACTTCACAGTGTTTTTGTCATTCACCGTCTTTAAATGTATTGGGAAATGTGACTATCTGTTAAGTTTAATCTAGGCTATTGCTATCTCTGATGTACAAATAATGTCAATTTCTCACCTGTTGACTTACAGTCAACATTCATATTATTCTTCAATCAGTTCTTTGAAATCAGTTTATTTTTATAGAATCTCTTTGTAGATACATACACATTCGACTGAGAATAATATTTTTCTCTTAATGATCTCATGAATAATGATGATTAGTTCTGGTCACTTATAAGGGGGATAACTGACTCATGGGCATTAGGTTGAGAGCTTTTTCAACATTTAGACTACTCGATATAAAGTTCATTGTTTACTCAACTATTTTGTACACTTTCTGATACCTTCATATTGCCACGGTTTTGTAGCATGAATAAAATTACTAGCTTCACTAGATGTTTGTACGTGCATGTTTTAGTTCAGTCCGTTATGAACATCGTATAACTTGGCAAAAGTATGCATCTGTTCTAGTTGTCGCATAACCTTAGCACAGCATGATTAATCCCACATTTGGAGAGGTATTAGTGTTATCGATAATAATAAAATGACGCACTGATAAAAGCCTACTTTTTGGTGAAATTCTTTCTTTTTTGAACAACGAGAAGCGTGTTACACTCATATAGTTTTGAGATAAAAATATTGGACATTTAGACTGTGATTCGAGAAGAAAAAAATTATTCCCTGGAAAAAGGTATGAGATGGTTTTAGTGCCCAGGAACTAGAGGTAGACATATAGCGAACACACTTATGCCACTATTACCGGCTCTGATCTCTCAGTCAGTCAGTTACAATCTAGCACTTAGTATATGCGTACATCAGTTCAAGTTGCCATACCCAAATTACCAGATAGAGATTAAATTGTCGGATCGAATCCCAGAGTAGGGGATATAGTAACAGAGTATTAATGGAAAGGATTAGAGATGGGAGATATGATTTAAGAAAATATGATCCAGTAAAGAGAAAATTATGATAAGTTCAGAAACTTAGAATTTGGAGGAAGACAAGGAGTGGGTGAACCTGCGCCATTGCCAACAATTTTTTGAGCCATGTCACCTAAAGTCTCTAACCATTTATTACGAGCGTCACGCGGACCCCAACTAGGTAGTCTGCACCTATTAACATGGCTCAGCTCAATTGTCAATGACTTCATGGACTGGTGCCATGTTTTGGTTTGGCCGCCCCTAGCTTTCTTCCACCCTGCTCCTACACCAGACAGCATTGCTCGTCGAGGTAGGCGGTGGTCAGGCATACGTAACACATGTCCTAACCACCTCAGCTGATGAAGATTTACTACTTCATCAATAGACTTACTGTATTTACCTAGTACTCTATTCCTAACCCACGTATTGCTTAATCGGTGGTCGCAGTGAATACGAGCAGTGCTTTGAAGACATCTGTGATCGAATACTAGGAGCCTACGAGTATCCTCTGTCCTTAATGGCCATGTTTCACATCCTAAAGTAGAACTGATCGAACTGCTGCGCAGTAGACGCATCCTTTGGTCAGTAGTCGGATGTCTCGCCTACGCTACAGGTGACGCTCTGATCTCTCCCACCCAATGTCTCTGACCATGGGTTACGATAATTGTGTTGACCCCAAATAGACAGTCTACACCCAGCAGCAGTACTTGAGCTGACAGTCAACGACCTCATAGACTGATGCCAAATTTTACTTTGGCGTACTAATCTTTAAACCTACTCTTATATAAGTTAAAACTTCTTACCTTTCAAGCCTATAAAATAACAATATAATGGTCTAAGCATTTCAATTTTATTCATTGCAATTCACTTTCTATTAGATCTTCATTTCTACAGTGTTTTTAACAAAAACCATTATACACATTTAAAATATCTTCACTCTTTTGACATCCTAACATTTTCATAAAAACAATCTAATATGGTGAATGTTGATCTCATTTCATTACTTCTTGTCATTTGTATTTACATATTGTATGTATCGATAACGTTGTATTCTTCTCTATTGTAGTTGTCCGTTATTTATGTTTTGTTCAATCATGCTGAGTTTTATTCAACTCGTGTTCTCAGTTTTTACCCTCTTCTTATAAACTAATTCATTTCTATCAGAATGAACTAATTAATCTAATGAATGTTGGTGTTGTTGGTACTATCTTCTGGTGAACTTATTTATAAAATATTACGATGTTCTTATTTACCTGTAAATATTAAGTACATATGTGTTATCCGTTGTAGTCAATTGTGATATTCGACTTAGTGTACACATCTGTTCGAGTTGTTCAAGTAAAATACAATGTAGTGATGGAATTCATTTCCTAAATTAAGATTTGTGGACTACAATTTCTGTGTGATTCACAATATCAGGCTGCTCAGATAGTATTAAACCTGATGGGACTCGCGCCTGTGACCTCTTGATTGAAAGTCGAACACCACTAGAATACTAAGAATTACAAGTTTCTTTTTTACCTAGATTCGGGCTATACTTTTCAATGTAATAAGTAATAACAATAACGATATTAGTAGTAATAATAATAATAATAATACCTGATATGCTAAATTGTAGTAGATAGAGCGCAGTTGACTTTGACATCTTCAATTCCGTATTTGTAAATTTCGCGAACGTTAAACATTCAGCTAATTAACTCCACTACTGTAACTAGGATAGTAATACCATACTTTGTTCTTCTTTTTAATTATTTGTCAATTTTATAGGTTGTATTATTTACAATTCATGATATTCAGTGTCAAATAGACACGTCATTAAACCTCTCAGAAGGATCTATTTTTCTAAAAATAGAAATGATTTCATTCAGTTTTCGATTCAGTGATTACACAAGAATATATTTTTTTCTATTTCATTGTTATTTATTGTAATAAATTATTTGATAGAGTGATTATAGACTCATTTCTTGACAGCATTATGAAAATTTTAAATGTGAGAAAGTACATGTTTCAAATAGATGTGGTATTATTTTGATACATCAACTATAAAGAAAACATTGAGTCAGGAATACTGACGTTAGACTCAGAGTACTTGGAAAATATGGCAATTCATTTGATCGGGTTATGGATATTCACCAACTGGGGTGATCGGAACAGCATAAAGTATGATTATCCACTGTTTACCTCTAAGTTTCGACTGATCTGAGAGTGGGATGAAAGAAAACAAATGATTTTCGTTAAAGTTATAACATAGCATCACTCAATGAAATCGTTGACTGTTGGTATAAACTGTACTGTTATGTACAGACTAACTTGCTAGGACTTTTGCGATTATCTTAATTAATGGTTAGAGACTTTGTTAACTAGCTCAAAATTGGTCACTGGTGCAGGTGCACTCACTATTTGATTTCGTTTAAATCCCGGACTTCAAAATTATTCTAAACATTGCCAAAAATTTAATTCATTATTGCCTAATCATATTGTGTATGCTAATCTTCCTTACTACCACTGGTTACTACGAATTCTACTACTTTTTTATTTGTCTTGTTGTACTGTTGTAATGTGACAACTTGGACCAATGGATATGCATCAGGTTCTATGTTGTAGATTGCTGACTACCTATAATTGGTATGCATTAATGATATTTGTTGCTTTGTTGCATTATGTATATGTTCCCTGTAGTTGTATTTATACTCAGTTTTCCTTTTTGATCATAATTTCTCATTCAGCAAAAACGTAATGATGAAGAACGTGAAAGAGAAAAGAAGTTAAATGGAATAGGAAGTGGACGTGCCATTCCATTGAAACAAGTATGTATCTTCTATTTATTATTTGTTCCTATTAAGGTAATGTTCCTTTCTTTCGGCTATATAATGACGGATTTTCTTGTTTATGCTTTGTCTGATGACGAACAATGTTGTATAAATTACCAAGTATTTGGTTTTAAGCCATACTTTATGTGTGACAACTTACGACTGCGCAAGTTGAAGAAGGTGGAGTGTGATTTGAACCTTCTTCTTGGTGCTTGAAAAGTTAAAATTTGAACTCCTTAACTTCTAAACCACCACTTCACATGAACAATGTAGATTCCTTCAAAATTTTACATCGGCCTAAGTTGTCATGATTCACATTAGGAAGGCGAAAAAAGTCACTGATATGCAGAGTAAGTTGAGCAGGCGATGGAATTATGTCTCTTATGGAACAAGTTTATTATATGGGATAAAGTTAAGATTCAAGGGAGTGAATGCATCCATTCCTATTTGACTAATCTGTATTATCTAATGTTCCTAACCATACGTCATTATCCCGATCCGTAAACTTGGTTCATTCTCGAGATACGCTTCCAACCAGTTGATCCCAACAATATGCAAATGAAAAGATAATACGTAAGAGAGATAATTGCCCATTTGAGTTATTATGTAAGTAGGTTAGTGAGTATGTATTCATTTGCGTACATTAACGCTGATAGAATATTTTCTTCGTAAGGGTTTAATTCACTTTCTTCGCTGGCATTCTTTCTTTATGTTTTCTTACCTAACGAGCTTTCTTAATTCGTGCTGAGATTCTATCAGGACTGGTAATACTCCTATGATAAGTGAAGTGGTCCACGCACTCCCTTCAATCAGTCTTACGGATATTGCAGATCAATCGTGAAAGGACATTCAACATTTAAGGTGAAATACACGCATCCGAAACATGTTTTCACGGTTACTCAAGGTGTCCAGGAGACTTCTCACTTTCAATGTCCTCATTCAATGATGCCATATCTTCTACATGTTCTAAATAGATAAGTGCTTCACTTGGTAGTAGGTCAGTTCCTAAAATGTTAGATAAAGGAAGTGCGAAATTGTTATCCGTTTTGTTTCTATAAGATATTAAATAAGTAAATAATAAGTCAGACGTTCTGTTTTATCCACTCCATAAAGAAACACTCCAGAATAAGCTCACACAAATGTAATTTGAATGTGTATATTTCTTCTTTCGCACAGGATTTATATATAAGAACAGGCGCTGACCAATTTATGTATTTAACAACATCGAAAGGGTGATACAAACATTTCAGCTACATATGCGTACCTGTTACAGAAGTATAGGGCTGTTTAGACTCCGTTGTTCAGTGATGAGCGCGTTTGATACGAGTGGGCTGAGTTCAAGTTCAGATGTAAATATTAATATCGGAATGTGGCGAGTATGTCTAGCTGAGTCCTAAATAAGGCTAAACGCACATCCTAGATTTCACTTGTCAGATAATATCTAATTTAAATTAATCAATTGCCTTCTCATCTCGCTGCCTTTATGCGTATATACACATTTGTGGCTTATCTATATCTATGCATTTATGCTTTGTCATAATATATTAGTATGTCAAGCTATTTCATCTTATCTGATTCACTAATTTTTTAAATTCCGTATTATCATACACTTCCCATCAGTCGTAAATTGGTGTAATTCAGTTTAACAGTGATCACCTACCTCAAATATGTATGTATTTTCAACAACAGCAACAATAACAACTGAGAAGTTCATGTTAGATGTTCTTATTGATTTTCTTTGGTTTGTATAACCAGACCAGGGGGGGGGTAAATAAGGTTATTTTTCAACTTATAATGAGAAAGTAAAAACACAAATTACTTTTCGTGTATACGTGTGTATTGCTATGGTTAACTTGTTTCCGAACATAGTTATAGTAATAGTTTGGTTATTGTTTACGTTTTCGACAACTACAGTAGAAAAAATACTAATGTTTTATCGATTCTGTTATTTTATGGTAATTTTTTAACTGACGAAATCATTCTAAGTGAAACGAAAATGACAAAATTTGCAGATTACTGTGAATTCATTACATTTCGTCTTTTCTCATTAACTACATACAAGTGGATATGTTTATTTAGTTCATTCCAGTCAGTAGAATTGTAGAAAAGATCAAGCTAAAATGGTTTTACAGTGTTTTTATAAGATATTGATAAGGATACATTTAAAATTATATTACGTAACATGGCAAAGTGATAAGAAATAGTGAAGTAAGAAGTAAATTGAGTGGTAATCATAATTTTTGGATAAATGAAAATTAAACTTTATTCTTCAAAAGTGATCAAATTTTGTAGAAAATTGATCAGCGATTAGAGCAGTTGTAAATAGCACCTTTTTGACAGCTAGTTTAACGCCAATATACATCAAGTGATGCTCAGCAATACAAACTAGAGTTGATAATTACCTACTTCATGCCACTTTCATTTGTATTTACCAGTTTACATATGCATGCATGTAAAATGCGTGTTTGTTGGAAGGGCAGAAAGATGATCATCTGCACCTTTTAGTTTGCATATCCCTAAGAACCTTCTCGTAAGAAAATCATTAAGTCTACCCCTAAGACAGTTTTCATTCTTGATACCTCAACAACGAGGATCTTTTTTATGATGTGTGCAACTGAGAAGTGATAACTGCCCTGATACCTATAACAGCACTTTGACATTATTTTTAAGCAATGCAATAAAACAGTAAAGTTGTAGAAAAAATAAGTAAAAAACAGCATTTGAAAACCTGATTTCTTTAAAATATTTAGAGAATCTGTAAATTTGTTTTAATTTAGCTCAAGGTTATCGAAACTGGGATATGAAGGTAGGGAGACGTGTATAATCGTAAGGCCTCTGATCATACATATCTTCGAAGCATTACTTGCTATTTCAAATCTCTCGCATGCCTTTTATTCAGCGTATTCACTCTTCTCAGGATTCTATTCTCCACACCTTTTCTTATTTGGTTACGGTTGACGCCATTTTATCACTGTACTCCAATATTTATCTCGATAATTTTATTTCACTATGGTGTGGCAACTTGAGATTTATCGACTGATGTGATTGAATGATTGCCCCTCAAACTGTTCGGTTGTAGATTGTAAAAATGAACTCGACTTGGTTTCGCTAATGCTGTTTTTATGGTAACCACATAAAAATCACTTTAACCAACAGCATATCTAAAATATTAACCTCTATTGTCTTTCATCGCTTGTCTGAAGATAGGGGACGACAAACTAGAAAATAAGCTGGTTTCAGACATTGGAGAGAATGACTTAATTAGATACTCACACTCCCCTAAGATTTTAGAACATTTGTATATTTATTAACTTCAAACAACACTGGTATTCATTGACTTGCAAGCAGTTTTCGATTTCGCATATTGTAAGGTTCTATGGCTATATTTGTCATTAAGAGGCGTACTACATAAACACCTAAACTTTATAAAAGCTCTCCATTCGAAGACCGCTAGTTGAGTTTCAGCTTATGTCGAATTATCATTAGAATTGTTAATTTCAATTGGGTTTCATCTGGCCTGTCCATTATATACCTTTTTTATTTAGTCTTATGTATACCCACTAGAAGATACGCTTTCTTCATCTAACTTTACACGAACTGATCTCCTACCAAGAGGCTCTCCCATCGATTTGGAATATGTCGATGTTGTCTTATTCAGTGATGACACTAACAATATACAGTCTCCTGAAGACCTTAAGTAGCATTCTAAGCATATTTGGGCTAACTTTTTTCGCCCTCTCAATGCAAAATGTTACTTCATTGTATTATTTCTTAGATTGATCGTGGGGAATAAAGTAGGGGAGTCTGTTAACCACTTCACTTATCTTGGAAGTCTTATCAACCCTGGTGGGTCAATATCTGACGAAATCTTTGCCAAGATTCAGAAACCTTGCTTATCTGCTATCGGTCTCCGTCACTCGTGGCGTAGGCTAGATATCTATCAACTGACTAGTATACTGATCGGCAGTCCTCAATGTTAGCCTATGGATGCTAGAAATGGGTAGCTATAATATATAACTTACGTAGGCTACAGGTTGTCTGGTCATAAATGTTTGATAAGAATAGCTTGGATATCACGGAATAACCGAGTGACTCAAAGAGTGCTAGAAAAAAAGGCAAATTAGTCGAAGCGGTTGTGAACTTTCATAGATTGAGGTGATCGGGGTATTTATGTATGTAAGAACAATTCAGTCTCTCTTTTCGCCACATAATGAAATACTCTCTTTAAAATTAAAAATATTTTTAAAATAGCTACTCTAAACTTGTTGCTTATTTATTGAAATCTCAGTACTTTGACCATTGGACCACTGCTGTCGTCAGATGGCAACTTTTGTGGTCTGGCTGATGTTAGTATAATATTTTTTTGAGTATAGTATAGGCACTTGTGTATGTTTCTGTTTCCAGTTTCTTATGTTCTTTTGGATTAAATGTTGCCAAAACTTTGAAAGATAAGTACACACATCTTCACCTGTTCGTCGTTTCTGCAAGCTGGAAGAAGTGTAGGGTGAATATTAACGAGTAATGCTAAGATAATAGTTAATCATATAGTTATGTGGAACCTAAAACGAGAAACACGTGCGCATCGGTCCAATTTCCCCACTCTATTAACATAACAAGATAAGCGCCAAAAAAGTAGAATTCGTAGTAACATCAGTGGTAGTAAACGGAAACTGTGGACATATAAGATATGACACAGGTTTTAATGTTAGGTGAACCATAAATTTGATTCGTATACATAATTGTTAGTAAGTTTCCTGTGAAACGGCAAATATCTGTGTCGTATGCATAACCTATTGGTTATTTAACAAGCACTACCTGGATTCACTGAATGACTAATTTCTACTGTGAGTCTTCCTATAATGTTATTGGGCAATTTGGAGCCACTTTGGGATATGTAACACCCTTTCTGTCTTTTTAACTACCGTAAGTACGTATAGTGGTAAATGCAGATAGAGGTAACTTAGTAAGGTTCGTACCTATGTGTGCAAATGGCATTTTTCATTCACTTAGCACTAACATGGTGATTCATTTCTTCCTATCCTTTCCATTTCTGTAGATATTTATTTTCATGTTCCGTTGACTATGTATATTACATAGTAAATTATATTCATTATTCTCAAATTTCAGGGATTTTTATATAAACGAACATGTAAACCGTTGAGTAAAGAATGGAAAACAAAAAAATATGTTACATTAACAGATGATGCTCGTCTCACTTATCATCCAAGTATTCACGTAAGTTATTAACTGTTAAATTAATAATTACGACTTACTACAAATTTATTCATGCATTTCCAAATAATCTACATATTACGTTTAGAGTTGAGTAAGTACTGAAGTTGATTGCCCAATTAGGTAAATAGAAATAGGAGATTCAATTTAGATTGTGGTTTACGAGTAGAGTTTAAGACGCACTTTACTTCCTATTTTGGACTCATCAGATAGGAATACTTTCTATTCTAGTTTTGTTGTTCACACCTTAACTAGAACTTAATTCGTTCGCTTTAGACTTCACCGTGTTCTCTACTAAGTTAGAGTCACATTCATCAAACGGATATGTATATATATGTATTTGTGTCTTCCCGTCATTGTTTTTGGTCATCCTCTATATGAATATCTACATTGGGATTCAGTTACGTTTATTAGACGAGTCCAAGATATAAAGTAACATGCTTCCTAGATTCCGCTTTTCAACCACAACCCAGCTTTAACCAACTCGCTTGATCACAATCATGATATACACACAACAACAGACTGTTAAGTCGCAGTCCTTAACAGGATCAACAGGAAGATGCTAATACTCCCTCGTATGTTGTTTATATTAAGAAACATTTGAGCACGCTGTTGGTCTGAGTGCATGCCTAGCCCATTTCCTCGATGGTGTGTGTTTAAAGCGAAATACGCTTGGTTCGAGTCCTTGTGTGGATAGCAACACTAGAGGTTCAGGTAATATTTCTAGTTAACAAGTCCCATAAATGAAGGATGCTCTATACTTCAATCTGCTGTTTGCTGCATTTCAGCTTTACTAATTCTTGTAAATGGTTTAAAAATTTCAATCGTCTGTTTTATTTACTTGTCACTGACAATTTTTGTACTAACAGAGTAGTGAAATTATAAAAAAAGTTGTGTTCCTTATTTTCCGGGGATGATGTTTTGCTCTGTGGATAGACATTTATTAAAGAACCTGAAAGTTAATTGTTCTTGTCTTTTCGAAAGCATCGGCGCAGAGCCCAAGGGATAACTTCCTAAGGCCGGTCGCACAGTTTTTTTACTAGTAGTTATTAATGTGCTTGCCTTGTGTATTCTAGTCATCACCACCGGCGACGAAAATTCATGTGCGTAGGCGGGTTCATTATTTTTATATCCGACTTGTTTTAACCCTTTCTCTGTCTTATGAATACAACATTACTTCATTTTTTAGAAGCAAACATCTTACTATCATCATACCCCAGTATAATCGTCAGTACGACTTCATCTTCAGACCCTAAGAAGCTTGTTCGATAATATAAGGTGTTTTAGTGACTTTCAGAATGATGACTATTTGTTAATCTATCGTTTAGATGTAACCAACTGCCTTTATGTTACAACATAGAATTTCACATACTGAATATACAGCGAATAGCTATGATATAGTGTAAGAGTGTGGAAACAGACTAGGATGCGGAGAGTTTTTCAACAGCTAGAATGACATTTCAAAAATGAAAAAGGATGTTGTTTCGCATATGAGTTATAATAATTCCTACTCTAATTTTAAAAGAAGTAGGCATCTCTCTCAACATAAAAACAATATTAGTTTCAGTACTGATATATATATATATATATATATATATATATATATATATATATATATATATATATAAATTATCTATAGAAGTCGCCTCATTTATGATAATAATATAAGTTAGGATAGTATGATCCAAAATGAATGAATTAAATCGTGCAGAGAATGGTAGGAAATATGTTTAAAGCTTTGGATGTAATAGATGATGAATACATTCACTTGTGCCATTGCAACCAAGTCTGGGCCATATTACACAACATCCCCAACTACTTGCTACAACAATTGCACAACTACCAACATGGTTCAGTCCTACAATAAACAATTTTATGGAATTATACCACGTTTTTGGATTGGTCGCCCCTAACTTTCTTTGATGTTACTCCTACATCAGTTATCTCTATGCGTAATGGTAAGGGATAGCTTTTTCTGCATGCTTAATGCATATCCGAAACACTTCAGTCAAGGGATGTCCACAACTTACTCTCTCACCCAGTACCTCACTATTACTTATTCGAAGGTCCCATCAAACACGAGCAGTTTTCCAAGTCATCTGTGAAAATTGCTATTAGCCTACGTATATAATCTAATTCCAAAGGCTTCCTTATGTCAGTAAGTTGTTCTCTGAATATATCTCCATATCACCAATACCGTGTATGAAATATGACATGGGACTTGAATCACAAAATTTAGTTCCTCCGCTAACGATAACATTAACCGAAGGTGTGGCTCAAGAGTTAGTGGCAGTCGAAAAGGATACACTGGACGCCATCTTCAAAATCATCAGTACTTATAGTAATGTTTCGAAATACTTCTGACTTCAAAGTTTCCGATCAGTTGTTAGGAGACAAAACAACTTATTTACTTTCTTGACACAGTTAGTGTAGAAGTCTACCTCGAACCGTACCACTGATAACAAAAAACAGTTTCTAAGCCATACGATTCACATCCACATACAGAAACGCTATTTTTGTTTTCTGCATTCGATGGATTTTAAGACCTTTGATACTGAAACTGGATGTCTGGTGGGCGAAGAAATCTTCACACCACATTCTGTTTTGTGATCGTCGACAATCCTGGGTAACCTGTTCAGTCACAGGTCTAGTTTATAGTATACATACTCTTGTGTTAAACTACTGTTCACATCTCATAAAGCTTTGTTCATCTATATGTTTGTGATTACATTCCTTATTTTTACTGTTCATTACTATCTTTACCACTTAGGATTATATGGATAATACACATGGTAAAGAAATCGACTTAAGTAGAACAACAGTGAAGATTCCGGGTGTGGCATTCCGTCAAGTCGGGAGTCGTATTACAAGTAATGGACTGTTGCGAAGTCAATTAAATGAGGCTGGTTCAGGTAAAAATGAAATGTTATACAGATTGTCCTAAGTGTCCGATGACACAACTAAATTTTTGTGTCTAATTTGCGATCTCCCACTAAATAGTTTGATCACTTTTAATATATCTAATTTTGGTACTCATTCAAAATTGTCCTCTATCAATTACATGCTCCCTATTTACTCTATACCTCATCGTACGATATTCGCTAGTGTACAACCAGATTAGTAGAAAGTAGAATCAGAGTCAAGTGAAATGTGATTAACTATCGATCTGAGTTATGTTGGTAGGTACTAACTACTATCTAATTAGTGTCTACTCAATAGGTGTGATCAGTAGTTTGAAACACGGAACGATATGTCTCAGGATCAGTCACAGTGACTCAAATGCATTCACTCCTTATCTTCTAAATCCTTGTTTCCAATGTCCCTCCGTGCTTACTTTCTCCCGCCTTCTTGACTCGATGTGTAATCTTTTTCATAATCATCATCGCTACGGTGTTTTTGACCTCCAAGTACACTGAGTAACAACAGAGTATCCGATTTTATTATCATTTATTGTCTTCAAACAGTTCCGATTAATGTGAATCATTGCTAGTTGATAGTGTAGCAGTGGCGTTCTACTTTGAATCACTAGGTTACAGATTTGATTCCAGCTTCATATTTTTAGGTTTTGGGATTCGAATAGTATCGATAGCATTCATATACAATGCTTTACTCAGAGCTGTATGCACGATTGGTTAGCACAATGAACAATTTGTTCATTAGTTTTAAAACCTAAATTTCAAGCTTAACATCAATGCGGCATGGCAAAGAAGCTTATGAATCAATTTGGCGGGGATAAAAAAAATTTTTAGGAATTGGTCAGTAATGAACTTTGTAAATTACTAAAGTAAAAATAACAATGGGAAGTAGATGTGACAAACCATTTCCACATAAATCTGAATCGTCCGAGCGGATTAGGAATTGTGTTGTATATTGCTTAAATGACCTTCTAGTTACTTGGGTGAAAAATGTACGAATGAGACGTGCTATGATTGCTACCTGATAGGCTTGAAAACGACTATTGGTTGGCACGATGTCTGAGTGACTAAAGCCTTCTCTAATGGGTGCAAGTAAAGAGAATAGTGACCTGTGAATGGAAGTTAATACCAAGTTACTTATTGAATTAAAAAATTGCTTTTAAATGTCATATACTGATCCGATTAGTAACAGGAAATGGAAAATGCAATCAAGATTGAATTGGAGGGGGGGGGAGTTAAGTGCTGAGTTCAGGATAATAGGTTCATAATTTGGTTGCAATAATTCAAGGAGAAAAACACAAGTGTCAGTTGTTGATGAGTCTGTAATAGCCTACAATTTGAGCACTACAAATATCACAGTTACTGGATGTCTAACCAGATGTAGCTTAGGCATAATGATCCTAATAGCTCGGAGAATATAATCGACATATTGTGGTTTCCGATTATTAGGTCCGATATCACAGTGAACAACCACTGCCTACTTCGACGCATAATCTTACTGATGTAAGAGTTTATTAGAAAAAAACGAGGATTGCCAGCAAAACTATGCAATCGTTGACTGTTGATCTGCGCCATGTATATTACTAGAGGCTGCTACATTTAGTAGGAGTCCGCACGATAACTGTAATCAGCTTTGAAGATAGTGGATGTTACTGTTACCAACTCTAGATTTGGATTTGTTTCATCCTATTTTTCGCTATGAACATCATAGCAGACACATCTAACCTGGTTATTTAGTGAATGGATACTTCTACTTCTCTCATTGTTTCGTTTTGTCACCGTTCAATTCTTATCCAGTTAGTGTAACTAAACCTGAGTCACTAAATTGGTATAAATAACTTTTTTATGTTAACTTTCCTCTTTGTATTCATATCTTGTTTGGTGTAATTTAATTTTCTAATAGACCGGCGATCAACTGGCATAGATGTTAAAAATTCCACTGAAAATTCCGCTCCTCTGAATGATAATCCAGCCTCAGGTCAACTGTTTTATTTTAAACGTATTTCATGTTATTTATTGCATTATGAATTTACTTTCTCTGCTACGTTTTTTTATTTTTCCTTAAAACTGTTTGTCACCGAATGTGCAGCTATAGGTAATTAGAGTTCTGGTTACATGGTAATATTTTCGTCGAAATGCAAGTTATTACTCCAGGACTAGTTTATGTCAACATTTGAACTAAAGAGTGAAGTAATTTGACCCGTCAACTACTCCACTTCAAGTTTCACCAGCGCTGATGAGTCACTATCTGATTAAATCTCTACAGGAATTCAGATTGTTCGTTTGGCTCTAACTGTTGCGTAGGTATTATGTCTATCCGCCAAGCAAGTGCGCAGCAGCTTACTTTGTACTAACTTTTAATTGCAGGTCTTTGTTCTTAGATGTCTGCGATGGAGCACTCGCGTATCCTGGAATCAATGAGAATGCAGTGGTAAGGTTGTGCACAGAGTACTAGGCGAATCGGCTAATCAGGTTGTAAATGTTCGTTGACTGGGTGGTTTAGGCATATATTACGTATTCTACCGGACCACTGCCTATCTCAACCCGTACTAACGATAACTTGTGTAAGAGTATAGTGGAAAGAAAGAATAGTACTCAAACATATAGGTGACATCAATCGACTGTTTAGATTTGGTCTCAATGGTTGAGGTATATTCATTTAAATCCTGAGCTTCAAGATCTTTGTATACCATTCTCGGAATTCATCGTTCCAAATCATACTCCTAGTGTTTAATCCTTTTGATGAACACTTATATTACTACGACTTATACTTTGGTATTCTTCTTTCTGTCTTGATGTGATGTAGCAAATAAATTAGTGCACATGTATTCCAGATTCTTCGTTGCACATAACCAACTAAGTGATAGTTGTGCTTCATAGATAGTTATTACTTTGCAAAGTTGTTTGATTTCTCCATGAGGTTTAATAGTTGCTAGGTTATAAAATCAAGTATAATCTTGAAAAGCTTCTAACAACCAGTCGTAATCAAATATGGGTTAGCTCAGTGTTTTTGCTTTGTTACAACTTGATGAGACACAATTAACAGGATAAATCAAAATTAATATAGTTTCAGTGAGAATGAAAAGGTCGAATGAATAATAGGGATGTATGAAGAAACACTTGAGCTTTAGATTTAAAAAATAAGTGTAGTAAATAAATCTTTCTACAAGGTAAAACTAATAGTCAACGAATTTATCGGCTGGTGCCACATTTTTGGGTTTGACTGTCTCTAGTTTTGGTCCAACCTACTCTTACACAGGTCAACTTTACAATTGTTGAGACTTGTGCTTTGGCATCTATCCATTTTTTTTTTTATAAAAATTCTATATATGTGTTCAGTGAAAACTGAATAGAAGGTCCTTGTTCTGTCCTTGTTTCGAATCTCTAATTAAAATATCAGCCCTTATTAGAATCTACAGATAAACTGTTAAACAGCGGATTGTTCATTTATCCGTCATGTGTAATATTTCACTCCGCCTGTTATGAAATAAAGTATAAACGTTTAATTCATCCTTTTATTAACCTTTTTTACTGTACAATAGTTTTTGATATCTCATATTTTATTAGTTATAATCGTAAAGTAGTTTTTCGTCTAGCTAATATCGTTTTTCTTCCTGTATTGATCTTTTGCTGGTTTATTTTTTCCTTTTGCTTTCTCTTCTTACCCACCCAAATCCATCTGATCTGTTGTTGTTGACTGGTTCAATTTCTGCGTGGGAATAACTACAAATCCTTTTGCACAAATTAATCCATTCTCTGCTCACTGGTTTTTGTGAATATTTCTGTTCATGTGAAGTAAGTGAAACATATTTTTCTCTAAAATTACCGTCTAGACATGTTGGTTATAAATTATGTTGAATAAAAGAGAAAATGAAGCAATTTTTGTTGACCAGTTGTGTAACGTTTTTGTTGTGGACTGGTTTCAATTTGTTGTCTGTATGCGTCACACATTTTTCTCGATGAGGTTCAACTGAAAATCAGTGGGTGTTAAGCTCCTGTTGGTATAGGATTCCTCACAGTTCACAAACATGACACTATCAGGGATCGAACTCGAACTTCCCAAGTCTCACGGTGAATGTTTAACCATCAGTACCACTGGAGTGGCATCCACCTTCGATTTATACGTACAACAAATTGAAATCCTATCTCTATAAAACTACATCAACGCAACTATAATAATTAGCTCAGCATTTACATACTTTAAGTCTCTAGAAGTGTTGGTCGTTGTAGCTTAGACCATCTGGATGTCAGTAAGTTATCATCATCGCCATCAAATGTTCCTAACACTCTGTTGGAAGCAGGATTCATATCGTCAAGTACCAGCCGGCTCAGTTATTTTAGTGGTTAGGCGTTCACTCTAGTTATTTCTCTCGTAGAGTCGTGGGTGCTCACCGTAATTACAGTGTCTCGTATTTGGCCGAAACAACTAAAATCAAACTGTGACGAGCATAAACAACTTACTACACATTTATCTGATCTAGTATTTAGATCAATGATATGTGTATTGTACTCGGATATGGTCGGACAATTTCATTTCTATCTGCTAATTGAGGCATGGCAATTTGAACTGATGTACTTACGTACCAAATTCTACTTTGTAACTGACTGATTCGCTAATTCATGAACTATACTTAATTGTATACACGTTACTCCATTTTATTATTATCATCGCGTTACTTTTGTATTGATGTTATTTTTTAATGGTCGACTGTGGGGCTTGGTCTTATATATATATATATATATATATATATATATATATATATATATATGCATAGGAATGGTTAAGATATAGGCTTTGATTTATTCATAAATCTGGTATTTTTATTCAGCTGAGGACCAATAATAATAGGCACAAACTTCAGGTGTAGAGTAACAGTCTTTTGCAGCTCAGTCGTATTGTTGAAATATTTATTTGAAGTATTTATTATTATATGTAATCTACTCATATCACGTGTTCACATGAGTAATAACTTGTTGGTCACAGACTCGAACTACACCTTTCGCTTCCTACTCTAGCTTTCGAGAATGAATTATTAGTCGAAGCATTTGACTTTCACCTAGTGGACTGTAAGTTCTAAATTCCGTCCATTTGCTTCATTTAGAACAACTGGATTTTATCACTAGACTTCACATAACTCAAAGAATTAATTAAAGCCGTTTACATAAATCTGTTGGTTATTCGAAATTTGCAAAATGTACCTGTGCGATTTATACTTCTTTAGTCTGGCAGTCTGAAAATTCCATAATTTGATGTAAATGTGCTCTATTGTTAAGTCAAAAACATTAAATGATACAATTGTCAAGTACTATCTTACATTTAATTGGTTCTTCAGATAGTTTCCTTAGTTTTTGATAAACTAATAAATATACTTTTTTTTAATACCTTTTTTCAGACTTGACATTTTTCATTGTGAATACAGGCGGTAAAGATTCATCTTCTGTAAAGAAACGTTACCGACGTATTAAATCGAATCCAAAGGGTAGCAATGCTGATGGATCAGGTGATTTAACTATAATATCTTTTACAGTATTGTCATTTATTCATTTATAATTCGTTAATATTATCAATAATATTGGTGTAACATTTAAAATTATGATTCTATCCAATCAGCCATAATCTACGTAGAATCTGATGGAAATATATCCCTCAGTATATGTTACAACATCACATTGCCTCAGCAACATCTTGATGTTCATCAAAGTAGTATCACTTTCGGTGTTAATAAAAAGAATATTGTACGTAAAACTGAAGAAAAAATGGATGAGTTCACGGAATAAAACGTATGAAATAATTTATAAGCTAAAGGATGATGAATACTGGTTGAATTTGCGTGGGTGTGACTAACTCTGAGCCATTTCATCCAGCGTTTTCAAATGTTGTTTATAGTAGTCTCGCTTGCCCAAAATATCTGGTTTACACCAACCGATACAACTAAGGCCGACATTCAGTGACATCATGGACTAATACTGAATTCTTATGACGGACTACACTGTAAAATCGTGCAAGGAGTTCAGTTCACAGATTCATTCGAAGTGAAGACCCGTGTCGGACAAGGCTTTTTACTCTCACCCTTCCTCTTTCTGCTGGTAGTTGACTGGATCATGAAGACTGCAACATCTCAAGGCAATCTATGAATACGGTGGACAATATGGATGCAACTAGATGACTTGGACCGTGCAGATGACCTAGCTCTTCTATCCCACACACAGCATCAAATGCGGATAAAGACGGATAGTGTAGCAGCAGCCTCTACCGCCAGCAGTTGGCCTCAACATACACACAAGAAAAAGACAAGAGCCTTAGATACAAAACAACAAACACTAACCCAATTACACTTGACGGAGAAATTCTGGAAGATGTAGAAACGTATGCGTACTTGAGCACCATCATCGATAAACAAAGAGGGTCTGATGCGGATGTGACGGCGTGGATTGGAAAGGGCAGCATTTATACAACTAAAAAAACATCTGGAACTCAAACCAACTGTCAGTCGACATTAGAGTCAAAATTATCAGTACAAATGTGAAGACAGTCCTGTTGTATGGAGCTGAAACTTATGTTGAGAACTGTGAAAAGCATCCTTCTGAAGATACAAGTATTTATAAACAACTGTCTGCGCAAGATTCTTCAGATTCGTTGGCCAGATACCATCAACAATAACCTTTTGTGACAGAGAACTAATCAACTTTCAGCCGAGGAAGAAATTCGGAAAAGACGCTGGAGGTGGATTGGACACGCATTGAGGAGACCATCAAACTGTGTCACAAGACAAGCGCTAACTTGGAATGCTAAAGGCCACAGGAATAGATGAAGATCCAATAACAGATTGCGTTGGGAATTGGAAACAGACATGAAGAGAATGAAAAGCGATTGGGAAGAGCTGGAAAGGAAAGCGCAAGACAGAGTTGGTTAGAGAATGGTGGTCGGCGGCCTATGCCCCACATGGGGTAACAGGCATTGAGTGATTGATTCCTCACTGGTGAAAACCAAAATCTTTTTAGAAGTCGAACGTAGGGTCATTAAATCTTGCGTCAATTGCAGAACGCTGAATTGATATCAGCCTAAAATTTCAATACTAATCAGTTCTCGAATAAGCATGAAGTACGATTCATAATTTTCCACAGATGACGCTCAATAAATACCGTACGTTAAATTAGCTAAAAGATATACTAATTATCTCGATTATCTTGAGTATACCTTATCATTCTAAAAATTTTCTCGTTAATGATAATTAGATCATTACTTTGCTAATTTCCCTATCAGATTCAGAAGGCTATGAATTTCAATTGATATCAATGGATCGTCAATGGCATTTTGAAGCAAGTGGTCCAGATGAACGAGATGAATGGGTTATGCATATTGAACGAGCTATTATGACGAGACTTCAGTTAAATGAATCATCTAAGCGTACTCGTGCTATTGCTGCTGCTGCCACTGGATGCCATGCAGGTAGTGGCGGTCCCAATCACCTTTCAAATATTAGTGGATTAGTCTCAGGAGGAAATAGTCGACATGGTGCAGCTGATTCTAGCAGTTTGAATTCAAGTCGTTGTGGTGCAGGTGATGCTAATGAATTGGCTGTTACAGAGCATTTAATTCAAAATATAAGATCTGCAGCAGGAAATGACTTTTGTGCTGATTGTGGTGCTCCCGGTAAGACTTATGTATGCATATATATTATATCTTTTAGGTGTAAGATAACTAGACTGCAAGCTGATTATTGTTCTAACACAATTGGTTAACAATGCAGGAAATTGTTTAGTACTAGCTTTTTTTGATCTCCTGACCTCAGCTTCTGCCTTGATGTGGTGATCAGGCTTGACTTTTGTGATGAGCTATATTGGTTCGAACACTCGTTTATGTAGGTCTGACTGTACCAGGCAGGTCTGCTGGAGAGTAGTAGTGCTAAAAGCAGCAGACCTACAACCCATCAGAGAATTCATACGTCAATTGTGCACAAGTGTTATTGAAGTAGGATGCTTCTCTCGGACTATCAGCATATCAGTGACGTTGCTTTATCCCAGTAGAATCATGGAGTTAGAAAATGTGGGCTTTGTCTCCTGCGGTATGGCCTTTACAGGCATGGTGCCATCACACCTAGAACTACTCATGAAGTGGTCATGTGTGACTGACTTCAAGCGGTTATCTCTCGATCACTACTGCTCTCATTCCTCTAATAGTACGCGTGATCACCCTGTTCACAGTCATATCCCTTCTCTTTCTGATATTTCGGCTTCCACTTTCAACTCTCATATTCTTTTTGTTACCTTCTTCTGCACATGCTATCAGTGCCAATTATTCGAATTCACAAAGTGATATTCCATGTTTCTTGAAACTGCCGTTTAGACTTCATGTTGGAGCTTCTACTATGCAAATCCCATTTCGAATCGAATAGTATATCTCTCTAGACAAAACTGTGTAGTCTTGTACCATCGATGTACTCTCTCTCAAAACACACACATAAGATCCTAGCATGATCGTTCTTTTGATTTTACCAAACCAATACAGAGAATCAACGTGATTCACTCTTCATTTTTCTGAAGACTTAATAGAAACTTCTCGAGGTTTATCTGGTATATGTACAGCACTGATTTGGAGAGCTGAACAGACAATTCTCAGATAATTTCCTTTCAACAGTTGCTTATATGACATATGCCTATATGGTACAATGAGAACTTTGATTCATTTTTACTATTTTTGCTTATGCCTTCACAAATTACAGCTCAGATTAAGTAAAAGATAAGTTCTACGTGAGATTCACTAACCTTCAGTAAACTAGACACTTAAGCATTCTGATTTTAGTGCTGACGTCAGTAATATAGCTCATTCTGAGAAACACAAGTGAATCTTTTGGCTTCCCAACCCAACGAACGGATAACGGAGACCATCTTCTACAATTATATTAACACTATTGCTAATTCTTATCAAGGACAAACTTTAAGTATAAAGTGAGTTATTGTGTAGCCTGGGGACCTCCAACATCAACAGAATGATGAGCATAAATAGACCATATCTATATCAATCACCTTTGGAGAGGCTCATTAGAAAACTGACATTCATTCCGCATTAGTTGCGTGAACTCTGATCATTCCTCAATGAGAGCACGCATTTTTATGCATTTTACTAGACACAGAAGCGTTACAGCAGGAAGTCCAGTTGGATACCATTTCAAGAACGGAAAAGTCAAGAATGCATTAAGGGAATAATTAGCTGAACACTTTCCTGATCATGGATACAAGGTTCATCCCGATGAAGTTTCTGACAATATTTGAATCGCTATAAATACAACAGCAATTTCTTGGTCTAACTTAAATCCAAAGGTCAAGATGAATCGACGAGTTTTATAAACTTTTACTAGACCAATAGCTTCTCAAACACTCGTTCCTGCAAGATCAGTAAATGATGAGCGACGACAACTCAAACATAAACTTACAAAAGTCTACACATTTCTTGCGAGCAGTAGTAGATAAAAAGAGCAAAAGCGATGGAAACGGCCGCTATACAACCTTAATAGTGATGATAGTCATTACTTGTTACGAATACACGGTGAACTGTCACGAGAAATTTCATCCCCAAGTGGAGTCCGTCAGGGTTTCCCCTTATCCCCTTTTTTATTTAATTTCGTCATAGATGTACTCTTAGAAGTCTCACTCACTTCTTTTAACTCCCCAGGAATTACCCTCCTTCCAGGAGGCCCTCTCGTCGACTTAGAATATGCAGACGATATAGTCCTGTTTGGTGAAGACACGAACAATATTCAGAGTCTCTTGAACACCTTGAGTAACAATGCAAGCATATTTGGGATGCGCTTCTCCCCTCCCAAATGCAAAATGTTACTTCAGGACTGGCCTGCGTTGATCGCTTCACTTATCTCGGAAGTCTCATCACCCCTGGTGGGTCGGTGTCTGACGAAATCTCAGTGCGATTTCAGAAAGCCCAATTGGCATTTGCCAATTTACGGCACTTGTGGCGCAGACGAGATATCCGTGTCTCAACGAAAGGCCGGGTGTACTGCGCAGCAGTCCGCGCCATTTTAACATATGGCTGCGAAACGTGGGCCATGAAAACCCAAGATATGTGTCGACTCCAGATATTTGACCATAGGAATCTTCGTAGCATCGCTCGTATATCATAGAATAGCCGGATTAGTAATAGTGATGTTAGACAAAAGGTTCTTGGGAAATATGGTAAATCAATCGAAGAGGTCATTAACCTTCATTGCTTGAGATGGGTGAGATATGTATTGCGCATGCCCGACCACCGTCTACCCCGTCGTGCGATGTTGGCTAAGGCTGAAGTAGGATGAGAGGAGAGTAGGGGCGGCCAAACTAAAACATGGCATCATTCCATGAAGTCCTTGACTATTGGTCTAAGACATGGTATATGTAGATTACCTGGTTGGGGTCCGCGTGATGACTGCAATAAATGGCTGAAGACACTAGGCGATTAAGCTCAGAATCGGTCACAGTGGTGCAAGTGTATTCACTCTTTAACCTCATCTAGATCTTGAATTCTATTATTGTTTGCTACACACCTTTACTTTACTCCTCCCTCTTGCATTCTGTTTATACGTTACCCTCAGTAATCTCGTAGTGCTAGTGTGGTATGGCAACTTGAACCTGTGGGCGTATGTGCTCGGTTCTACGTTGCTGCTGCTGCTGATGATGATGATGATGATGATGATGATGATACATGCAACAAATTTTAACCAAATAAGTTCATTATTTATCTACTTCATGACCCTCGTAAACTTCTTATAAAGAAGTCGTGATTGGTGGAGATCTTACCAGCTAGATGGGAAACAGTTTTCGTCATTTCGATTGGGTGTTCATTACATTGTGTTGTAAGCAGGATTCCTATCATCGAATGCCGATCAGCCCAGTGATGCTGATAGTTAAGCATTTATTTAAAAAATTTTGTTGTATTCCTTGTACAGTCGTTGGTTCCAACTTTCACTGAGAAGTCTTGCTAAGACGAGACAGCTGTCGGGTGCTGTATGGTTTTTGCTAGTATCCAACCAAGCTCAATCTGTGGCGAATACAAATAACAAATTAAAATAGAAGAACCAGTCTCCGTTAATCTACTTCAACTTCATTATTGTTGTTACTTTGGTAGGGCGTGATCTACTTTCAAATATTAAGTAAATATGGATTCATTAAATTGGTATTTATTCATTCATGCATATACTACAAATAACATGTTCAGTATTATTTATTGATCGAAATAAGAGAAATCAGCAGCTTAGTTTTACTTCAAAACAACAATTTTTTTAATCTGTAGGTGTCCTGTTACAGTTACCTACCATAGTTTCATTATGAATTGACAATCAAAAAAAACCAACTATAAACAGAAACGATGCACATTACTTGTTTTTAATTCATTGCTTTTTACTAGTTGTTTGTGTATTTTCTGATAATTTAAATTGCTTTCTATACCTATGTTTACAACTGTTTCCTTCTGTGTGTAGGGATTTCTCGCTTTCCTTCGTGTTCATCATGAATTGATATCATATTTGACTGTAACTGCTACTATGGTTTGTTGGTCGCACTCGCACATCATTATGACTCAATCAAACTGTTTTGGTTTATACTGTCGTTTGTTTAGGTCCTATCATATCCAGACGATCGGCTTCAGTGTAGTCAAACTAAAAACAGCAGAATTGTGCTGTCGATATTGCTGAGATATGATGTGTATGCTGCTCTTACAAATTGAAAGGAAGAGGCTTAAGAAGGTTAACCCTATTAATAAATAACAACCTTTTTCTTGGGTTTCAGTCAGCTCTGAAAAGTATGGCTCTGGAACATCGAAGTCATGTGTGACGACCACCCATTATTCTTTGGGTTTTATGTTTGTGTACTACGTTGTCTTCTAGGATACTTTACATAGTATAGGTAACTAGGGGATAGACAGTTACCCTCTTATCTCTATCAGAAGTCAGAATTGATTGACATAACTTTAGAAATCACTCAAAACTATGCTGCATTGAATTAAAGTCCCATAACATACGTAGACTTACTTAATCATTGGTCTTTTGACAAGCACTTCATTTTTGTATCAGTTCGTGTACATTTTCGACATCAGTTTACAATATACTTCTCATCCATCATTAATCCCCTCGCTACTGATTGTTGTTAAACTTGTACAAGTTGCGGTTTGATTCTGGTACTCTGCAAAGTCTACATCATTTCTGTTAGGGTTGTCAGAATACTGTTGTTATCGTTCACTAACGTAGTATTTTTCATTTTTACACACTGATAATTGTTTTCACCATATTCTAATGGTTTCTTATTTTTCTGTTCTTTTAATTTTTAGAACCAGACTGGGCTAGTCTCAACTTAGGTGCAATGGTTTGTATTAGTTGTAGTGGTATACATAGACAACTTGGAACTCATATTTCACGTATACGTTCATTACACTTAGATGAATGGTCTACTGAATCCGTCGCTGTAATGGGTGCTATTGGCAATACATTAGCTAATTCTGTCTGGGAAGCTGCTGTACCTGTGAATGCAGGAAATCGACGGTAAATTTTAGTGCATAAACAGTAATAGTTTTGCTATATTCTTAAAAATATTGATTATTTGTTCTTCAAAGTATTGAGCTACAATTATAAAAATTTCCTGAATTTTGTCGGTTATGTGAGTGTTTGAGATTCTCTTAGTTATCATTAAGTGTTGTTTGTACGTGTATTACTCTTGTACAGTTACCACGACTACATCTTTCTGGTTTCTTTAATAATCTTTCACTTTACCGGCTCAGTGGTCTAGGGATTAAGTGTTTACCATAAGGGATGAAAGTCCGTGGCTCGATTCTCGACAAGGAAGTGAGGTACTCACTGCTGAAAAACCCAATTCTAGGACCAGACATATTATTTAACCCAGATCACTTTACGATATAATGTACAGATATTTAATTTTATCAATATGTGGTCGTTAGGAAACCGGACTCTTCAAGCTCACGAGAAGAAAAGGAGATTTGGATTCGAGCTAAATATGAACGTCAAGAATTTTTACCTCCGTTACCTTATCCTGATGCTCCATTACAACAACAGTTGATTGATGCCATAGCCCGTCAAGACACACGTCAAGTTATACTCTGTCTAGCATTGGCTACTCCTGAAACCGTCAATGCATCCTACTCGCGTCAAGATCCACGTGCAGCTATGCACATCGCTGCTACACTTGGCAATCTAGTTTATTTGCAATTACTTTTGTGGGTAAGTTGTGTGTGCTATGTATCTGTCTTTTGTTCTAATTATCTGTGCATAACTTGCTCAGTTTCGAACTTTCTTAGAGGTTTCTTAAATGGTTTTCCTAACTGGTCATTACAATTGAAAACATTGTACCTCAGTGAGTGGGGGGGGGGGGTTACCGTAGAAAAGGGAATAACGAAATTTATAGAGTATTATTTACCTTACGATTTAGTTGCCATCATATTTGTAAATAGTCGGTTATCTGGAGTGACATTCGACGTTCAGAGTTTGAAGCAATGTCATACACTGTCATCATTTCATTGAACTGCTTTACCTTTTTGCCTAACTCTGATATTGGATTGAAATGTATATATTTCTTCTTGTTAATATTGTTATGACCCGAAATCGATGATCGTTCATTCGTTGCCCTAAGTTTATTTTGAGCACATTACCTGTTGGTACAGAGTTAATTCACAAATATGATTAAAATTTGATTGTGGCTATCAAGCGGAGTCCAGGGCTCTAGTTTTGTCCTATTTGACACTTGCTTTCAGTTGATTATATCTGCTTTCCACTATCGACATTCACAATGGAAGTTTTTGTTCCAAACACCCGTGTATAATGTTGGTTATTATTGAGGATGTTTATTTTTATTTTAGTATACAATTTAATAACATTTCCTATTCATGTATATTGTTTTGCTTCCCTGTATATTTAAAGTATAATGGTGATCCAACTGTAACTGATCATGAAGGCAGAAATGCATTCTATTATGCTCATTGCTCTCAGAAATACGATTGTGCCGATTTCTTATTACGAAACGGCTGTCCGAAACAGCTGGTTCCACCTATTCCTTCATCAACTAATAATGTGGCTCCAACTCTTCGTTCCACACAAAATATATCACAACAACAGATTGTTCAATCACATTCCATAGTTCATGGATCATTGATTGGATCCACTGGGCTTTCATCTGGTGTTGCAGACATGAATGTTGGTAATAGTATGAACTCAGGTCTCATCCAACCTCATCACTTTTCACATCTTCAACAGCATCAATCCTCTACTACTGGTGTAACAAGCCATTTGAGTGGACAATTACCTTCTTATCATCATCATCATCCTATGACCTCCGGTTCTATTACAGTGAATCAACAGCTGTCATCACAAGGTAAATTTGGTGTACAATCGGTGTTTTAGAGTTTTATCTCAATAAACACTTCCTCTTTATTGTTTCTGTTCATCACGGTTTAATGTCAGCTGGGTACCATTAAAGATCATAGAGCACTAGAAAGCTGTTTCTTTCGAATTTGATGCTTTTCATTGGCAGCATACACTCATGATCTCTTTAGGGAGATATCCAAGGACCTTCAGTTTTCGAGGCAAATGCCTAACCATAAGCATCACCGGTAGAATTCTAAATCGTGATGCTCACCTGTCATCCGATTCCGTTGGTGGTGCCTACGGTCCAGCGTTCTCTGAGAGACCTGAGTATCCTTAGTTCGATCCATGATGAGGTCATGGGCCACATATCAAGATAGAATAACTGTCTCGTGATCCTTTGTTCTCGGCAGTATGAAAATGAGATCACTGTGTGGCCCCGTACGAACAAATTATGATCAATTTCTACAAAACTACTTCAACTTTCTTTTTACTTTCACTTCATAGATAAATCTTTCTAAACTTTACTACAGGCAACGAATTCGAAATTATTTTGCCACTGTAAGTAAACAATTCGAAAGGAACTATTGAAATAAGGAGTATTACATCTCATTAATTTTGAGTAGTAAGTGGATAAATATGTTTGTTATGCTGAACTTGGTTTTTAGTCTTATCTGACACATAACTATACATTACGATTAATTTACAGACTGATATCTACCGACATTGCCCATTGTAGTAATAACGAATGTCTTCGTTGTCCGACCGTTGCTACTGCCTTGATGTAGGGCTTACCAGTCGTGATGACTCTCTAGGACTCTACTAGCTGAAACATTTGTTTCTTTAGATTTTACCATTTCAGGCAAGTCGGTTGAAAAGTGGTGAAACTTGAGGCAGCCAACGTAAGGTCTGAGGTCTGAGTCGTGCTTCTGACTGTTTAGAGGTGTGACAACAATGAAGTGTTTTCCTCAGACACACAGTATAACGACGATACTGCCTTCCTGCAAAGGAAGGGTGGGTTAGAATAGGCTGACTCTAAAAATGCACACCTCATTTTACTTCATGGATTTCCGTTTCTGGTCGTAAGACCTTTTAAAAAGCGGAGCTAACGCTTTATAAACTTCATAAAAAGGCGTGCGTCACTGACCTTACACAGTTGTTCCTTGGTCAATGAGGTCGCGTTTTGGGTAGTCAAAATTTTTGCTAATTCACTTTCTTTTTTAGGTGCTTCAAAAGGAAGAATCCCCTATGATGTGGGCAACTAGGAAATAATAACCACCCTCATACCTCTAACCCTTTTCAGATAGCTAAGCACTCAGGCATTGTAATCATAGCAGGGAGAATTAATGCCTACGTTTGGGGGATGGGCTTTAACCAGACTGAAAATTACTTAAATGACTCACTCGGCATCCCAGACAAGTGAACGGTTTATGGAAGCCGTCTGTTGTAATTGTGTCCATACTACTGCTGATTTTCCAGTTAGCACAAACTTTAAACATAATGAGTGATAATGTTTAGCCTGGCGACCGCCAACATTAACATAACAGTCGGACACAAATAGACCACATCTAGATCAGATGCTGTTGGAGAGACTCTGTAGAGGACTACCGCTCATTCTTGGTAACGTCCTTAGATTCTATTATGTATTTCCATGTGTTTGACTAGACGCAGAAAAGTCACAACAAAAAAACTACTTAGATGTCATTTTGGATCTGAGACGGCCAAGAAAATATTCAGGGAAAGTTTACCTAAGGACCTAGTTGTTCATAGACTGCAGGTTCATCCTGAAGAAACCTGGAACAATTTTAAAGTAGCTGTAGGTTCAGCAGCGATGTCTTCATCCAACCTGTATTCAAAAGTTACGAAAGGTCAGTTGATCTTTGAGCTAGTAAACTGATAGAGGCTCAAGAACTCATTCCTTCAGGCTCCGAGGATGATGAAGTGCGGCGACAACTGAAACGTTGACTAACAAAGAATCTGCGCAAGGACTGTTACTAGTGATGAGCATCAAAAACATAAGCGATGGAAGCGGCGGTGGCAGTAGACAATACTACACACCTGTTCCGATTCATCAGGGATATCTGTATTGAGGAATCGGCTGTTCGTGAGACTATTTCCAAAAAAAGATATGTCTGTGATCTACTCAGTCTAGAAGATTGAACTGATGGACACATACCCGCTCTCTAACTCTTACTGAAGTTAAAAAGGCTATAAGTAATTTGAAGTGAGGTAAAGTGGCAGGACTTGGTAGGTTGATTCCAGATGTCTTTAAGGATGGTGGTCTACTTTTAGTAGGTAGGTTAATTGATATATTAGTCAACGTCTGAAACCTGAACGTCATTTCACCTGGCTCGCCTCGATCGCTGGTCGTTGCGGTTTGCAAAATGGGGACGTAAATCTTGTGATAACCACAGAGGGATCAATTTGACTAACATAGTGTTTAAACGGTTAACCTCTTTGGATCGACGGCAGTTCTCGACTCTGTAAATCGAGAGGCTCTGTGGCAGTGTTTGTCATTAAATAGCATACTTCAGAAATGCACAAACCTTATAAGACTTCTCGGACACCACTGGTCGAATTGAAGCATATGCTGAGCTGTCACGAAAATTATCAATCTTATATGGGGTTCGTCAGGATTACTCCTTTTCTCTCTTTCTGTTTAATTTCGTCATCGATTTTCTTTTAGAAGTTTCACTTTCTTTACATAACTCCTCAGAAATTAATTTCCTTCCAGGGAACCCTCTCGTCTACGTAGTATACACAAATGGTATAGTAGTACTCGGTGAAAATGTTAACAATAATTCAGAGTATCCTGAGCACTTTTAGTAACAATGTAAACATATGTTGGATGTGTTTATCTTCCTTAACACGTAAAATATTACTTCTGAACTGGTCTGCATCATCACCTGGATTCGTCATAGGGAGCGAAGTAGATGAGTATGTAAATCACTCCACTTATCTTGGAAGTCCAGTCAGTTGGCGTCTAACGAAATCTGTGCACGGTTTGTTTACATACCCTGTTTTATTAGTAGTTTTGTATATTTTAAGTCCGTACGTTTTTGACCTAACATTCGGTGGCTAAAATCCTTGATGTAAGGTACAGATATTGAGTCCTATTATTCTTTCGCACATAAGTTTCCACTAATTTTTACCATACTTTATTCTAGTATTAATCCTGTTGATTTTATCGGGTCATGATAATAAGGTATAGGAAATCGAGCTAACACACATATATATCGGGTTATACATTGTTTTTTTATAGTCTAACATATTTCGATGCGTGCATTGTTCTTTCTTTGTATGTGTACATATACCTCAGTCGAAAGCCAAGTGTTTACACTACCAAACAAAACTATTCAGTCCGTGATTACCTTTTTGCTTGACATTTTAAAATTCTTTTTATTAAATTAACTAGTTCTGTACTCTTATCTTTAATCAATAGGACTGAATCATCCTCTTGTATCAGTTTCTGGTAATATGTATACAGGAAATGTGAATCAAGCTCTTGGTGCTACTCTTCCTCGTCGACGTGCTCCTGTCGGACCATTTCCTCCAGGTGTAGTACCCCCTTCACTTCAACCATTTCCACGACCAAATATACAACAGCAACAACAACAAATACCAGTTAGTAATACACATCGGCCTACATCTTCAGTTATCCCATCTGTTACACGTCCTATAACACCAAATGCTATGCTGCGAACATCGTCGATTAGTTCATCATCACAACCACCACATACACGTTCAGCTTCAAATACTTCTGGTAATACTGCAACAACATTGGCTCAACCGTATATTTCAACTAGCCAAGAGATTGGTTTGTAAATTTTAATAAACAAATATCAAAAACCTCAATATTAGTTATATTGCGCCTGTCATTGGAAAACATTGCATTTATTTTAATGAATGCTGTTATTTAATTAAAGAAACTAATGAAATTTGAACTTTTCCTATCTTCCATTGAATAAAGGATATTTTGTGCAATATTATTCACAATGAAGCCGTATGATCATTTATAATGTTTGTTGTCTTCCAGTTTACTACAACTACTGTTATTATTATTATTATTATTATTAACAATTGAAATCTTTTTAAATCATTCTCCCTCAGGACACATGTCTGAATGTATTTTCTTTTTTGAATGATCACTTTTATTACTATGACTACAGTACTACTTGTAATACTGTTTCATATATATTAGGCTTCCGATTACTACTTACTTTTTTAAAGTAAATATTATGTAATAATTTCTTCTTCATTTATATGTTTTCTGTAATCTTAATTAGGTTGAATGAATTGCATCAATTATGTCATGTTGATGTTTCATAATAATAATAATAATAATAATAATCTCTTCTTTAGCATTTGTACACATTCAAATTACATGTCTACTTCAGAATTGTCTCTATTCTTCGTTCCTTTCGAGTTAACACTTAACTCTCTTTAATATGTATTCGTATGAAATGCATATGAAGTAATTCATCATTGTTGCTAGTGGTTATATTTGGTCAGTTGTATTGTTTTATGATTGTTTATAGATAAAAATGAATGTTTCATGTTCTATTAATAATATTTCATTAGTAAAACACTATTACTACTACTACTTCTACTAATGAGTAGTACTACTTAATTAAATGTACATTTTTTTTTCTCTTCATCTTTATAATTTATATGTTAACATTTATTATTTTATAATTTGTAATTGTACAGATAAAGGTAACTTCTTCTCTGTTCTATTCATCTAGTTACGTGTTTCTGTAGAGGAATACGGTTTGAAATTGTATTGTCTTCTCATTTAGTTGACTTTGTGAAGAATTTCTATGTGTTTATACGTTTCTATTGCTCTGTTTGGTAATATGTTTTTTTATTTCATTCTATTGTGAGTAACCTTTTCTTTATCCTACTCTTCTCTTACATCATTATCAGTAACTGATTGTCAGTTATTTTGTGAATATTAGATTATTTGTTTTCTATTGTATTGACAATGGTGATGTAAGTTTTAAGGTGTAAGTAGAAAGGTTTGTTCACTTTTCAAAAGCGTCTATTTAGTTATTCATTGTGAAAAGTTTGTTTGCCTTCATTTTGTTTTGTAATATTCTGTGTATATCGAATAATTGCTTTCTGTTTATCGTTGGTTGATGAGTACTTTTGGTTTCAACAGTAAATAATGTGAAAGGTAGTTTGATTGAAGCTGAACTGTCGTCCGCAGTTTGGATCTAGGATTCACATTTCGTTTTATTTAGGACTTGTTTTCAGCTGAAGGTACTTAAATTCAGTTCATTCGTGTCAATTGTCACCGTATTTTTCACTGTTCTACTGAAACGGATATTGTAAATACAATTGGAATACGTTCCTACATAACCATTGTTGTCTCTATGTTATTATGGATTTGAATCCACCTGACGCGTCTTAGATATAAAAACGCGTTCATCCTCAGTTTCACGTGTTATTCACACCATCTGTAATCACACCTGTGAACTAACTTTATCTAAGCATTCTAGGATTCACGTCCAGCAACAGAGACTAATTCTCAATTTTATTCTTTATAAACAGCAACAGGAAGATAGAAACATAAATTTGTAAAAGTAGTTTGGTCTACCCGTCGAAGAAAATCATTTTAAACTATGGATCTTGATAAGATGGATGGGGAGGGGCCGGACATACTATCTACTAAGTGGAAGTCGAGTACTAAAATTGCTGAACAGTCGTCACCTTTCTTTTTCAAAGTTCGAAACGTAAAGCGAACCACTTTTTTGTGCATCTGATATGCTTTTTCTCAGTTTCAACTCATTAAACATCCACCAGAAGCATTCCTGACTACTCGACACCATCTTACTGTAGTTTAGTGTCCTATTTTACTTATTTGAATCCTCTTAACATCACCTGGATAACGGTGTACTTGTTTATACAGATAAATTCATTAACTGACTAATTCCGAAATTAAGTTTAGATTGTCAACTCTAGTCAGTGGGAACATTTCTTTTAAGCCTATGATATTATTTAGCTATGTTACTACATATTTAACACAGATCTTATTGTGGCCACTTGTTGATTATTGAATGTAAAGGACTATTCAAACTATTCTCTAAAGTAGGTTTGTGAAACCTTTAATATTTTGTATTAATCAGAACATTAGTCTTGTCTAATATCCTTGTAAGTAGCTTTCTCTTCATTCTTTGATATACTTGTGATATTCGTATATTGTCATTATGTTTTGGGTAGATTTGTGTAAATGGAAATTTGGTAACTTGTCGTTTTTTGAACAAGTTAGTGGATAATACACTCAGCTTTCGACTGATAAGTCGCATATTCTGTTCTCATTACACTTCGACCTTACTCAGCATTATTACTACCTATAGTTGAGTACATGAATCTGTACTTGTTAGCATGAAAACATTATTTAGGCATGGAAGTTATCTGGTTAATTGATTATAATAACTAAGTTGTATCATAAATTCTCTTACTTAAAATATGGCATCCAGTTAATGCTCGAATCCACTACCTTATAAACTTAAGGTTCTCTATCACGTGGCACATTCCATTGAGCGAAATTCATTTCTCCTTCACTAATGCTTACAAAAACATCGATTAACAGTGAAGTAACATTATATTATCACTAATATTAACGCACTTGGACAACCAAAGACATGGATTCGACTAAGGAGACGTTGAAAGCTTGGGTCAGTGATATTCTAAGAATGGTAGGGAACAGCCATAGGCCCAGTCTATAAACTCATACGGAAGAGGTCAATCAGCTGCAGGTGTCAACTAGAATGTAAGAACAAGTGAAGACAAGTAAGCCTACAATGAAAATTATTCATTAAGAAGGCTAACAGAACAAACCTATGTAACATATAGATTAAAGACATCCCATAATTTTACATGAAGTAGGAGCTAGTCATATTCATTAACGATGATGGAAGCTTCACAATTAAACTGAGAACACTACACAATTATTTGTCGATATTCATACTTTTCAAATCAATCGAAGTATGCCTTCAGGATTGGATTGGGTCCTCGCGATTACCGTAACCAGTGGCTAGAAACACTGAGTGACATGGCCCAGAATCGGTCACAATGGCGTAGATGTATTCACTCATTGTCCTCTCTTAAATTATGAGCTTTAAATTATTCCATAACTTTCTTTCTACGCTTCCTGAACCATATTCTATATGTTCACACTCCTTGTTATTATTATTATTTTATTTTATTGAAGTAACTTCTACTAATGGCGGTGCCATGGTGGTATGGCAACTTGAACTGATGCACACATGTTCCAGGTTCTATGTTGATTGTACATACATACGTGCCTTCAGGATATCTATTTCCTTGGAAGTTTAGTACTCAGTATTTCAATCACCATACAAAACGAATAGACTAATTTTGCCTCAATCATTCACATAAATCTACTAATTTTATGTTTGTTTGATATTGAATGGAAATGAGATTGATACACTTCAATGAATTCGGTGAATGGCTTGAGAATATCAGGTTTATGACAGTAAGATATTGACATGAATCATCCACTCATCCTGATCTTGTTCCCAGTCTTAGAACAGTACCAAGCATACCAAAACCTAACTGTTGTCATATATATATTATTTTGAGTTCCGTATTCGACCGAGGGGTTGTACTTTAGGGTTATATGAATCGTAATTGTTTGTTTGTACATGGTTACGATCTAACTATGTTCCGTAATAATATTATTCTATACTGTCTATAAATCATAGTGTATTATATTGACTCATACTCATCCACAGTTGATTGTTTGAAAGTCAGTAACGGCGAATACAAGGGAATTATATTTAGATTGAATGTAAATCCAACAAGCACGAAATCGAAACCAGCTGGAGAATCGAAGTTATGTCAGTTTCTATGTTCAATCATGTTGCAACATCTAAACCGTAAAATAATGAATGTACAATCAATAAAACTCGCCAGTATCCTCTGGGAGGAGGGGGACATTAGTGACTGCTACAGTACTGGTGTTTGTTGCTAAAATTCATACCAAAGAACTACATAAAACTACTAAAGTTTGTTTAGCTGGATATTGTTGGATATGTCAGTTGTTAATTGTAATTGGCTAACCGTGTCAACTATTGAATTCATCGTTCTCCACGACATCCATTCATATTCCGACTTTGTATCACATATATCTTTGTTCTGCACTCATGTTATCTTTCTAATTATGCTTGTTTGTGGTCGAGATAGTCTTGTATATAATTATGTAATTGTTTGAAATATACGAATGGTTCTTCGTTCGAGGTACATTTACAGGTATTGAGAATGTCTGGTCATTGTTGAAGATTATTGGAATACTCATTCGATTACGTATCATTCACTAACTGACGTCATTATCAGTATACGTTCAACCGGAGAACATAGTGTGATCTACCGATGTTTACTTTCTGAATACTTGAACTGAGTTAGAAATAACATCCTCTAGAAACCGGCTTGGTTGTCTAATCGTTAAGAATTCACTGCGAAACATAAGAGCCCTGGGTTCGATTTCACAGTGGGTCGTGCATGTACACTAATGAAGTGTCTCATACTAGGACGAAACACCTGTCAACTCCTAGTTCCTGGCTTTCAATGATTATCTCACTGGCTAATTTATGATATCAAATTCCAACAATCAAATGTCATACAGAAAAGTGCAGAGATAAAAACTTTCAATTTTTAACGTACTTTTTTTTTTTAGTTTATCAGCTAGTTAACACATGAAATAATCGAAATGTTGACATTATTATCTGTACTTCATTTAATTATGTATAATATTTTCTTATCGTTTATCACTCTCAAGTTATAATTGGCTAATACGCTTGAAGCTAATGTTTATAATGTCTTGCAATAATACAGGAAATCTTAGGTATATCAAATACATCACAGTAACTAAGTATAAATTCAGTCAGTCAGTCAATCAGTTATAACGTAGAATTTAGTACATGCTCACATCAGTTCAAGTTGCCATGCCTCAATTAGCAGACAGAGATGGAATTTTCGAATCCAATCCCAGATTAGGAGAGGTAGTAACAGAATTAGTATTAATGGAAATGAACAGAGATTGTATATAAAATGTAAGAAAAATATAATCTAGTCAAAAGAAAATTATAATGAGGTATAAATCAAAGTATAATGATTTGAATTATACTTTATGTAGATGGTGTATTCGTTTTTGTTTCTGCCTTTATATCAGACTACATCCATAGTCACATCATTGTTACAACCATTAATCGTCTTAATGAACATAATACAATTTGATTAACATTACAAACAATCGATGCCTGTGGGGTATAGGTTGCCCACCAGTATTCTCCAATCCACTGTGTCTTGGGCTTTTAGTTAAACATTTAGTTGTTTATATTTTTTTTCAATAAGATTCAATGAATGGTATAACCTAATATCACCTTTGATGTAGTTGAACTCAATTTGTCACGGTTTCTTGTTAGGCAGATTAAATTGTTCCGTAAATTTCTTTTACTTTTTTCGGTGTTTTACCAATCGATATAAGTTAATAAGAAAATAACCTTGAAATAAACAAGTATCCATATGAATGTAAATGTTATTCTTAAAAAAAAACTTAACAAACGAATAATTTGATAGAACCATATTCAGAATTATTACACTGTCAATAATAGTATGATTAGCAATTCAAATTTGTATACTGTGTTGAAAGAAACAAATCAATATAGTTTGTTAAAAAGTAAAAAAGGAGACAATTTTGTAATTCAGTAACATTATGGAAATAGATTGGTTATGTATTAGTGATCTCATGAATTTAATTACCTATTATTGATCATGAAATAGTTTCTAAATTTATTTTAGCATGGAAATATCTGAGTATACGATATTATCTTTTATAACCAAATGAGGACAAAGTTTTACAGTCACATGTTAGGGATTCGAAATCCCTAGAAATACAATTGTCATTTTATCAAGTTGTATTGATTTTTTGTTAACATGATTTGTAAACTTTCATCACTTGTATGTGAACACATTTGACAACATTTAATTGTATTATTAAAAGTGTTGATAATTTTATTTGATGAATAATCACTATGATTATTTTGTATATATAAGAGAATGTGTAAAATATAATCCGACTCCGAATCTTATTCCGACCTGTCTGGTTGGTCTATTGTCTTATTCTTCTATCTCCGGCTTGGGACTGAGTGGGCTTAGGCCAGTCGCGAATTATTAACACACTTCAATAAGCGTCCGCGCACAACCAACCGATTAGCAGGACACAACTTTTCTCACGTTATAACACACATGATAACTACAACTACAATATATTTTGTTGGATAGACAAACTCTTGTTTAATTAACATTAATAATGATTTATTTGTCAGTATCATGACCAAAGCATTTTTACAGTCATGATCAAGAAAAGCATATCAGATCGTAGTAGGATTAAGAAGTAGTGGTATATTTTAGAAACATAGACAGTTTTGTGTCGAAGTGTTTGGAAACGTTTCTACCTTTAGTATGGTCCTGTCTATCATGGCTATTACTTTAATGTTAGAGTATAATGGTGTCTACTAAAATCCTTCTATACTGGCCAGGATGCAAGTTTGATGCCTTAGGAGGAGCCGAGTGCAACTGCATTTTGGCTGGGCTAATTAAAACACGTTCCTGGAAAATAATAATAATTCTATGGTAGCGTATCTTAATGTTAAAGTTTTTTTGACAGATGGTTTATTTATTTAATGAACAATTCTGGACTCAAGGTGTATGAAGTTGCAGAACTGAACCGAAGAAAATATATGCGTGAAGTACTGAATAGTGCTAATGGGAATACTTCCTTAAGTAATCACCATGCTATTTACCAATAACATTTTAAATTTACTGATAATAAGCAGTAGGATACTGCTCATACTTCATATCTGTTTGGAGTTTCGAGGTGTCTGATGGACGCTGTGTCATATTGCAATACCTGAGGTTGCCTAGAAATCGGAAGATTTAAAGCTGCAACTTAGAAAGCTTTGATTTTTTATATGGAGTGTTATTTAATAAGAACACTAGTATTTTTCTTGCTTCACGGTTTGTTAACAATTGTAGTTTGAAGGCTATCACTTTGCTTTAGGTGAAATCTTTTCAATTATAGGATCACTAGCACCAGTTTTTCTGTACACACTAGCATGAACGTCATGCATATTTACTGGTTGATTTTTCTTTTAACTCCACAGTTTTATTGTAAATTAGCGTCAGTTTCTTTCTAACAATTTACCGAGTCCGTCTATGTCCTGAATCCTTCAATTCTCTTGCAAACCAGTGACATGTGCATTGTTTATCATGGTGTTACGATTTTGCAATTTTTAGAGTAAACTCGTGTTATCGTTGGTAGCACATTTTCGGTTTTATGCTTAATTTTTTAAAATTAGCCTTATCCTACACCTAGTCTTAATCACAGTGTTTGAAGTGTAGGCAGAAGTTTCCAAACAATAGGGTTCAGCGTGTGAATTAAATGGGGTAACGACTCCTATGATACTATACTATGATACTATACTACTATACTACCCCTAATTATATTCAGTCTCCAAATCATGACTACTCACTAGCACCTACTTTCGTCATGGATGAACTCTAAACTAATTAATCCTTATCTACGGTCTTTCAAAACAGCCCTGAAACTCCAATCTGTGGAGGGCCATTGATTCTGAAAGAATAGGTATCGCGGAAGGAAATCACAAAGACCATTGATGTTATATTCACGAGCCCATCAAAATTCTTAAGTACCGTCTTGGCAAAGACCTTTCAGTAGTCGGGTATGGGACTCAAACTTCAAAGTTTCTGGGAAGACCTGCATATTCCTAACCACACCTTTTCCTATTCAAATTTGTGAGACAGGTACTTTAATCATATACATGGTATCTCTAGATCAAACAGACAAGCTAATCTTAGACATGTGTCAGTGGAAGAGTTACGTCTAAACAGGACTTACTGCTATAAATGTACAAGCAAATAAAGTCATAAGGCTGCACAAATTAGCTCATTTATCTGTTTCTCTTTAGTCTAAATTACTGCCTGTAACTCTAAACAGCCAATCAATAGCAACAGTCCTACTAAAGGCCTGACATAGCAAATTTTACGATTTCTTCGAAGGAGTTTAGGATCAGCAATAGGAGGCTTAGATTTGTAAGAGTAGAGAAGGCAGTACATCAAGAGGTCTCTTCATGTTATTTACAATTGGTCAGTGAACATCTCGTTTGTGACAATAATTCACTGAGTGTTTCCTCTACAATGATGGACAATAATCTGGATTCGAAATAGCATCTTAAGAGTTTGGAAACCCGTCTAATCACTTTATTATAAAGTATTCAAGTTGTCTAGCCTCTAAAATGACAGCTCCTTTCCCAAAACCGCTCCTCTCTACATTTCTTACACCCCACGTCGAACAAAGAATAGTAACCTCCATTCATTCTTCTGTCATGGTCGACAATGCTTGAAATCAGAGGATGTCGCACCTCAAACCATCTAGTATAATCACTTTCTGCGAAACCTGGACTGTGAATAAAACTACTGATGCCGAACTGTGCTTTGATGACTTCTTGCTGTTCCGTAATGAGAAGCAAGAACATTTATAGGGTATTGTGGAGTTATATATGTCTCTACCTTTTTTGCCCATAGATTGATTACTCACGGACCCTCGTGGCATCTTGTGGTGCAGTGTGAAGGGAGTCAATGATTCCATTTACTTGGGGTTCTATGTAAACTCCCGAATCTCCCGGCTCCTTAAACAAGCCGTCTTCTTGGTGATCCGCGAAGCCTGTTGCTTAAATTCTACCGACATACTGCTAACGAGTAAACTTATTGTCAAACTCATCTCTTTTCGCCAAATTACAATTCCAAATTAGTGTCCGACACTAGGCTAGCTGGTCATGAGCTATGAGATAGCTTGATTCAATGTATCCCCTGAGAAGTCCGATATAGATGCCTCCAGATTGGCCCCAATGCGTAATAGCTGGGAGATTAATGTCTCGAATTTGGAGATTCTTGGCTTAGTTATAATGACCCCCTACTATTCAAGTCATCGCTCCGTTATCTCTCAATATAACTTAGTGAAAAATGGATTACCAAAATACAAATCGTGGCGTGATTCGAGCAGGTCTGGAAAACACTTCTTGGCTGATCAAAGAAAATAATGTCCAAGTGGACAAAATACGGTTTCAAGTTAAAAACTCAACTTCAGTTCACTGGTTGTCCTTCCTTTACTCGCTAGCCTCGTAATATACTTAAGTTTACCTTCTAGACAAAATCTAGTATTCGGCACGCAGCCTGTAATTTTTCTTGACTCTTTAGTGACTCTGTAGAGTTATAGGACAATCTGATCCTTAATTTGTTGGATAGGGATTCAATGATATCGCATAGCTTCCACAATAAGGTTTCTGATCTACTTATCTAAGAATTTCAATTCAACGACATTCCAACTAGTACCCCAGGAGTACTCGTCAATCACCCTACTATTCTCAACGTTGACATAAGTAATGAAAAATTCGATCCGATTATTATCAAAAAGAGTCTGAGAAGCCCTGTCTAATAAATACGTGTTGGCACCTTCTCGTGAGTCTGAAGCAATTTAGCTTGACTAGTTAAAAGTTTACTTCAAATTTTAAGCATGCAACAAAACAATTAAGCTCCAGTATTCATTTACTTCCTTATCCTGCATAGGGATTATATTTCCTATTAGCTTATATTGAACGTTGAGAAGTATTTTGTATGCTTGAATAACTAGAACCGCGCTCTATTGTCTCCTGCTCACGCTACTGAATAAAGACCTATTCCCAAAATAGTCGGGTTTCTTGTGTCACTAGATCGGGATATACCTAGGCGCTAAAAGTCTGTAGAGGTAAATAATCCCCAAAATAAATAGTTACATAGGTCCTCGACATTGATGCTGACCATGTTTGTTTTAGCGGACACTACTAGTTGAAGGCGCTCGGTCACGCATCACCACCAGATCACGTCACGCCTTATCATGGAAAGCAACTCTCTCTCTAGTTTGCCAGCCTAGACGTTGCTTTTCCATATCCGCTCTATTTACAACCAAATATAAGTTCCTTTTCACCCATCGTGCCTTCTAATTTATTCTCATTCGTAAGAGTGGGTTCAATCGTTAGAAGTTGCCCTGGTAATACGGCAAGCGTAACTTGGTCATATATCGGGTGCACTTCAAGTCTTTTCAAAAAGAAGGCTTGATGCATATTTACTCTTTCTTAGCAGTGAGGGACATTATTATAGAACATCACCTCAGTTGCTACTGACATTAACTCATAATTAAATCCCTTTCTCTTTAAGTTCCGAGGCAATATGACGAGTGTTGTGCTCTCTGAAATCAAGGACACTTTTATTGGGTAGACATAGGTCCAAAATGTGACAGTTTGCAAATTCTGCCAAGCTAAGTTTAAGTTGGTCTGTCAGCGTAAACTACTCATATAAATTAGGTATGATAATGAGTCAGATAGCCCCATAGCCACTCCTACAGACATCTAGCAATGCTCAATTTTCATTAGACTATTAAATGATCACATTAATTGAAGAGATTGGAAAAATTTAAAAAGGCTATGTGAGAAATTTGTAATTTTCTGGGAACATTCATCTATACCCTTCAGTTAAACGGTCGACATTACAAGATTAATCCGCAAAAGCGTCTCTGGAAGAAAGATAGTAGAAAATTAATAAGTATATGACTGTAGTACGATTGTTCAATGATTCTTACTGCGACCTTCACTACGGGAGTAATTATCAGCTTGCACCATGTTAACCACTTGGTGTGTGGGAATGATAAGAACATTTTACCATTTAAATAGTTGTAAATCAAAATCTGAGATGCAGTAGGAACGGGCACAAACAAGCAGATTTTGCAGGCATTTTGGAGATACTCCTTTTAATCCAGCATATGGATGTGTCGAAGCTGCTTGAAGTCTAATTTCATTGTCAGAAGCCCGAAATCCACAATGCGAAAAACACCTGATGGCAACTATGAACTTGCAGCAGAATATTAGAGTGGTTAAAAAGGCCTTAAAGGTCAATACTGCGATAATTTTTATCATTACACATTAAATAGAATAACTACCTATAATTATAGTTCTCAAATAACACTGCTTGAATTTATAGAATATGCATCGTTGATGCTTATACTCAGAGTTTAAGATTGCTATAGAGATAGTTTTCTAAACATTCTCAGCATGCCAACTAATCTGTTCCTGAATTATGGAAGAGTGTTTCAATAGGCAAAGGTAAATCCTTGAATGACCTTAACGATTCGCGCGTTGTTCTAGACCAGGAATGTCTGGGATCTTAAAGTCGTTCTTCAGAAAATTGAAGCCGACTGATGAATCAGAAAAGAAGAACTACTCAAGTAAAATCGAGAGAAATGTGAACCCATCAGATATATGGGAGATAATTTCAGAGCTTGGGGACGGAGCTTTCGGCAAAGTTTATAAAGTTAGTTTACTGTTTTGTTCTCATATTTTTAGACTCACAAACGCGGTACTGACTTGTGTGCCGCTCTTAAGCGAGTCGAGTTTGATTCTGAAGATGAACTTGAGGATTTTATGGTTGAAATAGATATTCTTAGCAATTTCAAACACGAAAACATTCTTTCGTTGCATGAAGTTTACATTTATGATAGCAAATTGTGGGTAAGTTATTTGTCTCACAGTTCTATTGCAAGATGTATTTGGAATTATGCGGTGGTGGAGCTCTAGACTCTATTATGGAAACGCTTGAGAAAGCCTTAAGTGAACCTCAGATCAGATTTATTTCGAAAGAGGTTCTTCAAGGTCTTGGATTTTTACATGAAAAGTTGATAATCCACAGAGACATGAAAGCAGGCAATATTTTACTAACTCTTAACAATGAAGTTAAACTAGGTGAGTTGCAACTTTTAGAATTCAATTGTTATATCCGGTTAAACATGTCATTATTATTGCAAGCTGCCGAAGACGCGTCTGAATTTTATCATAGATGTATTTTACCGGGGTTAATAAGGTTGCGTCAAACATTTTTCTTTTCATTGGGTCTCTTCTAAATTTTTGTTACCTATATACCCACAAATTTCCGCATATTCTTTGACTCCACATACTTGCGATGGACATAATATGTACAATGATAGTTCAGATCCGTTCACAGTAGCTCAAATACACTAACTCTTTATGTTTCTTCAGACCCTGAGCTCTACTACCAATCAATACATCTCACTATCCCTCCACAAACCGTAATCTTAATGATTAATATTCCTCGTTGTCAGTGGTACCAAATTATTGATAGTTTTTGTTATTCATCCTAAGCCGTGCATTTATTCCAGATCCTATGTTGGTTTTGATAGCTCCTCGCCCCCAACTTTTAAACACATGAATATCATACCAACGCACTCAGTCTAGTCATTTACAGAATTAAGACAGTGAAATTTTGAGAGATCCTTTAATTACTCGGAACTACTTGCCTGTGTTTTAAGATAGAAAACCTTGGAAATAAAGTAGGGACTTCGATTGATTTTTATTTGATTTAACTTTTTAGTAACGTGTTTTGTCTCAGTACTGCAAGTATTCAATTTTTTCTGATATAGATTGGTGTATAATGAAGTCTCAAGTTTAAAATAAATACTGGTGATGTTTGACGAACTTCTAGTTAGGAAATGTATACAAAAGATTCTACACGATTAAGTTCTCCATTATCGCTTGTTTGCAAAGCCGATAATAGGAAGTAGATAAATGATACATTTAAAAGTTAATATTGGGAAACTAATAATATATTACTTCCGGTCTATATAGTAAACACTGAAAGATTTTGTTTAGCACTCGCATACCAATTAAATAAATATCCCACTTGTAAATGAAACATTTTTGTAGACAAGAGTAATTTAATTAGAAAGCTGTCTTTAAGAATGATTCAGTCTGTTGGTATTTATTTTATTGACCAAATACAGTATTCATATTTTTACATTTCACAGTTATTTTGATTGTGACTTCATGAAACACTTATCCCTCTCTCTTCATTCCTTGCATTTGAAGTTTGCTATAGCACATGATATATGCTCACTATTTTGAATCACACGTTTCTTATAAGTACTCCAAAGTCTATGATGTTTTCAAAATAGTTAATCTTATAGCAGTTTCTTTAGCAACATACTTTATGAAATTGTCTTTATAATTAACAGCTGATTTCGGAGTCTCAGCTAGGTTGGCAGACGAAAAGCAAAAGCGATTGACTTTCATTGGAACACCGTATTGGATGGCACCAGAGGTTATCAACTGTGAAACTTTTAAAGATGCACCGTATAACTGGAAGGCGGATATTTGGTCTTTTGGTATGATTTTTTGAATTGTTCCACTAATTATTCCCTATAGATCCTTTGGTTGATAATAATACTACTTTTGAGCTTATCATGCACATCATATAGGACATTACTTAACAGTAGTATGGATTGTTAGTGCTTCTAGGTTTACAATGTTATTCAATCTCTTTCTTATTTTGTTTATATCATGTGGCTAAAGGATGTGTATTGTCTTCCTTACACGAATGGCAGATACTACAATCGCTTTATATTGAGTTGCGTACGACGATTAAATAATCACTACTAATAACGTCATGCATGAAATACAACCGTAACTCCATCACAACCAACTGTGAAACTGGTTTGGTGTATGAAATCGTCGATATTTCTTTGCGTGACAGGGAATCATGCTGTCTAGAGCAGCCAGTGTTACCGTTTATATCTTTGGAGTTGTAAATGATTCTTTTCCATTAAGTAATATATTTATTTCACTTTATTTAGTGCATGTAGATTCTGGTCCTGTAGGACACCAAAAAAAATCCCGTAATATGACTGAGTGAAGAAAGTCAGTTCTCGAAATGTTTTCATGACCATACTTTGATATATTTTGCCAGGAAGTTTTTATTCCCTGCCTTCATGTGGCCAGAGTTGATTTTACAAGGGGTATTGGTTACAAAAAGTCTAACAATCGGAGTTCAAACCCTTGGCCTCACACTGAGGTACATGGGCTATATGATCCAGTGAGAACAAACGGCACACGAACATATTTCGGTGATTGATCTCCATGTTGCCATATTTGACGTTCTTTTACTTTGTGGATCAGATATTTAGGTCAATGACTCAGGGCATCGTCCTCTAATAAAACCGTTTACATTGTTCTGGACATCTGGACAATATTCTAGTCCAAAAATATGATAATGAATATTGAAAAAGAAAACAATATCTCTTAGCTAAGCACGTTTTATCTCCTGGAAAAAGCTAATATATCCCCATATTATCTAACTAAACGGTTACAATATCACATTTTCTAGTTCTCAGTGTTGGTTGGATTTCTAATTTGTAGTAGTCAGTCAGCCAAACGACTCGACACTGCTAAGCACTTATTCCTAGTGTTAGATAGTCGGAGATTTCTAACCTAGGTTTCTTTATTACTAACGTTCCTCAACATAAGGTCTTATAATAGTGACTTCTGAAGCTGTTAGAATGTTACATGATAGAATCTACGTTCATATTTTAGTCACGAATTATAGACATATAGCCCATATATCCATTATGCAAATAGAAACTCGATTCATTGGATTTTGTCTCACTTTTCACAAATACTCCCGTTGAGGTGATAATAAGTTACCTGTATAACCATATTAAGAGTGACAACTTTTACGTCAGTGTTCCAAAACACTGTCTCAATGAGTTACTTCTACGATGCACTTTCAACGTACAGTCTGAAGGATAAAGTATTTCGACCTCCAATTTATAGTTTTTGTTTGCATGAGAGATATGTGGATGATTCATTCATCATTTGTAGCGAAAATATAGGCCTCATCTTACGACAACTCATCAGTTGTCATTAGTCAGTTAACTTTACACTGAATTCGGAAGCCAACTCAAGATATTTTCTCTATGATATATTTAATGCCGTAAGATATTATGTAGAAACAACTTAATTTACTTTATAATGTCTCGACTTTATTACATAATCAGTGATCAGTATTCTAACCGTAAAAATGAATTATCTAAGTTTTTGAATCTTTAATTAAGAAGTTATTATTATTATTATTATTATCTTTTTTTTAAAAAATACGATTGTTTCTGACTGTTGATGATAGATACAAAAGCGAACTTAGGTTGATCAAGATTTCTTGAGTATTTTCATTCAATAATAATCTGATTATCTACTCATCAAAATCAATTAGCACATCTTAGCATTTTTCTTCAATCTCACTGATTATAGATACTTTTATTTTGTTTTCTTTTTTAAAAAAATCTTTGTATAGGTATTACGTTGATTGAACTTGCACAAAGGAGGCCACCTCATAATTCGATTAATCCAACACGTGTTTTATTAAAAATTTCTAAATCAGATCCTCCAACTTTATCTAAACCGCATTTATGGTGAGTTAATTATTCATTGATAGATTAACTGTATTTTTCAGATTTTCATAGAACTTCATAGAACTTTCTCATCATAATAACCTGTTTTACCGTTTATAACTGATCGTAATATTTACCGTTAGAATTGTTATTTATCCAAGACTTTTGGTACAGTTTTTATACGGAAAGTTTCTTTTTTTTTACCACGAACTGACTATTTAGACAAGTATTGAAAGCAAAGAAGTACTAGCTTGGTGTTTTGTGCCATTAAGGATCTATCTACAGTGAGTGTTTTTGTCAGGGGTCAAACCAAAGATCTTCAGGTTTCACTAATGTCGCTGCAAACTTTTAAACCATTAAGTTTTATCCAACAATTTAAATTTTTATTTCTAATCAAATGGGTGATATTACTTAACCACTGCTCACTAGGTTGCTTTATAACTCAATTTATTGTTATTATTGATTAATTTATCACAAGATAGTATCAGAAATTTGACTTGTGTATACATACGACCACTGCTAAATGGACAGAGCACTTAGTTTTCAAACATTTGATCATAAATCTGGACCATCTCCATTCAATTATTTTTGTTTAAACAGCCAGCTGGCATCACTAACTCAGCACAAACGGTGTGTGAATCAATGATGAATACATATGGCTACATTCAGTATGTGGTTTTAATCTATTTCATTTTCGTTACATTATGCTTTGGACAGTCATGATAAGTTTTCTTTCGTGTAAACGAACAACTGCATTGGATTTCAGTCTAATTATGTTATCCCTTATTAATTTTTTTATTCATCTAGCTTATTAAACCTGACAAAATCCATATTTACTATGCTATCGAAGAGGGGAGAATTTAGCTATGTTACTTTGACTCAACAATTATACATAGCTTTATGTACTTTATTTCGAGCCACATCTTTTAACTTGCAAGCTAGTGGTGTTCGTTGGATCTATAAGTGTAATGTAGTTTTGAAATTTGAAACATAAGTGTTAAGAGTTGAGTAGTCAACCAGTCAGTCATGAACGACTTAGGATTTGACATCAGTTCAAGTCACCGTGCCTATTCAGCACAGAAAGGTGAATACTAAAGTAGTACTAGTTGTAATAGTATTAATGCAGTACTAGTGTTTTTAAAATACATTATACGTGGAGACATGTGACTCGAATAGAACTAGTTAGTTCATGAAAATAATTGTCACTATGGGTTGCAATCACTACCCTACATTTATCAAACAAGTTCAAACCATTAGCTAGTCATTTCATGCAGTGATGCATGTTGTGGTTTGGTTACCCCTTTCTTTTTTCCATTTTACTCCTACATCGTAAATCAAGGCAAACTGTAGTTCATCATATTCAATACATATCTAAACCACCAAAGTCAAGTGGTACGTTTATTGAGCTACCGCTTTATTAGTTGACTGCAACAAATGGCTGGAGACATTAGGCGATATGGCTCAGAATCGGTCACAGTGGTGCAAGTGTATTCACTCTTTAACCTCATCTAGATCTTGAATTCTATTGTTATTTTCTGGACATCATTACTCTTCCCTCTTGTATTCTGTTATTACGTCACCTCAATAATCTCGTAGTGCTAGTGTGGTATGGCAAATTGAACCTGTGGGCGTATGTGCCCGGTTCTACGTTGCTGCTGCTGCTGATGATGATGAGTTGACTGCATCATATAAATTGCATATTTGAAGTATAAATAGTACCTATTTTTACGACACTCGGTGTTTTTTTTATTTACATTGATTAATTAACTGATACAAAGTTACAAATTTTTATAAGATGTTTGAAGTAGTTGTATTTTCAGTGTTGTATTTTCTTCAAGTTCAGCTACCTTTTGGCTGTAAACTTTTGCACATATTTACGTGCTGGTATCCTGGCTAACTATTTAGATATTATGGTTTACATTGTAATGTTTAAACCAGTTGGTTTGTTATTAGCTTGAATCCATTTATTAATACAATTCGTGTTCAAGTCTAAAACATTTAAGTTTACTGAATTTCTGTTAATCATTATATAAGTTGGATTGTGACTGGCAAGTGGAATCCAGAACGCGCGTTTCATCCTATTTGGGACTCATGGGCTGGATGTACCTGCATCCCAATGTTGATATTCACACTGGGATTCAAACTCAGTCCTTTTCGTGTCGAGCGCCACTGCGTTCACCACTAGATTACTGAGTCCAGACAGTCACACTTGTGCAAAGGGCACGTTGGTATTAGGATAAACTTGTATATTTCCGTTGATTTGTTATAGACTGAAGCTGATCAGTCATTGTTGCTATATGTGCAATTAAACCAGGAATTGATAGGTTAGTTAACTTTGCAACATGACGAATATTTTTTTGTTAATGACCCATAGAGTGCTTTCATCGTTCCTTAATTTGTATTCTATAAACCAGTAGATTTCAGTGATGTTTTTTTCATCATGGTGAAAAATCTTCGCCATGCTTTACGTAGTTATATTTATATAAATGATCACAAGAATTATGTATTATTTGATGTAATTTATTGTAGGTCTTCAGAATTCAAAACATTCCTAGCACGTACATTACAAAAAGATCCAAATCAGCGACCGGAATGTAAAGATCTTTTATTAGTAAGTTTTTAGGCATTTTTTATCATTTACATTTTAATGGTTTGGGATACAAAGTAGATGTGGTAATATTAGAGATCTTTAGTTGACTGGTTATGTGTTTTCTTGCTATTGAATTGTGCTTAGTAACCTAGTGATTACGCCATTCGACTTTCGGCGACGATATCATAGAATCGAACCACTCTTTACCTACCTTAATCTAGATAGCCTGTTAATATCACTAACACCTGTACTTGAAAATCGACTCAAAGTCATATATACGAATCAATTCAAAAAGTGGCTTCAGTGTAGACAGTATTGCGTCAGGCTGTTATGCAAACAAACATCAGACATATGTTCTCTACCTTTTCACACACTAGATATCTAACGCTGATCCGGTGTGATACTAGTTAGTCGATCGCTAGTCATGGACTAGTTTCGGTTTGGCTCACTCTAATTTTCTTTGATCCTGCTCCTACATCATCCAGCATCATACATTGTGATAGGCATTATACACACTACATACTCCAATTACCTCAGTCGATGAATATTAGCAATTTCATAAACCGATTTGCATGTCCTCCTAGCTTCTCCATTGCTAACTGAAGCCTTCTAGTATATTCGAGCGATGCATCTAAGACACCTATGGTCAAAGACCCGTAGCCCACATGTGTCTTCTATCTTTATAGTCCATGTTTCACAGCCATTGGTTAATACGAAACGATCTGCTGCACAGTGCTGTCTGTTGTTTTCAGACGGATGTCCTCCCTACTCCATGTATGACGTAGATTACCACAACCCAAATCAACTTTCTGAATCTATGCTGATATAGAAAAGCATGCTTAACTGCTATAAATGAATGGAAGATAGTCATTCAGTAGGCCGCTATTGAATTAAAACACACTAACTCAGTACAACACTTTAGTTCTGTTAAACATATTGCGCATATATTGACCACAGTGTTTTGCATATATGTAAACTATCAATCATAGGCCGACTTTTCTTTAATAGAAATAATATGTCGGTGGTTAAGTTATGGACAACAGAGTGAAGAGAGGAGGGTACATAGTGTTTAAACCTGATTCACGAACTTTCATGTGATTGCTCAAATGCGTTAATATAAAGGATGAATGATGATCAAAATTTAGAATGTTGATCTTAGTTACTTAACAAGAAACCAGTCATATTTATTTGTTTTATGTTATATTTTTAATTTACAGGATCCATTTGTTTCTGATGTCACAGAGAGCGATCGCAAAGTAATTCAAATACTTTTGTGTGAAGTCAATGCAGATATTATTGAAACTGTTGAAGATTTGGATCCAAATGAACATGTATGTTTGTTTAGAGTATATAATAATAATAATAATAATAATAATAATAATAATAATAGTTGTAACATTATTAATAATATGTAAAGTATAGTTTTGAACCATTGATTGGATTTGAAGGCTAGATGATAATACCTAAATACCATGGCCAATATAAGTGGAGCGAATTCAAACCTCATACTTATTGATTGGAAATCAACTGCGCTAGTCATTCATGTTTCGCATAATTGATATTTCTTCAAAGCTTGTTTCATTTCTGTACATATTAAGTGATCTGTTTGTGTGAATGATTCTAGATAAAAGTTCTTTATTAAACACTTGAGTGCAACAGTGTTCACCTTTCAACTGGTCAGAACTCCGTCCCACTTCTTCTTAAGCAACCGGGTATTATCTCTAGCTTTCACAAATCGTAAACTCGTGCTTTCTTGCTGAGTTGTGTAAATCATCATTTTATCATTTCGATTTATGTAACTTAATAATTTAGTCGTTGTCAGCCCTACAGGAGATCGGTCGCAGGCAGAATAACTCGGTTCTAATGTCTCACTGTAGAACTAGGTGATTTAGGCTCTAATTCTACAGGTATCATAACTCCCTCAAGATTGTAGATACACATCACTGATGCAAGCCAACTAACACGATAGAATTCGTTAAGCAGTAAAAACTTGCCAAATATGACATTGATCTATACTCTACGATCAATCAATATAAGTATTAGTTCAAACTTGTTACCACACTTTCTGTGGAATACACAGCATATTTATTGAATTGGTTGGGGGGTGGGGGAGGGGCACAATCATTAATTATGAATTTCATTCTTATTAGTACTTTAGAAAGGCACTGTATCTTCAGTTGTGTGTGATATAAATATTTTTCTAAAAAGTTAACTCATGAAACAAGTATACTGCATGTTCACTTATCTTTGAGTCACATTTCTTATTCGAAATAGCTAGTGATGTTTACCCAGCTACCACAACTGATATAATCGGTTGAGCAGAATTCTTGCTAGCGACTTCATAATTGAAAGTACTCTAATCAATTAAGCCACTATTCTGGAATAATTCCATTTTTTCACATCAATATTCATTTTACACTTGCTGATCACTTGGTAGTGATCAATATCACGTTTTTCTAATCTTTAATACTGATCGTATCATATGGGTCAAGTTGCAATGTAGTCACTAGTTTGAATGATTTGACCTCGCTTGCTCTATATTTTATTGTCAGGTAGTTTAGTGAAGGTGATCAGGAACCAACTTTGATCTGAGTTCCATGCTAATTACACTATAGGAGTGAGATGAGGAATTGATGCCTCCCTTTCATCACGTAGCATTATTTTTCACTTTCTTTAGTTATATTTTCGGACTACGGTTATAACTGTCATTTCTTTCTTCTGATGCTTTCAATAGGCTACACATTAATATTAAAGAATAATCTATGTTGATGGTTTAATTGATTATTACCATCATCAATCGATTCTCTTTCTCCTAGGTTTCTATATGGTTACTTATGTATGCAAATCGATGGTTGATGATGTAGTGACTGTGTTAATTTACAAATTTCTTTTATTATTTCTCTTTTTTTTGTTTTGTTTTAATAATGATATTAGTCGCTCTAATTAATTATAATAAATATATTTGGCATACATCTATGCACCTATGTACACCGTCTGTGTCTGTGTGTGTATGTGTATCTGTATGCATGAGAAGGAATATGATTGACATTGTTTGTGTTGATAATCAGTGTTTTGTTATGTTTTCTATGGACAAGTGTTTTATTTGTGCCATTGTGTATGATGCCTTTCATATGATCAATTTTAGTTGCAAAATTTTACAAACCAATCCATTCTTATATTCAACTATAGTGAAGTATCATAAAGTTGAACATTAGAATATACCAATCATGTTCCATTATTATCATCATGTCCAGTGAATAATACTGACAAAATTCAATGTTCAATTGGGATGGTTAATTTTGTGGAGATTGGTTATTTTGTTTGATTGATCGTCGTGCTATAATATATATCACAAATTGATGGAAGTGGGAATTTTACCATTAGATGTCGACCCAGTGGTGCAGATGGTTAGGCGTTCACCGTCAACCTGAAGCCCCTGGTGCGGAATTTGGGGGTGCGCACTGCTGAGGAGTTCCACACTATAATGAAACAGCTGTCCAGTGCTCCCTTGTTGTCAGTGGTACCCTGCCAACATCAATCTGTGATATATTCAATCAAACAAAAATTCGATGTATTTTTTTATCGGGATATATTTTCCTCTTTCTGAATGTAAAATGTTACTTCAGGATTGATCCATATCAATACTTAAATGAAACATAGGAAGTAAAGTGTCTGAGCGCATCATTCATTTAACTTATTTTGCAAGTTTGATCAACCTTGATGAGTTGGTGTGTGATGAAATCTCGGCACACAGATTCAGAAAACTCATTTATTCTTTTCCGATTTATGTCATCTCAGGTGTCGGCAAGATGTTCTCTTGTCAAACAAAGGATAGGTATGTTATGCAACAGCCTGCTCTGTTTTACTCTACGGATATGAAAAGTAGCATTTAAGTTTAAAAGCCATTCGTAAAATACGATTGTAGATACTTTTGAGACATTACTCATGATTATTGGGACTACTGATTAGGGAATCCTGAGGTTACATGCAGGGTATTCATAAAATATAATAAGTGGATGGGTCAAATTGTGAATGCCCATCGACTGAAGTGGTTGGGACATGTTTTACGTGTTCTTAACTACTGCCTACTTCTACACATGATGATGATTAGTGTAGTAGGAGTAGGGTGTTCGTAGTTTGGTGTTTACAAAATGCAAAGCTGACAACAGTTAATGAAATTTTTGACTTTTGATTTAAGTCATATTAGCTTTTGTGAACTACGTGATTGGGCTTCATGTGATTGTCATAATTAACAGTTGGAGATATTAGGTTACATGACACATGCAGATTTACTATTTATCTACCATTATATCCTGTGATTTAGAAGTATATTATACCTTCATTTGGATTTAATTAATTGTTTCTTTTATAATGATATTCTGTGTATAGTCTTTTTATCGACTACTCGTATTAATATTATTTTGGTGTTTGTTTTGTTTTGTATAAGTGATGTAGGTTTTTGATTGGTCAGGATGTATTTTACATCCTCTGTTGTTTATGAATGAATAAGTGAGTGGCTTGTTGGTGAAACGAGTCGATTTTCAACCTCTAGGTCACTGGTTCTAGTCCTAATACATCTAATTTTATTTGAGCAACGCGTTAGTAACAGTAGCCTTCACACCAAGACATTTGTGGCTCAAAGCTACGTACATAACTCCGTATTTCATAAATGAACCTCATCATCGTACAACATGAACTTGATAGACAGTGATTTGGGTTTAAATCAATAATGATAATTTAAATAAATAGTAAAAATACCTTTTGGAATTTAGTTGGGAAGAAGAATAATTGGCTATATTATTTTCTACTTATGTCTTTCATCTGAAGGACTTTAATCTTAAGTTGTCAAAGCTAACTGAACTGGTGTAATGTAATAATTTCACTGTTTGTATCTCGTTATCGATATATTCCCACTATAACTGCACCATGGTTTAAACGTAAAACCTTCAGGTGTCATGGCTATCGTATTATTTTTCCTCCGTTGAGTTGCAATCCATTTGTCCATATTCCTAACAATCGTTAATAGTCGCTTTGCCTCACGTATGAGCATCCTCTAATGGTTACGGTTTCTTACTAAATTTTCGAGTAATGCTAGGATGGGTTCACTTTGTGGGAAGTAAACTACTGAATCACGTTTTCAACATGCGTTTATAGTAATATTCATAATTCCATTGTTTATGAAACTTATCATTTAAAATTGAGTGATTATTAAAATTCAATACTTACTGTGAATGTAGATCGCGACTAATAAGTGGGATCCAAGAATCACATGTTCTCTTTGGTCGTTATCCTGTTGATGATGTCAAGAACTGTAATTGACGATCAGTCGTCGTTGCTATATGTATGCTTAATAAGCGAGTTGTCTCGAGACAGTGTTAATTCACAGATATGTAAATACAAACTTATACAAATTGTATATGCACAGTCGTTTCACTAGTGTGGCTATCTAAACTCTGTAGTTCAGTGAGTAACCTAATGTGCTTGGCATTAATAGACTGAGTTCGAGTTCTGATGTGAACATCAACACTGAGATGTAATAAGTACTTACAACTAAATATGAGTCTAAAGAAGGGATTCCATTTGTCAACCACAACCTAACTTTAGTCACGTATAAATTAACACTGTATTGGGAGGCAACAAAAATTGATTGTCACTTTCAGGCTTTAACATCAACCGGAAAGTATTCATACATACCAATAAGGTCATATGAAACAAACATTCAAAAACTCTTTTTAAAAGAATGTAATTCTTCTTTGTTTCTATTGTTAGGTTACCTGTTATGTAAATTAATTAGTAGAAACATTCCTAAGTCAAATAGAAATTGACAAAATCTACATTTTATTAAAATTACCCTGTTAATTATGTACATATTTGTAGTGTAGTTAAAAAAAAAAAGTGTTCAAAATTCAATGTTTTTATTGTATTAAATTAACTATTTCACTAGTCTGTCACTGGTATTTCATTTTAAACAAATAAACACACTTCAAAATTATGAGAAAGGAATACTTTAAGTTATATAAGCTGTCAGTCATTACTTATGTTCTATTTCTCAACATAAGTAGTATAAATTAATAAAGTAGTTCTTTTTGTTATGCATTTTATAATTTTTTTTTTCATTTAACGTTTATTTGAAAGTGACTATGAATATGTATGACATGTAGTGACTTAGCTATTCATGTATTTGACTTTTAACTGGTAGTTTATAGGTCTGAACCTTATTCCACTTACTTCGGTTCAAGTAAACAGGTAGTTATTGCTAACCTTTGCACAATTGAAGTTAGGATCAAATTTATTTTTGATAAGAAAACAAATTAATCAAAACTATATTATTACAATATACTTAATTACTTGCAAATAATCATCGAATGCATTGGATAAAAGATAGAACAAAAGAATCAATATTAGCACACATTTGATCGTAGCTGGTATTATACTGTACTGGTTAAGCCTCCATATCATGATGGCACAGTCGAGCTATATTGGTTGGAAAATTCGTTTACGTAGATTATATCATGTGAATCATGTCTGTGATGATTCTAAAAGAAACAACAAAGTCGACTGTGCGGAAGTGTGACAATGCATTTCCCTTACACAACTAGCATTTACAGCAACGTCTGTCGGGGGGGGGGGGTAAAAAGATTGATCTTAAGAAATGGCTCATCTGATCTTGCTCCCCTTATACATCCAGACTACTATCTCACTTTGGTAGTACTTCCGTGTTTTTACGCCATCAAAATCACACAAACAATTATGTATTTCAGATACCTCATGAACGATTATCTTATTATTGACCAACCAGCCACTACTCAATTTCCAGTCGTCCTGCCCCATCTACCTCAGTTTGGCTTACTGAATATATTATCACTGGCCCTCACATTTAGTGTACGCCTGGTAGAAAAAGCTAAGGGGGAAGACTTAATTTACTTGTTACATTTGTTTACAAACATGTAACTTTAATCTGATCAAATAGAATGATCTGTTTTCACTTAATTGAACATGAAATTCGATGATGATTTATTATTTATTTTTTAGATTGATGACATTGACGATAATGAATTAAATACACTTATCATACCTACGTCTACTAAATTTTCAATTCCTGTGGAAGTAGATGATAGTGGTGATTACGAAGTAGGTGAAAGAAAAGATAATTTAACAAATGACCGTAAGTATGGCGAAAATATTAAACAACTGAATGACAGTAATAGTCGGGGTGACAGTGGTGTCAGTTTTGGACGAACAGATTCTGGTGGTCATTATAATAGGTCAGAAAAACAGGCGGTTTCAGTAAGTGTGTTTATGTCAATGTGTCATATATTTACTTCTACACACTTTCATTACGAAGTTGGATTATGTTCTTTCACAGTATTTATTATATTTACAGTATATAAGTTTCAATTACTTCAGTAATTTGTTATTTGTGTTCTTCATAGATCGGTCTCCATTGGGTACCATTAAAATTCAGGTAACACTAAATGGCTACAAAATCATAGCTTTAGATTTTAATCACTAAGTCTGAAGTTCTAACGCTCCACTTCAGCCATTTCTCTGTGTACCATCAATCAATAGTATGCATATTTAGAGTGAGTCTCGAGACCATATTACTTTAGTGTACACCTGGTAGATGAGTTAATACTAGAGCAAGATCATGACCAGATTCAAGCTTGGTGCTAAAATGTTCACTCTAAAATGTTCAGTCTTAACGCTTACCAATTACGTTAGTTGTATCCAATAGTCCACATTTTTAAATTTAACCATACTTCATTTATACTATCATTGAATTCCCAGCCAATATCATTAATAGGTTATTGTTTCATTTCCAACTTTTTCGTTTCCATTGGTCTGTGGCTTTTTAGTGGGATTTCGAGTAATTCATTTTATAACCAATTGATATGAATAGGATGAAAATGATTGTCAAATTTCTAAAAAAAACAGCTTAGTAAATCATTGTTTGGTACTTAGACTAAATGAAATATCTTTGCCTATGAATGTAATAACATGAATTTACAGCCTACATCATTTATGTCATTAATTACTTAATATTAGCAAATATACTAGATCTGGTCGATATTTTAGACTTTGCATGGATTAACCTTCTTTAGAAAGTTTAGCTTAGCTTTTTTAGAATACGATTCACTTATTAATTAAATTATAACTTGGATTCAACATTAGTCACTTAAACTTTATTTTAAACAAACAAGGATATTTGTTCAGTTTATCTTTTACTTTAAGGTTTGTTTAACCAACTTGTTTCTGTCTTCTAGCTTTTAAGATGTAGTAGGTTAAATATATCAACTTGTATTCGTAATTCTGTCATTTATCTCAACATAGAGTTAGGTATATACTGTAAGCGAATTGCATTTTGATATAGCCTCTTATTTCGACATTTTAATATAAAAGGTCTGTAAAGATTGTTAAGCTTTGTAGTTAGCTGAAGTCGGGAATATAAATCACTAAATGGCACCTTCAGTTGTCTAAAGGTTAAATGAGCTGTATACGTACTTTGGTACAATCCTTGATAGGAGTTGTTATCACACACACTTGAAGAGTCCAATACGCTGATAGGAAGCAGCTGTTCAATGCCACCTGGCACTAAATAGCTGTCTATCCGAAGTTAGTCTGTGACTGTGATTTTTGCTAATCTCTTGTTGTTAATCTGTGTATATACTTAGTAAGCTTCTCTTACTAGTTCTCTTCGTATCGATTTAATCATTGTAATCACTCTGTAGCTAAATAAGAATTCGTTTTAGAGTCAGGTGAAGGTTAATTAATTAGATTTCATGAACATAGTCTCGAAATACTCTAATTCTAGTAAGCACTTTATTTAAATTAGGTCGATTTGGATTATATAGATGCATTCACTCTTTAGTTTTTTTCTTAATCCTCAGTTCTGTTGTTTCCTTCTCCTTGTATCATATTCTGAGTGTTATATGTTTCTCATTGTTATTTATACTACAATTATTACTTCTTTTATGATATTCATTTCGATATTTCATATCGTCGTTTTCATTTGACTTCGCTAAAGTTACATTCGTATAAGCCTTTACTTTGAATATGCCCAATTGGTTTACTGTGCATCTTAATGCACTCATTTTGAATAGTTATAAATAGGATGACATTACTGTTTAGTTACTTTTAGGTGATGATAAGGTGCTTTTGTTACATGATCAAGTCCATTTTCATCAAATTATGTAGTACTATGTTTTAGTAACGATGGTGAGTTGTTCTTTGACGAATTCTTATCACTTATGCAAAAAGTTTGCTTGGTATTTTCTAACTAATGTTGTCTTTAATATAGACATTATACTCGTCTGTCGACCGGGTGTAATATACAGCAATCAGCTCTGTTTTACTATATGGATCTGAAACAACCTTTTAGTATGACAAAACAACAAGTCAGTAATGGGCAACGTAGAACATATGAGCATAGCTCCAAGTTTCCATACTATCTTAGTACGTGATCAAATTTATTAGATTAACACGATAATACAGTATAACAGGAACGAATATATTCAAAGGTGTTAACATAAGTACAGTGAAACGTAATATTTAAAAGAAGATAAAATACTAGTATTCGATTGTAAGTACTCTAGTGATATTATTAGTGTTTTCTGAGACCATCGAGTAAAGCATACTGATGTTCAATCAATGCCTGTTACCCCAAGTGGAGCATAGACCGCCCACCAGCATTCTCCAACTGATGTTAGACCCAGGGTATTTATGAAAAATAATAAATAGATGGATAAGATTGTGAGTGTTTATCGATTGAGATGGTCGATCCATTTGTTACTGTCACCATCTACACGTGATGATGTCTGGTATAGGGTAAGGATGTTAGAAAGTTGAAGTCGACCATTTTTACTAAATACGATCCTCATATTCTGGCATTTTGATCACTAGTCCAGGAACTATACAAGTGACATGATATCCTTATGTAGATAATATGAAAACATATGAATGTTCCTGGCACATTTTAATCAATTTTCCGCATCTTCTTTCTTGTTATATTTATCATTAAATTTCTTTTCATTGCCTAAACTCCAGTAAACTATGGCAATTTTCTTTCATTTGAATGCATAATTCACTATATTAGAAGGCTGGAAAAGTGCGCGGCTTGTCGTTGGTTGCTATAGCTCGATCACGTTCTTTAAAGCAGGATACATTACAAACATGCACTAGCACTACAAATATGCCAAATATACAAACACATTCAGAAGTAACACGCCGAGCTACAGTTGCGCATGCTAGTCGAAAAACATCTGGTTCATTATTTACTATTTCATCAATTTCCAAACCCAATACTGTAGCAGTACAAAATCGTACTACTATTCCGTTATTAAGCAATAAATCAAGTAATACAATACAATCTACAATCAATCCTAATGTACCAGAAAGTGATAATACCTCTTTTAAAGTTACCCTTCGCCCTGTTTCATTAGATCAGTCTAAAATAATAGATAACTATGAAAAATCAACATCATATAAAAAAATTTGGCGAACCGAAGTAACTTTACCAATCTCTCCACTAGTGTATAATGGAAACAATAATTGTAATAACCAACAAGTAAATACTTACTTTGTTCTGATGTACACATAGTTGATTAATTCAACACTGCTATAAATAATATTGCTATGATTGAAATGTTTATATGAGATTTGAATATGAAGCAAACTGAATTATACTTACACATCATCATTCTCTGCACATTGAAATAGTCTGCCCCAAGTGATTAAGCTTCTCTCTTATTATTGTTACTATGCACTTTTTTTCGAGAAAAAATGCACTTTTAGGTATGCGTTTTTCAAATTAGCTTAAATTATGAGCTATATATAATGATTTTGCATCTTTTACTTAATGTAATCAGATTCTATCTATGTGATATTTATATGCATGTGATCCTTTACGATTAATAATTATTAAGCACTTAGTGAAGCGGTTGCTTAGCGGTTGTTCAACTTTCAACCACTAAGTTGTAGGTTTGAAGTTTGTTTGAGATACTGTTGTTTGAAGGAATTGAGTGATATCACTTGCCGTCGTTTATGGTTAGTAACTTTATGTGGAGTACATACGTCTGTATTTGGAAAGTGAGTAACATCCATTATTAACTACAAGTATAGGCGTTGCCTAGTTGGACGCAGTCGATAAGATGTTCTAGACATTAAGTTTTCGTTTATTGTTTTATTTATCAACATTAGTTATTTCCATTCATGATACAAGTTGAATGCACCTTTTGAAATCTGGATACACTGTTGATTAGGAAGCTTCATGTAAATTGAACCGCAGGAGTTTTGTAGGTTTCTCTTAGCTATTTAATACCAAACAGATCGTTCTATAATTTTGAAATGCTCAGTTCAAACATCGTTACCTACCTTATAAATTGTCACTCGTTACTACTACTTAGTAACTTTAACTGGTATATGTATGATGAATCAGCCTGTTACATAGTTTATCATCGTTGCATAACAACTGGTTTGTCATTTAACTAGTATTGATTATGTATGGTTTTATTTTAACTAAGATTATATATCTTCTGTTGTAACTTTTATGAAAATAAACATCAAATTCATCAGAATGTATTTGGATCTTCCCGTTGATTAGTCATGGACTGAAATTGATCAGTCTCTACTGCCATATGTGCATCGTGGGCGGATCACCTCGTTATAGCTATGACTCATATGTATTATTTTGCGAGTTCCAGTTAGGACGAAACGCGCGTCCTGCATTCCGCTTACCAGTCACAATCCATGTCAAACAATCGTATGACCTATTTAGTTCTGATATCAGTAAAGTTTTCCGTTCTACGTATATTTCACCACCTTGTCAGTATTTTCGTAATATTTGGTTGTCAGAGTTGTTTAGTTTGATTACAGAGCATGTGATGTCGTTCTGCATAACATTTTCGGCGTTTACTTTTGCCAAACTATTCCGATAACCCAACATTGTTGAAATCATTCACCTGAACTATAAATCTTTATCATTACGTGTCAATGTATTTGGTATCTTGATGTATAGCAACGGTTATTTGTATAGATCACTATTTATGTTTGTGGCTAAAATGACTTATTACAGTTTGTTTTCCAAGTACAGATTCGTGTATTTAGCTTCTGACCCCACTCTTCGTGTGTAAATTAATGATGCTATCTGGCTGCTTCAAATCAAATTAAGGAGGGAGTTTTGAATTGGGGTTGATTTGGTTTCCAGCTGCTGTGATAGTTCTCTCGTGACCTTCCAACTGGCCTAATCTGCCAAATGCGATGGGATAATGTACGGAATTTTTATGTGCTAGGTTCATACAACAGTGACATTCGACTTCCCATCATTAGATCACAAGTTTGAGTTTCAATCCACTTCAGTTTAAGACGAATGAGTAATATTACTAGCCTCTACATTTAAAGTATGAGCCGCGATATGCCTAACTATCAAGCTAACATTCCTGCTTTGCTTTCATTTTAACTAATCGTGCTTTCATTGCTAATATCCTAATCCACTTTAATTTACTATTTTTCTTTCTTTTTGTTTTATCTGCATTTATTTGCTTTTATAACCTTGTATAGAGCAATTTGAATGGTTATTTAACAGAAATAACTGACCAGTTAATTACAGACGTAATTACTTCAGATACACAGTCACCTTCAATTACATCATGTATATTCGAAGTTATGCGTGATTTGCACTCACTTGTTGTCGAATCATCAAATGATGCTGCTTCCGTTGATGTTCCTTCAACCAAGACGAATCGTGGTGATGAGGTAACATAAGTAAAATATTTAGAGTTTAGGATTTTTTTTTCGGATGTTAAATTGTATGATGCTGTAGCTGCATGTTTAAAATATTAAGATTCCTACCACGACGTTTGAGGCACATTTTACTCCTACTTCACTTCATTTTGACCAGTTATTAAATACCATAAACTGTCAAATTTCAAAGAGTACAAGGATTTGTACATTTTGGTTAATTACAGTAAATATTCCGAGTATTTGGCTTCTAACTGTTATCACAATTCGCTTTCTAATCATGTTCTTCTTACCCCTCATTTAACTGGCCAAATATTATAGATAACATTTTTATGGTAATAGTTTTCCTCCCACTGTATCTCACAGCGTGATTTTGTGATGAGCAATTCAAATTATGTTATGCGGTAAACTTGCTTCTATGTCTCATGGGTCTTTAGGATTATAGTAGTACCAAAAGCCGCTTATTGTTTGACGGTGTTGTATAGGAGTGTTGTGGCACTAATGTGTTACCCACAGGCACCTTCAGCAACATAACCTTTATGGAAGATAAGGATTAGTAATGATCAACCTTTTCTAGCACTAGGGGTTTCTGTCACAGTATCGTTTGTAATGTACTCAGACATCATACCAACCATTTCTGACTGACTAGCCTTAGATATTCATTTATTGTTCACTTTAGTTATTTTTTAAAGTCGTTAAGACCACTTGCAAACCCATATCATTATCATGTGTCACAAGGTGTATCCTTTTATATGGTGACAGTAGCCCTCATGCTTCCAGTACAACTCTCAAGGTCATCTGAAGTGATTGTAGTCTGTACGATGTAGTATATTCTCACTAATTCAAGGTAGTGCTAATATAAACTAACCAAAAATACTATTCATTTGTCTAACTATTTATGTTTTCTTGTTAGTAATTAAGACTATGTATTTATCAATCCCCTTTGATACATGGATCTGTTTGAATTGACGGACTGGAATTCGCAATTTGATTATATTTTAAATAATGACTAGTTATGAAATCTAAGATACTAGTTTTATCTGGATTGGAACTCATCAGTTACCAGTCGTTTGTATTATTTATATTTTCACATAATCTATATATCGTACTCATTGAATATTAGCAAGAATAAACATGGTTTTTGCATCATTTACTTGTTTAATAATAATTACCTTCAAAATCATTTAATAGCTATCGTACGTACGTACGTACGCACAATCAACATAGAACCTGGCACATGTGTGCATCGGTTCAAGTTGCCATACCACCATGGCACTGCAAGATTAACATCACCACCATTAGTAGAAGTTACTTCAATAAAATAAAATAATAATAGTAACAAGGAGTGTGAACATATAGAATATGGTTCAGGAAGCGTAGAAAGAAAGTTATGGAATAATTTAAAGCTCATGATTTAAGGGAGGACAATGAGTGAATACATCTGCGCCATTGTGATCGATTCTGGGCCATGTCACTCAGTGTTTCTAGCCACTGGTTACGGTAATCGCGAGGACCCCATCCAGGTAGTCTGCAGCTACCGACACGACTTAAACTGGCAGTCACTGACTTCATAGACTGATGCCATGTTTTAGTTTGGCCACCTGTAACTCTCTTCCATCCTATTCCTATATCAGCCAGCATTGCGCGTAGAGGAAGACGGTGGTTGGGCATACGCAACACATGTCCCAACCACCTCAGTCGATGAAGATTCGCAACCTCATTGACTGATTTACCACATTTGTCTAACACCCGTCATGTAACCTCGTTAATAGCGATCATATTGTTTTTAATAGGTTTTAATCGACTCTTGTGATATTATGTTAGGAGACTACACCGATTCCACTAATTGATATTGTTCTTCTATTTATTAGTAGTTGTAATGTGATGCTTGTGTGGTGTGTGCTGGTGGAGGTCATTACACATTTGTGTCAAGTCCTCCATATTGTTTATTACTAACATTTTATCTTAATTAGTAAACTGATGTATAAATACAGTTAGAGGAGAATCTAAACAATTATTCTTTAGCTTCGTTTATTAGTTGAATGTATCTGTCTTGAGGTAGTATATTATTTTTCCTAATGCACTTTATTGTCACATTATTGCTAAAATATTTTACAGTCGCTCGATTTATAAAATCTTTGTGTATCCAGGTTAACGGTAATAATGGCGATTGTGCTCGTGAAATAATTGTTTCCCCTCGTAAAAAGTTAACTCCATCAAATGTAAGTGAGAAAAAATCTACCACCGTTAATGATGCAATAATGGATGCTTCATCGTCATCTTCAACAACTAACTATCATAGTGGTAACAAACCAACCGTGGTTACGTCTCCAGTAAGTTGGTATTCTATTATGCTGTGTCTTAACATATTTGGGTAATTAATTTTAATAATAGATATTAAGCGTATTCAAAGTATTTCATATCATGTATTAACCTAAGGTGAGTAACTGCTGGAAACAAGACACCTGGGGTAGTATAACACCATCAATGTCTCACACTGTTGATGTAAAGGTCTTGTTGCCAGCACGGTGTGTTGCAGTCCGCGTATTTGTATGTGATTGTTTGGTTATCTAAGGTATGTCGAACATGGACGATTCATTTTTTATCCCCACCGTATATTAAGTGACATGTCAGTCAATGGTAAAGACAAATTTACGCACATTCAGCTGTATATTCGTGTTTTTCGTTACTCCGTAAATTATATAACTAAAATATACCTCATACAAGCTCTCTACTCGAACACTACTAATCGAGCTAGATTTTATTACAGATTGCCATCGGAATTTATTACTTCAACTGGTGTTCACCAAGGTTGTCCGCTTCCCCCATTTTTATTTAATTTCATCATCGACTTGCTTTTAGAGTTAACATTTGCATTGTCTGACTTCTCCAGGGTTGACCCCTTCCCAGGAGATAAACTTGCTGACTTAGAATATGCAGATGATTTAGTCCTATTGGGTGAAGGTTCTGATAACATGTAGAATCTTCTGGCTATCTTAAGCATCAATGTAAGCATGTTTGAGATGCGACTCTCTTCATACAAATGCAAAATGTTGATTCAGGATTGGCTTGCTTTAGCACCAAAGTTAGTGATAGGGAGCGAAGCAGTCGAATGTGTTAACCACTTCACTTATCTTCGGAGCCTCGACAGTCTGCTGAAATCTTGGCTCATATACATAGGGCTCGATTGAATTTTGCTAGTTTGTGTCGCGAGTTATTCGTCGATTGACCGAAGGAAACGTTTACTGCACAGCAGTTCGACCTGTTTTACTTTGTGATGTGAAGCATGGTCATTAAAAATAGAAGATATTAGGGAGCCTCCTGTATTCGGTCATAGATGTCTTCCAAAGATTGTATGTGTTTGCTTGGACCACTGATTAAGCAATACGTGGGTTAGGAATAGGGTAGTAGGTAAATATAGTAAAACGTTTGATGAAGTTGTTGATCTCTGTGTTACCTTCAATAAAGCTTACCCTTCATTACTACCCATGTGATTGTGTATGTCATTCAATTTATTCAAGATTTGATGCTGAATGTATGAATTATTTCATCTTTCCTAATGATTTCCTCCAAGTACACACATCCTTTAGTAATTAAAACAATTGTCGAAACACATTAATTTTCTTATTAGTATCTATCATCTTGTCAAATGGATAGATATATGGTAATTATTTAGGTATTGTAAAGATTATTGAATTTGATATTTCATATCACTATCAGGCTTTAGTTAGGAATCACTAAAAATCTAGGAGTCCTAGAACTAGGCAGCCGTTTCGCTGTAGTATAGGACTTCTCAGTGGTATGCACACATGACCCAATCATGGTTACATTTTCAGCACTTTCATGCTTTGAGATGAGAATTATCATTTAATCTACTTATCTTGCTTCAAATGGTTTATATTTGTGACTGCCATCAATTCACGAGTTGATTGTGATCTCAACTAACACCATTGAATGGGTTGTGGATATACACTAATGGGAAGTCCTATAGTATATCTTATACTTGCTAGTTTTTAATGATTATCTGTAGTTGGTTAGTTATATTAAACTTCATATATAAAATAGTAGTTATTGAGATATTGTACAAACTGAAATTATCACATGCTATATAGTACAAACAAAATTAACATGTTTATGTTGTCACATTTACTGCTTATTTAATATGTCTTACACTACTGAATATTTCAGAATTAACAGTCTAGTCATTTCTTTGTTTATTTACAATCATTTAAAGTATACAGAGAAATGTTGAATTTTCTTTCAGTTTCAATGTATTTATTACACCTGCGTAGATACGAATGAAAGTTTGTTGTTTACATTCGTCACTGATTCATATCAATGAAGTAGCATTAGAAACTAAAAAAGTACTGGATAGCTACTTTGTTCTAGTCTGTGACTTTTCCGCTATACACATAACTCAATTATATTTTGAACTCAGTACACTCAAGTGTTGTTGCGAACATCGAATAGTCACCTCCCCCCCCCACTGGATACCTCTCCTGTGATAAAATTCCTATTTTAGTAAGTTGAACCGATGCATACATGTGCCAAGTTCTATGTTGATTATACATACATACATACATTAGTAAGTTTGTGAAATATTGCGACGATTATCCACTGCAATTGGTTATAGCTATTTCACTCTTAATTTGTTTGAATTCCGCCGGTCACTCTTCTTAACTACAGCTACGAAACAGTTGTAAATTAGGTTATTAGTGAGCTGATTATTATGATGAGGTTAAAGTAGTTTTGTAGAGAATAGTTTTAATTTATGGTTTGTATTTTTTCCAATGGTTCCCAACTGACATCATATTTAAATTGCTTGGTAAAATAAGGAATAACGGAAGCCGTTAATATACCCTGTAGAAAAAGCTAAATTCGTATTACTTTTCGGAAACACTAATTACTATTCAGGTTCTCCCCAACACTAACAGCATATTCTAATTCATCTGGTGCTTCCTTGTGGTTAGCAAACACCTTCGGTGGACTAGGCTTGTCATAGATTACACCGCATCTCAAAAAGCAACGTCGTAGTGATACTAGTCGAAACGTTTATCCATCAAGTGAATGTTCTAAAAGTAGCCTAAAGCTAGTGTTATCCGTGTCACAGAGTTTCATGATGAACTCACGATCGGCTGCTTCTTGAGATGATGTATCTCGCCTTGACCAAAACGAACCTACGAATGTTGATTCAGATTTAACCGTATACAAAAGATTATGCTGATGCCTTATTTTTGTGAATACTGGTTATCATCGAAGTAGTGGTTCATGCAAAACTTGCTATCCTAGGATAAAGAGTAGGTGTATCAGATTACAGGGCAGTTATACTGAGTATTGAGCCTTATAGACAGACAGTTACAACGTAGAACTTGGTACATGCGTACTGGTGCCATGTTTTGGTTTGCCCGCCCCTAGCTTTCTTCCACCCTGCTCCTACGCCAGACAGCATTGCTCGTCGAGGTAGACGGTGGTCAGGCATACGTAACACATGTCCTAACCACCTTAGCTGATGAAGATTTACTACTTCATCAATAGACTTACCGTATTTACCTAGTACTCTATTCCTAACCCACGTATTGCTTACTCGGTGGTCCCAGAAAACACGAGCAATGCTTCGAAGACATCTATGATCGAATACCAGGAGCCTACGAATATCCTCTATCCTTAATGGCCATGTTTCGCATCCATAAAGTAAGACGGACCGAACTACTGCGCAGTAAACGCGTCCTTTGGTCAGTAGTCGGATGTCTCGCCTACGCCACAGATGACGCAAATTCCCAAAAGCTAATCGGGCCTTATGTATACGCGCAGAGACTTCACCAGACACCAGACCGTCAGGACTGATGAGGCTGCCAAGATAAGTGAAGCAGTCAACACATTCAACTGCCTCACTCCCTATCACTAACTTCGGTGCCGAATCAAGCCAATCCTGAAGTAACATTTTGCATTTGGGTGGGGAGAATCGCATCCCAAACATCCTTACATTCTTGTTTAAGGTAGTCAGAAGATTCTGATTGAGACTTATAAATGTGTGTTACTTCATATTGCCATACCACTTCCTCATGACAAGATGCAAAGTAAAAATATTCGAAATAGTGTAGTTGCGATAATAACAAGAATGGCTGAACATTGAGGATATGGTTTGAGGAGGTAAAATGAAAAAAATATGTTTGAAGAAAGGGATCGCAAACCTGAAAATTTAGAGGAAAACAACGTATGGATGTATCCATGTCATTTGGTCTAATTTTGATTTATGTTTTCCAGCGTCGTCATTATGGTTGACGCAGACCTAAATCAGGTAGCCTTTACTTATTAGCGTGACCCAGATCAACAGTCAACAGAAACGTGAACTGACGTTATTTCATATATTTTACGCTTCGAGATTTCTTATAACTTAGCAAACATCACCCATTGAAGTAGGTTGTGGTTCAATATACATCATGGATATCCCAATCTCATAATTTAGGTTTGATACTTTCTGCAGAATGTTCTACACTTGGGTTCACATGGTAGCATCAAACAGAACGGATGAGTAACAATCTAATTTTACCAATTTTCTCAATGAAACAACTTTATCCTTCATTTTCATCACTCATACTTTTATTTCGTGTTTTCATACTACTGTTTTTTATTATGTTAATGAAGTCATAAATAGTTAACCAGTTTATTTAATTGCAAAGTATAGATTACCAATCTACATCTCAATGTATTCTATTGAACTGTTTTAAATTTGTGTCTTTAGTTGATTGTGTAATGTTTGTTTTTCATAAACTGACGATCAATTTCAGCTTAATCGCCAAAATAGCGCATATCGTACAAGAACACGAACGCGTAGATTTGTTGTTGACGGTCAAGTGGTTACTACAACGTCAAAACAAATTGTGAATACTAATGTAGAAGACAGGAAACTCCTTGAAGATGAACAGTGAGTTCTCTTTATTATGATTATTAGATTTTACATCACAGATTGATCGTAAGTTAGACAATTAGTGATAACCAAGAATCGATGGACAGTTGTCTCGTTTTGTCGAGGTAATTATGAAACTTTGGTATGATCTGTCCACCGTAGTTCAGTTATGTTAAACATATTTCACTTACCTATCAATGACTGTTAAGCACTGGATGACGTTTCACTTATTTAAAAGTTTTTAGCTCTATCTCTAATGTAATCTTGGTTGTGTACCATTGTGGTACTCTACGTTAGAACGAAGCAGATATTCACTTCTTCCTGGTATTAACTGATTATCTAACTAATCTTAATCCGTAATGCATTGTTCAAAGTTAGCTATCTCGATAACACTAATACTATTGATATTAGTATTGGTAATAACTATTATGTCAATTAAAATAACTATATCGGATTTCATTTCTTTGTAGTCAATGAAATATTAATCTTTTTTAATCGGGATGTCACAAGTTCGAACTTCAATCCACCTACTTCGATTTCAGCATTCTAAGTAGTAAATAATTTAATCTAAACCTAAATACATTAACCTATACTTGTTAAATTAGACAGACAGTAGATATTACGTTGGAGAAATATTCAAACTCCAGGGAAGATTAGACAATGCCCTCTGTATTTCAATGATCATCTAATATTATAGATGAGTCCTTAAATAAAACTAATACCCTTATTGAATAAATTTTCAGAATGTATATTCAGGACATTTTTCTTATCAATTAGTCATGAACAGTGTAGGACCTGTTATAAATTTACAATACATACCGACAGGTTAGGATATGTTTCTTTTCATCTCCATGTTACTATACGATTAGTCTGAATCATCGTCTAGATTTTGTTGATTGCGTTTACCACTTCACTTGTTCTGGAGGTCACATCAGTTCTAGTGAGTTGCTGTCTCGTATATTCTCAACTATGGATGCTAATCATGAGAAACTAAAAACAGAGTTATATTTAGGCTGTGGCTTTCTAATCTCCTGTATCTAGAGTTATTGCATATTTATTGTCGGTTGATAGCATAAAGAAGACTATTTTTAAGCAACTTAGTTGATGAGGTTGTAAATCTTTAGTGACTCATGTGGTTAGACCATGTATTACCTATTCTCATTCGCCACATATCTCTCTGTGCAATGTAATAGTAGGTTAAAAGAAAGCTAGGGATGGAAGAACCAGATTGTCTCACTAGCTGACAAAGTCATTGACTTTTAGTTTAAGCCTCGTTAGTAATGCACATTACACTTAAAACATGTTTTCTATTCTTATTGGCGTTATAGTTTTTGTTGTGATGAAGAGTTTTTAATTATTATGTAGTTCTATTTGGATTTTAATAGTGCACTAACTTAATGATAAGAAGATACTTCACTTTCAAACGTTTGATTGGCAGCTCAATTTATTCCATTTCAGACATCTTATCGATATCATCATTGTGGCTTAGTTGTAAATTCACAAACTTGTATTGGGTAAATGCGTTAAATTGTTGTAGTTTATGTAAAAGAGGCTAATAAAGTATCTTTTAACGTCTAATGTTGAGAATCATAAAATAGATAGAATACAGTATAAGTCTTTTTTTCTCAAAGGTGATGATATTCTATCTCCTTGTATATTCGAAGGAATGTTCAATTGTTGACACCAACTAGTTCGTTAGTAACATTTGAAATTACTGCGAGATACCGAATATCTTATTCACATGGTTAATTTTTATGTCTATACCTTTTTTTATTAGAATTAAACGTAAAGCTGCTTTACGTGCATTCAGAATATTAGCAAAACAAGAAGCTCATCAAACACGTGAACTCAATGAACGTGCACAACAACAAATTGAAATATTAGAGAGTAAATTGGGTGCAGAATTTTCAGTAGGTTTTTCTTCTTGTTTCTAATTTCTTTTCTATATGATGAAAATTATCTAGAGATGAAAGTCTTCGTCACGAATCGACTTCATTTAGTTCAAAACTAAACCAAATTTGTAGAATATTTACATTTAGATTGTTAAATTGTGTATGCTCATTACATTCGAGTTAATAACTCATTATCCAGCTATGCATACATCTGAGTGTTAATGTTCACCCTAGAATTCAAACTATTAAGCTGTTGAATTGATAAATTTCTTTTCAGTAAGTTGTTTTGTAATTTCTCTTTGTCAATTCAACTGTGTATGCCCTTATGAGCATTGTTCACTTAGTTCAATAATACAGTGATATATATTCTGTTTAGCATTTTATTTAATAGGGTTGTTTTTTTACAGGATGCGGTTGCTAACCCCATGCCCAACCCTCCTTCTTTTGTTCCGGCTTAGGACCGTCAGTAATCTTAGGAGGATTGTAGACGAACTATACCACAAAATAGTTCATAAAAGACAGTTCACAGATTTATTCAAAGTAAAAGCCGGTATCAGACAGGGTTACTTACTCTCACCCTCTCTTTTTGCTGGTGGTGGACTGGGTTATGAAAATTGCAACTTCTCAAGGCAAACATGGAATACAATGGACAACATAGATGCAACTAATCAGTTTAGATTTTGCAGATGACCTGGCTGTTTTATCCCACGTACAGTAACAAATGCAAGTGAAAACGGACTGTGAAGCAGCAGCCTCTGCAGCCAGCAGTAAGCTTCGACATACATAAAGGGAATAGCAAAATCCTTCGTCGCAAGACCACAAACACTAACACAATCAAACCTAAAACAGAAACTGTGGAAGATATGGAAACTTTGTATACCTGGGCAGCATAGTCGATAACCAAAGTGGAATCGATCTGATGCAGATGAGAAGGCATAAATTGACAAAATAAGGCAAGGGCAACATCTCTACAACTGAAAAACATCTGGAACACAAACCAGCTATCTGTCAACATCAAAGTTACAATTGTCAGTACAAATGTGACTGCAGTACTATTGTATGGCGCTGAATCTTGGTCGAAAATCTACGAAAAGAATCCTTCAAAAGGTACAGCTGTTTGGGCAAGATACTTCGGACCCGTTGGCCAGACATCAGCAACAACCTTATGTTTCAGAAAGCAAACCAACCAGCTTCCAACCTAGGAATAAATTCGGAAAAGACTTTTGATGTGTATAGGACACATTAGGAACCAGTTTTCTTTTAGTGCTTCGTTTATTAGTGAATAGTTGTTTAACCCAAGTTAATTCGTGATAATAAATTCGTATATACAATCGTCACCACAACATTCAATAAATGAATAGTCTTGAAATGTTTACATTTTGACTTGAATATAGACAGAATTCCGTATAGTTTGCTTAAATGAAAATTGAAACATTCTATTTCATTACATGCAATTCAGTTGATTGCGTAATTACTTAATGTCTATTTCTATTAGTTATGATTCACTGATATATTCACATGTTAACTCAATTAAAAAGAATAACAACAACACATGATAAGTTGTTACAATAATTCTAAACAAAGATTAGGTCATATTTATACTTGATCAACTACTTCATAAATTGGTTTCATTTTATATTCTCCCTCTCTATTTTAGTTATGTACATAATCTTATCAGTTATGTAACTATAAATGAATTGTAATCATTAGAACAAATAAAATAAAATACGTTATCTTTTGTTGTTGTCTGTTGTTGTTGTCTAATGAGGCTATAAAAAAAATTAGTCATTTCAAGTAATTTAATGTAGAAGATGTGGGCAAGTATTTTAATGGATAGTTTATTTTGTTATATGTATTTGTTATAGATTGATTTTAAGTTGGGTACCAAATAATATACTAATAGTACATCTAGAGATCGAACTAAGGGCCTTTAGGCTTCATAGTGAACGCTTAATCATTAGCACCATTAAGTTAACTTCTAAGTGTATGCTACCCATTTTGTTTAAATCAGTGATATATTGTGATAATCCGAGTTCCATTGGCAATAATTCTGTGTGAAAATACTATTATTAGACTCATGTTTTGTGATACTGATGATTAAGTGTTTTTGCCAAGAGAGCTAAAGGTTGTAGATTCGTTTTCTGGTAAGGTCGTGTGTGTGCACTGTTAAGGCGTTCATTACTCCCTGGTTATTAGTTGTACTCAACCAAGATCAATCTGTGATAAGTGCAAATAACAGTTGTAATCCTGAATGTAGGATTGTAATAAAAAATACGGTAAGTATGCAAAAATAACAAATCGGTTGATGATACCACGAATATTCATCGACTGAAGTGGTTTAAATATGTGATTCATGTGGTTTTACAGGTTCTATTTGAACGCGCAACGTTTTCTAGTGTGATGGTTGGTTAGAAGTATGTTAGATACAACTAAATTGAGGCATTATTAATCCATCAAATTAATGAATGCATGTTCACCATCTGATCGATGCCTGTTTGATATCGAAAAATAATGATTGAAGTTAGGTAGCAGAAGTGAGAATCTGTAACGGTCTCCTACATCCTGAGTTCCAGTAATTTTTAGTGCATATATTTTCATTCTTTGATCATTTTCATTGTTTTGTTATTTTGACTCTTATTGTACTAATGTAGTTGATAAATGAAACTAATGCACAGTTACTCTAAATTGTTTACTGATTATAACGGATTGACTGTTATATTTATCTAGTTACCCCATTTTGACTACTATTGAAGACTTAGTGACATTATACACACATGAATTCACTAGAAATGAAACTCAAGGTCGTTCTTTTTGACTGATAATAGCTGTTTCACTCAAGAATTGTTTCTTCTAAAGTTACTTCACATCACGGACTGATATTAACTTCAGAACATGACAGATTTTTCATTGTACTTTGGTATTCTTTAACAATTTGCATCCACAACATTAAACGAGATCGAACCTTCCAAACCTCCAGTCTGTGATAAGTCAACATGTCCATGTTATTTAACTTCTTTGATTTTCTTATAAGGAGTTAGTTTGAGAAAAACCCATTATGTGACAAATGATTTCTTAAAGAACGTTTTATTAATCATTAAATTTAAGGTCAAAGGTTACTCACAAATCTTGTTGTGTTTCTTCAGAATTTTGATACGTATTTGGTTCATGCATATTCACGTGTAATTATATTACAATTGTGAGTTAATATAGTCTAGTTGTGTATTAGGTAGGTGAAGTGAAATTACAAAATTTCAATTAGGATGTCAACATCGAATATTTGTAACTGAGTTTCACAATAGTGCAAAGTGTTTCGATTATTCACTGTACGTAGATTAATCCAGGTATCTATCACTGGGAAACGGCGATTCATAGTTGACTACTGAATAACAGTGAACAGTGTCACGTTTATTTTCTGTCCATAGAACCGATTGGATTCCGTCGATTAAGTTTCGAAGTAGTCACTTGTCTAAGAAACTGAATGGTGTGGTTCGCTGTTAAGTGATAGAAGATAGTTGATAGAAAACCCTGTTTGACCTCAGTTTGTACTTTAGGACACTAGTCAGCTAGGTGCATCTACCATCTTAGGCAACGTCTTAAGTTATGCAGCTGTGTGAAACGAGCCCTGATCTCCACATTGAATGTATGGATTGTTATCTACCAACTGTCACGAAACCTAGGTTAGTCTCTTTTTTCCTTCTGATTACCTACCTCCAACCAAGATCAAAACTAAAGAAGTTGTAGATTAAAACATTGTAATGACAATGGAGAATTTCATCATTTCGTTAATAAATTCACTTAGGTGTTTGCCAAATTAATGTCAGCATTATTCAATTTTCAAAAAGCATGCCGGTCGCTTAGTTTCTGTTCTATCCTGATGTCAGAATAATTAGAAAAGTGTCTAACTCTTAAATTCAGTTATATGAACCTGATTTTTTTAAATCTATCACTTGTTTTCCAAACAAAATAATCCAGTCTCTTAGTTATTGTAGCTACTTTTTTTTTGAAATCAACAATCGGTGAAGTTTAGCTACAGTGAAGTAATCATTTAAGTAGAATACGTATATTACTTTGTAATATACTGGTCGGTTTCTTAAACAGCATGTTGTTTCCGAATCTTGGTTAGGATGATATTTAGTCACATATTGATACTTTATCATTCTAAGTTGATCACTATCATCACTATTGTCTAAGCATACTATATAAACTGAGTGAAAGTCGAGTAGGATGGTTAACTTGCAAAACGTAATTTCATAGGCTTCATTATTAATGTTTGTTAAAGCCATTAATACGTATATAGTCATGCACTTCTTTTGTAATATCTCACTAATTGTTTAAACCTGAGACATCGCTAAAATGTCTGAATTTCTTGAAATCGTATTACATTTTTGGTTACTGATCTATTGAAATTCATCAAAGTAAGATTGAAAATATTTTGTTAATCTTTGAATATTTCACCATTTCGGTAAATAGATATTTAGGCTAAAACTTATTAAAATATCCCAAAAAAGATAGTTGTTGTGGATGACGTGGTTAAACCCCCCTTGTGTGTTCAAAACCAATTTGTACTTTCTCTCAACCTACTTTGGTATAGTGTGACTTAGTTTACTTAGCTTATACTGTTAATTGTCTAGTGACCTTTATTTTTTCATATATAAATGCCTTAACAAGTGTGTGATCAGATTGTTCGAAATGTATCGTGGAATTAAGCACATAACATAGCTCTGATAAACTTCATCTTCTTATTGCATAATCAAAATTTATCAAAGGGACAAGTTGTTTTAAAAAACTTATTGCGATTGAAGTGAATAGGAGAAAATGGTTGTTGAAAAACATTTGAATCCATCTTTTAAAAAATTTCCTGTAATATTGTTCAATCAGAGCTGAAAATTCCTTACGGTTAGAAATTTCGAAATCACTTTCATCCAATTCTCTGAGACCATTTAACATCGGACTATAGCGCATACAGTTCTATATCATTTGAACTCGTTGTTGTAATACAATTTCATCGATTAGTATTTTGAGATAATCAGCCGTAGAAGGAGTTATGGTTTATTTGTGGTCAATCAACATAATGTTCATTAAAAGCTATAGTTCATGTAAGAAACTAACCAATAAAGCTTCTTTCCCTCAGAAATCCTCATCATATGTATACAAATTATATAATGAAAAAATATAACAGAATCTTTGCTGGCTTCTATTTGAAACCATGCCCAACAAGGTAACATATGCTACTATGTTGTAGGCTCTACTGCATGTTGACTTTTACGTGGTAATGGATTAACAATAACCAGTTCTATGTTTCATATCACGCTGCATCGTATCATAAACTGATATTGGCTAAAAATGAAAATAATGTTGATAATTATTCAACTAAGTTTTAATGTCATGAATTGATCTTAGTTATACAATCACTGAAAATCAAGATGGACGAGATAGCTATTTCTACCTAAAATAGAAACCCTTCCCACAACATACTATTATAACAAATCTCTACTTTCTAATCACTAACTTCAGAAGAAGATTCTGGAACTCTTATTAAAGCGCATGATTAATAAGATTCAACTTCGTCTGTTACGAGACAGTTACCCACCTGTAGTATTAGATGTTGTGCAATGTTAAAAATACAAACTATTGGATATTAATTTAACATTCTTAGGTTCGATTCTTGGTGAAGTTATGAATGCACATTATTGAGGAGTGACAGTCTCCTAGTTTTTCTTGACTCTTAATGACCGTGTCACAAACTCAAGTGATTTTTTTTAAAGTATTTTATATTGCTCTCCTATATATCATTGTATATTTCTTTCAATTGGTAGGCATTAACCAAAACATATGATCATAAAATGGAGGTTATTTCACGTAATTATAAACTACAAATGGAGAGATTAGATAAAGAATTTGAAATTGAAATGAAAAATATTCGATCTGAAACTGTAAGTTTATTATTGACAATTTACAATAATGCACTTTTTCATAACCAAATGTTTTAATGGAGTCTATAAATTACGAGCTCTCTTTTATTAAAATTGGATTGTTACCGGAAAGTCGAATTTCGGACTCGCATTTCATCGTATTTAAACCCCGTTTTCATTTGAATTTAATTGCATCTTGTGTTTGTGTTCGCACTAGTGCTTGGTACTTGTCAATTCATAATAAACGCCATTGTATTTTCTACTTATCTACTGAATCCAGATAGCCACACTTACGGTCCCAATCCTAATATGAATATTAACACTAGGGTGTGTTAGGCGTATACAGTTGAAGACGTGTCCTAATTAAGATATAGTATGCATCATGGAGTCAGTTTGCCAGTGAGGATTAATATTTGATCATACCCGTAAATTAACACTGTATCGAGGCATTTCACATTACATAGAAACGGAGACGGATCATTAATTGCTGTTGTTAACAACATCAGCAGAAAGGTACGCATTCCAACTATAGTCGTTCTTCATATTGACCCATCAGTTATATTAATTAATCACCGATTGAAATTGACAGTGTTTGTTTCAGATTTAAACAAGTTACAAAATGAAGCAAAAAGTTTGATTGTGTGGCCAGAAATCGAGCACATTAAAAATAACTTGTTATATAGTGCTGTGAACACCTTGAAGTCTAAGTTTCATACTATGAACTGACTTCATTTGGATATACATTCAAAACACGGGATAACAACGTAGTTGTTTCACTTTTGTATGAGACTCCTCAATATTTGTGTGTGAATTTGAAACATAACAAATCGAACTTGGGCCTTTGACAACATCTATAACTTCAGTTAATTCTCCATATACACAACGGATTCTGATTCTTCACAATTAACGTGTTTAATGTTCACGGGTCATATCTTTTCCATATATGCCTTCCAGAGTCAGTCATGATGCACATGATGATTGGTATTAGATGTTGTGCAGATTATTGATTTAGTAATTTGACCTCACAAACTGGAGTTAATTAGACAATAATTAGACACCAGAATCGGCTGACAACTCACTGATCTGAAAGTCATTGTGTTAAATAACAAGTGAGTGATAGTAATAATAGTGAGGATGACTAAAGATTTAGAATCTGGTTGTAGAGTATAGCATGGAGAAGTGTGTTTGTAGAAAGGGAGATGAGGAGGAGTATATAGAGTGGGTGCATGTAGACTGATAAGACGTGTTACGGAACCTGTAATGATTGCTAACGTTTATGATGTAGACTGGTTTGATGCGTATGTTAATGGGTGATAGTTCGACATGTATAATGCATATAGTATTGGCCTGAGTGACAGTATATTGATGGCCTGACCAATCGACATGTTATTATTGTTTAGTACAGTAATGCTAACCTGATGATTGGTGACGCGATTGGCTGTTGTGCGTTACATGAATAATGCTCTTAGGATGCTTGTGATTAAAGCTTTTCAGCCTACGCCTATCTTCTAGTTACATAAGTCACTTTCCAAATTTATGGAGTAATGCAATCCACACTGCAACATGGAATATTTATCATTTTATTGGCAGACAAATGCCACAAATGAGAAGAGTCGCTAAACTATAAACGAGATTTCTTAATCCAACTCACAAGACAAATGAAGTGATAGACGCGCTAAACTACTTTACTGCGGATGACCAACCAGGTCTACTTCGCTGAATAATCCTAAAACCACTTTAGGAGATGTATATTTATATCATGCATTTTGCTTAGTTATTCAAGGCATTCAATAGAGTAAAAGCCTTCATCAAACATATTATGGGTTAATTTCTGAATTAGTACCATGTTACCTTTCATTTTATCTATTCACATTTTAGTCAAAAGAAGAGCGTACATTCAAGGATCGTTTAAAAAGTGAAATTGATACATATGATCGTGCAATGCGTAAAGCTGCTAAACGTGATCTACACAAACATGATCATATTCAATCAAACCATGGTCATACTAAGCTAAGTTCATCGTCAGGATCAATAAATTCAACCATTTCTAATAATAGTAATTATTGTAATGATAATTCACTTGTCAGTCAACGTTTAACAATCTTTCGTGAAAATCAAGAATCTCGTATGAATAGTCGTATTTATAATCTACATGAAGAATATAGTAAACGTCGTAATTTGATTCATACAGAATATTTGAATGAAAGTCATACACTAAGGTTAAGTAAGTGTATTCTTACATATTTTCACTTTTAATGATATGCATGAATGATCTTTAAATTTGCTAAATGTTAACTTCATGTTAGCTTCATTATTAATTAGTCAGTCATATACAACCTAGAACCTGGTTTATATATACATCGGTCTAAGGCACCATACTTTATTACCGCAGCATGATACCACGAAATCATTAGTAACATTAGTAGTAGATGAAAAGATCTAATGTCAAGAATATGATTTGATAAGGCGGTCATTTTGGCTATATAAGGATTTACTAGAAAGTAACTCAAGTTATCTTATAATAACAATAGTAGCAATAATAATACAGTCTGCAAACTTCACTGAAAAGATGTTATATTATGAATAATCTTAATAATAGTAGTGCAATCGGAAGTCGATATTAAAGTCAACATTTTCAATACAAATGTGAAGACAGTTCTGTTGTATGAAGCTGAAACTTGGAGAACTACGAAAGGTATCCTTTAGAAGATACAAGTATTTATAAACAACTGTCTGCGTAAGATTCTTCGGATTCGTTGGCCAGATACCATCAACAACAACCTTCTGTGGCAGAGAACTAATCAACTTCCAGCCGAGGAAGAAATTCGGAAAAGACGCTGGAGGTGGATTGGACACGCATTGAGGAAACCATCAAACTGTGTCACAAGACAAGCATTAACTTGGAATGTTAAAGGCCACAGGAAAAGATGAAGATCCAATAACAGATTGCGTTGGGAATTGAAGACAGACATGAAGAGAATGAAAAGCTATTGGGATGAGCTGGAAAGGAAAGCGCAAGACAGAGTTGGCTGTAGAATGCTGGTGGTCGGCTTATGTCCCACTTAGGGTAACAGGCATAGATGATGATGATGATGATGATGAATCAGAAGACGAATACAGAATACATACCAGTTTACATGTGTGAACAGGTTGTTAAATGTAAGGTGAGTGTAGATTATTCAAAGTCATAGCTTTGTATAATCATTTCAACGAAAAGTTAAATACGTTGTTTATAAAAAAAAAACTGAGAACAACAGGGTGTTGGTCAAAAGTACAAACATTTGACATGGTAGTATAAATATGATAGTTGCATAAATATTAATAACAATAATATCGTGTAAGTATGTAGTTGTCGATAACAAATAAATAGTACACTCAGGTTGAAGTACATATAAAAACGGTTTGTGGTAGCGACAAATCATCATGAGCGTTTTAAATTGGACTATGTCTCATGGAACACATTGTGCTAAGATACATGATATGAGGTGGATTCCATTTAAGTTTTTTTACCTGATCATTAAAAACTAGGTAGCAAACAAAAACAAACTTGAACAGAACAACAACAAAACTTTTCCAACACTTAATAAACTGAATGGACAAAGTTAGCGCTTACTCAGGTATTACACGACATTTATTACATAAACTAATAATAGGGTTAAAAGCATAGAAGATTGACAGAAAACTAGTTTTGGTGAATGTACTGAGTGAGGAATGTCCCAATTATTTTGCCAACAGAATAGGAGATCATTGTTGGCGTGAAGGAAAGTAATTATATCGAGAGATTTAAGACGAATAATGTTACGGCGTCAAAAACTGTTCTGTAGTGGGAAGGATACTACTAGTTAATAGATATGACCTTGTGCACACAAAGTTCCAGTGACAAATGCCGATGACAGTGCCTAGTCGGTTCCTGTATGTTTGCCTGATGCCAACTCAATCCCAGGCTGGAATAGGGAAAACACAAGGTGATAAATGAAACAAACAGAATCATATTGTATCTCATGGATTCCTTTATAATACACATAAGCCGGATCATACAGTCAGCCAGTTTCCAAATTAATACTAATACAAAACATGAGAGAACTTTTCATTTATTTTGAGCATATGTAAATCGATGAAGAATGGAGAAGGCAAGACAACTGAGCCAATCACCAGACAGACAGATTATATTCCTCTCATCCATTTATATACTTACAAAACCTGATCATGCATAGCACCAATGGGAATGATAACATTTATACAAAACGGAGACATCAGTGACTAGGAATTGAGTGTACAGTGGCATATTTTGTTTTATTTTTGTACGGATCTTAGTTTTTTGGTGCTTATTTGCACTATATTGTATTTGTTTTAATAAACACATTTGACATGTTCGCCTATTACTCTGTGCCTACACGCCGTATTGGTTGCTCTGTTTTGCCCTGATACAAGTGCTATGCTTCGAGGGCACATCTTCTATTTTCATAATTCGTGTTTTTCGGCCGTAGATTTGTACAGAGCTGATTACTTCGTAGCATATTCATTCTTTGTTTGGGAGGCAGATATCTCACCTACATAAGTCAAGGAAGGATATTAGGTGGTTCATCTGCAGTGGCTATGCTGAACGTTGGTGCTGGCTAGAAACAGGTCGTTGTCCGTAAAAAGCTGTAGAAGATGGTCGTCTTTACCTGACCTGCAATCATCAAGTCCTCGTTGTCAGCCTAGGCAGCTCATCTCTATTACTGGACACCCAACTGGTGCATTTAATTTTTCAGCTTGGACTGTAATGTCTGTTAAATGTGTTTTATCTATGACACAACGAAGAAACTGGCAGGCAAATATAGTAAACCTGAGCGACCGGCCAAGAACAAAGAAGGCAAGACGATCATCGAGATTCAAGAACAAAGGAATAGATGGGCAGAACAATTTGAGGAACTCTTGAATAGGTCAGCTCCACTGAACCCACTGGACATCGAAGCAGCACCTACAGATTTCCCGATAGTTGTCACTCCACCAACGATGGAAGTCAGACTCTTCATTTCAAACATCAAGACAGTCCTGCTATATGGAGCTGAAACGTGGAGAACTACTTCAGACATCCTCAAAAGGGTACAAGTATTTGTAAACAACTGCCTACGCAAAATACTGAATGTCCGTTGGCCGGAAACCATCAGCACCTGCCTACTATGGGAGAGGTCATACCAACTTCCAGCCGAAGAGGAAATTAAGAAAGGTCGTTGGGAATGGATAGGACATACATTGCGGAAATCATCAGACTGCATCATGAGACGAGCATTAACATGGAATCCTGTTGGGAAACGGAAAGAGGAAGGCCAAAGAACACACTGCGTCGAGAATCGGAAGCAGATATTAAACGGTGAACAGCAGTTAGAAACAGCTGGAAAGGATTGTTCAGGATAGAGTTCAATAGAGAATCCTGATGAGCGGCCTATGCTCCTCTGTGATGAGTAGCAGGCATAAGTAAGTAAGTATTTTATTTAGAAGATCACTTCATTTGTAGCAAAACCCATCCTATGTTGGATGCAGGTTACAATTTATCGATGCATTCGCGTAATCTACGAAAATACATCATTTTAAACCCATATTTCTGTTCACTGTGATCAAATACTGAATCATATTTTCTTAAATCTTATCTCCGATCTCTATTCCTTTTCATTACTATTAACTCTGTTACTACCTCTCCTACTTTGTGATTCGGTCCGACAATTTAATCTCTATCTGCTAATTGGGACATGGCAACTTGAACTGTTATGCGCATGTACAAAATTTTACGTTGTAACTGACTGACTGACTGTAACGGAACCTAATATAACAGTACATAAAGAATTTTTTATGTGGATCTAATAGATTAGGGTTACCTTAACTCTAGCGCTTCGTACTACTCCGACACCAATGAAACTGGAAGTCAATTCTACAAGATCTTTGAATAAGCACACATGAAATGTCCTCTTCGAATTGACATGATTAGTTACCAATACCCTTCCAATTAATTTCTCCACACTATCAATCCACAATTTTAGCTTAATATCAATTAGAAACGAAAGAACTTGACACAAAGTTTATCTGTTTTTAAAACGTAAATCAATTCAATTAGTACAAGAACACAGTCAATATAGTCAGTTACTCAAAAAACATTCTGAACAATCGTTGAAGAGTCGTCAAAATTACTTACTAAAAGAAACAACCATGTTTATAAGACGTGTACAATTCTACAATTGGTCGTTAAGTAAAGTTAGTCAACATAAATCAAGCTAAGTTCAATTGGAGAGGATGTTTAATACAACATCCTTAGTCAGATTTCTCAATATTCATATGATTAACCTCTTGTAACTTTAGATTGTAGAGAGATATGTGAATACAACATGTAAACGAAACAGTGTAGGAAAGTGAAAGAATGTTAACCTAATTCATTTGATTTGAAGTTCAGATATCGTTTGCTTAAGCATTATAGGAAGGTGAATATTTTATTTTGGTATGCATTAAGCTATCGTATTTCTATGTGGGTTGGGATGTTATTTAAATCTCATTGTCGAAAAAGATGTTTCTCCAAGCGTTTAATTCAATGGTCTAATCCACAAATCAGTGGGTCATTTTTCGGAAATTCAATCCCGTGGTAACTAGAATTGTCTCATATACCACAAATTTATTCAAGATTCTTCATCCCATTGATTTTTGACATGACTTTTTCAGCTCTCCTAAATGATTCCTCTGTATCCATTAACCCAATTTCATAAATAACATCTCTAACGTTACGAGGCAGTGAGTATAACTTCCCTACCAGAGGATATAAACGTATGGTCGTGTGAAAGCATTTTGATAGACAAAGAGGACTCAACACTCCTAGTTGTACCAGGTGAAGATAACTCTTATTTCTCTTCAAAGTATTGAAAAAAAATGAAATAAGAGTTATTGCATTATTCTTCCCAATTATAATCTTATGTAAAAGTTGAATGATCTGTGTATCTGAGTAATTTACATGTTATACTCTTCAGTGTTTACATAATCTAATCTTATACTATGATCTAATGTATTCTATTGTTTCCTTTCTTTTTCTTTATTCTTTCTATAAAGATTTTGAAGAAGATAAATGGAAAATTGAACATTGTTATTTAAATATGAAACATCAATTAGATAGAAATCGTCAATTAGATTTATTTTTGATAAAACGTGAACAATTAACTGGTCGATCAGAACTTGAATTAACAGAATTAAAACAAGTATGTTCATGGTAGATTCTTTTGTATGCATATGTAGATGCTTTCTTTTCTTATGAATTAAATGTTATAGATTTCAATATGTGAATGTATTTCTGTTATGATGAAAAAATAAATGATTGTATTATCAAATGCCATTCGGGTGCCTAGTTGATCACTGCGAGTCTATCCTATGCCAACTCAGTCCCAAGTCGAAGAACACAAGATGATAGACCAACCAGACAGAATTATATTGTATTTCAAACACTTCTTTATATGATTTGTTTGGATATATCACAGATTGATGTTGGCAGGGTACCATTGACAACAAGGGAGCACTGGACAGCTGTTCCGTTCTAGTGTGGAACTCTTCAGCAGTGCGCATCCACGATTCCGCACCAGGGGCTTCAGGTTGACGCGAACGCCTAACGCCAACATCAATCTGTGATATATCCAAACCAATCTCCACAAAAATAACCATCCCAATTGAACTTCTTTATATATACACAAAATCAGACCACACAACATACCAATATAGAGAATAGTATCTATACAAAACTGGAACAATAATGATTAAGGACTGAGGGTACAGGTACATGATTAATTGATCATAGCTCCTGAATAACAAATGATACGACATTAATTCATGGGTCTAATAGGAGGTTAGGGCGATGGAAACATGACAAAAATAGAAATAAAATAATCGATTTACATATACTCAAACTGAATCAAATAATCTTCTGAAAAACAAGTTATATATTTAAGTTGGATCGTGACTGGTTAGCGGAACCGAGGACGCGCGTTTCGTCCTATTTGGGACTCATCGGCTGGATGTGCCTGTATCCTAATGTTGATGTTCTCACTGGGATTCGAACTCAGTCCGCTTCGTGCCAAACGCCACCGCGTTCACCACTAGGCTACTGTGTCTAGACAGTCGCACTTGTGCAACAGGCATATATATATATATATATATATATATATATATATGTAATTAGGATAAGCTTATATTTTCCCGTCGATTTGTAATGGACTGAAACTGGTCAGTGTCTGGACACAGTAGCATAGTGGTGAAAGTGGTGGCGTTTGGCATGACGCGGACTGAGTTCGAATCCCAGTGTGAACATCAACATTGGGTTACAGCTACATCCAACCGATGAGTCCCAAATAGAACGAAACGCGTGTCCTGGATTCCACTTGCCAGTCACAATCCAACTTAAATATATAACTTTTGCAATAACTCTATATCGAGGCAATCCGCTCAGGATGCACATATGGCAACAGAGACTGACCAGTTTCAGTCCATTACAAATCAACGGGAAAATACAAGCTTATCCTAATTACATATATATGGGTTATTCCAGATGAAAAGTGACTTTTAATTCTTTTGTTTTATGCATGTTGTTTCATATCTCCAAATTATTGAATTGGCAGTAAATATAAAATACTTCTCTAATATGTCATCGAATGAAGACTAGTCAATCATGAACAACGTAGAACCTAGCTAATATATGCCTCACTCTAAGCTGACACACTGCATTAACACTCCAACATAAATAACAAGCCAGTGGAAGCAATAATAACATCAGAACTCAGTAGAAGCTAAGAAAACAATGCACCTGTACCGCTGAGACCAATTCCCAGCTATTTCATCCAGCGTTCCCAATCACTGGTTACGATAATCGTGCTGATTCTATTTAGGTAGTATCCACTTATCAACAAAGCTTATTATCAACAGTCACTAACTTTATGGACTGATCCCGTCTTGGCTTTTTCATCATTACATTTTTTCCAACCTACTCCCACACCAGTTATCATCGTATTTCTAGGTAATCAGTCGTTGGGAGTGTCCCAACATCCTCAATAGGGAAAGGTCCGCAACTTCATCAGCCAATTTACTCGCATACCCTAGTACCCAGCTTCTAACTTTAACATTCCCTACTAGATGGGGAAAAATTACCTGAATACACTTTTCTACAGCATGTGAAGCGATAAAACCATTGAAGTAAAAGAATACTCTTTACTTATCTGTATTAGTATTAGCTACCTATTCAACTATCCGAAATCATTCTCACAATTACTCGTTTGATTAATATATTTTTCCTCTTTATCATCTAATGGTTTCTATTGTTTTTCTTTTACTTTGTAACTATGGTCCAGATATAAGAGACAAGAAGCGAAATAGTACTTTTTGTAGTTTTAATCCAGCTCACTTTTGTTTTAGGCAATCAACATGGAACGAAGTAAACTTAATACAATTCATTCTATAGAGAAGAAGAATTTCATGAAGTCTTTAAAGACTATAAGCAAACGTAGTATCCTCACATTGCAACGACAGTCTAGGCTCAATACAATCCAGGTAAGCGATTAATAATAATAAGGACTTTCTAAAAAAAACCTGTCATTTATATCGAAACAAAGCAATTATGAATGAAGATTATTCTTTTCGATAAATTTTCACCAGCTTCTTCACAGTTATAATTTCCACTTTTATGAATAATCCAAAATAAATAGTCATGTATAAAGCAGATTATAGTTTATGAATATGGAACGCACTGCTGGGGAGTTCCACACTAAAACGAAACAGCTGTCCAATGCTCCTGGTTTTCAATGGTACCCTGCCAACATCAATCTGTGATATATTCAATCAAATATAATAACCAATCTCCACAAAAATAACCATCCCAATTAAACTAGAATATGGAAATGTTAGTTGTCAACATAACTAGTTTATGATGTCGACTGTAATCAGCTGTTTATGTGTCCATTGATACCGTTGTCAAGGTGATCATCATCAGGATGAATACATATTTTTTTCGGGGGGGGGATGAAATATACATCAACAATATGAATACATGGCATGAATAGAATATATTTGTAAATAATCTCAGCGGATGAAATTAAAGAATATTCCCAACGTTTCGCTCGACAAGCTGGTCCAAGCTTCTTCAGGGAAATAACCAAAATAAGAAATCCTCGTATATAAACATAAATAAGGGGTCAAATTTGATTATGATTATCCAATCGTATACAGGGTATGAAAATGTTATGAGTCATTGTAAGAGAACTAATTGTGAAATAACAATGGATGAAGGAAGGTGTCCATTTCATGTCTAGTTTCGTGTTGCAATCATTTGTACATATATACTGTTCTGAGCTATGTTCACGGAGAGGAATAGACAATCTGAGATTTGCCTTGCTATCAAATCATATTGGGAGTAAATCAATGCAATGATAATTACAGGTCAAAGGATGTCTTAAATACACTCTACACCCAAGTTTTGTAAATATTTTAGTACTTTTTTGAACGAAAATTCCTATAAAATATGAATACATGTTTTAGTTGGATCGTGACTGGCAAGCGGGATCCAGGACTAGCGTTTCGTCCCATTTAGAACTCTCTTTGAGCTTATGTTGACCATGGTAAAAGACAAGGTTGCACATATTTCTTTTGGGCCTAAAGCTCCTACCATTTGAAGAAATACGAGTCTTACCGACTATGGTAGACGGTTATTAGCAGATTTCAAATAAGTGAGCAAGTACTTAGATATTAACTGTCTTAATAATGCCTTTGCTCAGCCATACTGAAAGATGTTTGCAAGCACCAAAATGCAAATTCTTGGAACATTGGCTGACTTAACTTGCTCCACGTGAGCGGTTGAATTAATAAATGCAAAAAGTAGTAACCATTTTAGGTAATTCATCTTCTAGTTTTGGTGTCACCATTGAATGCCTGGAAAACATTAATCTTAGTCTTTTTTTTCGGTAAACGTCGTCTGAACTATTCTGCTTAACCTCTGGATTAATATTTATGTTGCTTAACCTTATCCATCCCAACTAATGATAACTACCTCACATCTGACATAATTTTCATAAAGTTAAGTCACTAAATTATTTATTATGTTGTGCTGTGGATTACATAATATATTACCTCCTTCCTGTAGTATATGGATGTCTTATAGATTTGATTTATCTCTTTGAATATTATTTAAGGCGAATGAAGCACATAAACGTATGAATGAAGAATTAGAATTATTAGAGTCTAAACAAAAAGCTGAAAATGATGCTCTTGAAAAGAGTATTCATTTTCGTTTACAAGAATTAGAACAAAGTTCTATTGAGAAACGTAACGCCCTCATTGATCAAGAGACTAAACGACTTCAAGAACTGGATAGTCGACATCGCAATGAATTACGTGTCTTTTCAGAGTCTCTAGTTCGAACAAAAGCTGTAAGTTGGAGTGTTTCTTATTATAATTATTGATATTTTTCTATATTTATGTTGCAATATGCAGAGAATATATAAATAACAGCTTGTTCCAATGGAGTTTATGGAATCCTTGGATAATTCTTAAAAAAGTCTTTCAAAGTCAGGCCGTACAGTGAACCCTCGATCCACTAAACCGGTATGCAATAGTTGGTATTTATAACTCCTTCCGATTCACGATGTATTGCACAACGTCATATATCCACTGTAATTGGCATGATTGGGTTTCACGGGTCATGTCTTTTAACTAAATTTCCATATTTGCCTCCCAAAGTCAGTCATTTATTACTTCCACTTGATGATTAGTATTAGGTGTTGTGTAGATTATTGAATTACTAGCTTGACATCACGAACTGGAGTTAATTAGGCAATAATTAAAAATGAAGATCGGATGATAACTCACTGATCTGAAGGTCGTTGTATTGATTTTTACTGTGTTCATACACTTCTATTGCTGAATAGTGGTGCAGAATGATGAAATGTGTATGATATACCTGGTAGTTTTGAATTGTTGAATAACGAGTGAGTGATAGTAATAATAGTGAGGATGACTAAAGTTTTGGAATCTAGTTGTAGAGTATAGCATGGAGAAGTGTGTTTGTAGAAAGGGAGATGAGGAGGAGTATATAGAGTGAGTGCATGTAGACTGATAAGACGTGTTACGGAACCTGTAATGATTGCTAACGAATATGGAGTAGAGTGGTATGGGACGTATGTTATTGGGTGGTAGATGGGTATGTGTAAAGCATATAGTATTGGCCTGACCAATCGACATGTTATTATTGTTTAGTACAGTAATGCTAACCTGAGAATTGGTGATGCGGTTAGTTGTTGTGCATCACGTGAATAATACGTTTAAGATACTCACTCATATCTTTGGTCTCTGACCAGACACTGAGTGCACACTACTGAAGATTCCTATACTAGGTTGAAACATCTGTCTATTACTCCTTGATTTTTTTAATTATTATCTAACCCTGTTCAGTTCATGATATAAATAATTTTCGCTGCATCTAATGAATTAGTTATTGCTTATTTATTATATTATATGCTTATGACCAGTTAACCAGTGGCTACAAACATAGTCACATATCAATTTCTCCTATCTCATTTACATTATGTACATTAATTTTAATATGTCATGCCTTCTTCATTTTCACTCTCTTCTAATGAATATAGTTATTGAAAGAACAATTTGCTCATGAATGTAAAGAAGATGCCTTTAAAATCAATTATGATATTTATAGACCTAATAGTTTAAAATCACGTCGACATAGAATTCCAGTGAAATCTATCTCAAGTTTATCCAATCTACGTTGGGGTTCATTATCAAGTTCTAGTACAAAATTACATCATATTTCTGAATCACGTCCTAGTGGTATTATCACTTTATTTTCTTCAGAATTAAATAAGAATATTATTGGTACAAGTGTAAATTCTCAATAATGATGTAATCACTTAATGTAGAATTGATTCAGTTAGTGCTTCTCTTTGTTATTTTTTTTTCTATTGTTTTCTTTTTAACCTACAATTGTGATTATTATTATATAACTACATTGACTTAAACTTACATGTTATTTTTAAATCCATTACCTATTGAATGTATTCATGAGTGGTATACTTTCAACGAATTAGATCTTTCCAATTGGATCTTAATTGATAGATAATGTATTCTTGAATTAATTTAATTACCGTTGATATTGTATTATGTAATCTGTGCAAATATCATTACTTACAACCTTTTATGTCTTCCTTTATTATTCCAGTTGTGTTGTTGATCACTTGTTAGCATTGTGTGGTTACAATTCAATTTCCTGCATAAATTTGTTTTATGATGATTAAAACAATATTATCTTCCCTGATTATTATTATTATTATTTTCGTTACTATTTGATAGAAATGTTCTCATTTATTGATGAAATTACTATTGTTACTAGTTTTACATGAGCAACAAACATAGGCGTAATGACGATGATGATCGTGATGTTGTAGCTGCTGCTGCTGAAGATGATTAATGTTGTTGATGATGAGATTAACGGATTGTATTTAGAATAATGATAACAATACATATCCAAATGATACTTGTTAATTTCTTATCTTTCGTTGTTCCAACTTCCAGCTACAATACTGTATTGTTCAATTTTCGTTTCTTTCTTAAATATTGTATTGTATGTTCAGATAAAAATTCACATTTAACTACAATAAAATGAATGATTGAAGTGTAGAGTTATCTTAAGATTATACATTTTTTGAATTGAAGTGATTTATGGCGATCTTTAGTTGATTGAATACGTCACAGATTGATGCGGATAGGCTATCATTAGAAACAAGGAATCACTGTACAGTTGTTTTGTTCCAATATGAAACTCCTCAACAGTGTGCACTCTAGATTTCACCTCAGAAGCTTCAGGTTGGAGAACACCTAGCCCTCTGTACCACTTGGTAGGCATTTAATGAATGAACTCCCACTTTCACCAATGTATGATAAAGCGCGACGACCATCCATTGTCATGGGTGATAACTGTCTCACTCCTGACATACCTGAAATTCACCAGTCAACACCTCTCGCTAGAGCTTCAGGAACATCCTGCTGAGTAGTTCTAAAGTAGAACAAGACAGAAATCCAGTGCTCCCTGGTTTTCAATAGTACTCTGCCAACATCAATCTGTGGCGAATTTAATCAATTATACACTTTTGTTTGTTTTGGTAGACTTTTAGTAAGATACCATGACTGATAAGTAAAAAGTATTTGGATCTTCCCGCTGATTTACCATGAACTGATATTGATCAGTCTCTGTTTCCATATGTGCATCCTGAGCGGATTGCCACGATATAGCGATAATTGATAAGTAATGTTTGAGTTAGATTATGACTGGCAAGCGAAATCCAGGACGTGCGTTTCGCCCTATTTAAGACTCATCAGCTGGATATACTTGCACTCCACTCTTGATGTTCGCACCGGGACCGGCAGCGCAGACTGATCAATTTCAGTCCATGATAAGTTAACAGGAAGACCAGAATACCTTCTAGTTATATATACATGCCAGTTGCAAAATTGGCTGTCTGGACTCAGTAGCCTAGTAGTGAACGCGGTGGCGTTTGACACGAGTTTCCGGTATGAACATCAAACATAGGCGTAATGACGATGATGATCGTGATGTTGTAGCTGCTGCTGCTGATGATGATGATGATGATGATGATGATGATGATGATGATGATGATGATGATGATGATGATGATGATGATAATGTTGTTGATGATGAGATTAACGGATTGTATTTAGAATAATGATAACAATACATATCCAAATGATACTTGTTAATTTCTTATCTTTCGTTGTTCCAACTTCCAGCTACAATACTGTATTGTTCAATTTTCGTTTCTTTCTTAAATATTGTATTGTATGTTCAGATAAAAATTCACATTTAACTACAATAAAATGAATGATTGAAGTGTAGAGTTATCTTAAGATTATACATTTTTTGAATTGAAGTGATTTATGGCGATCTTTAGTTGATTGAATACGTCACAGATTGATGCGGATAGGCTATCATTAGAAACAAGGAATCACTGTACAGTTGTTTTGTTCCAATATGAAACTCCTCAACAGTGTGCACTCTAGATTTCACCTCAGAAGCTTCAGGTTGGAGAACACCTAGCCCTCTGTACCACTTGGTAGGCATTTAATGAATGAACTCCCACTTTCACCAATGTATGATAAAGCGCGACGACCATCCATTGTCATGGGTGATAACTGTCTCACTCCTGACATACCTGAAATTCACCAGTCAACACCTCTCGCTAGAGCTTCAGGAACATCCTGCTGAGTAGTTCTAAAGTAGAACAAGACAGAAATCCAGTGCTCCCTGGTTTTCAATAGTACTCTGCCAACATCAATCTGTGGCGAATTTAATCAATTATACACTTTTGTTTGTTTTGGTAGACTTTTAGTAAGATACCATGACTGATAAGTAAAAAGTATTTGGATCTTCCCGCTGATTTACCATGAACTGATATTGATCAGTCTCTGTTTCCATATGTGCATCCTGAGCGGATTGCCACGATATAGCGATAATTGATAAGTAATGTTTGAGTTAGATTATGACTGGCAAGCGAAATCCAGGACGTGCGTTTCGCCCTATTTAAGACTCATCAGCTGGATATACTTGCACTCCACTCTTGATGTTCGCACCGGGACCGGCAGCGCAGACTGATCAATTTCAGTCCATGATAAGTTAACAGGAAGACCAGAATACCTTCTAGTTATATATACATGCCAGTTGCAAAATTGGCTGTCTGGACTCAGTAGCCTAGTAGTGAACGCGGTGGCGTTTGACACGAGTTCCGGTATGAACATCAACACTAGGATGTAGGTACATCCAGCTGACGAGTCCCAAATAGGACGAAACAGGCTTGCCAGTCACAATCCAACTTAAGCCATAACTGATTGATTTCAGATAAACAAGTGATAAAATATTTATGACTAATATTAAATATTTGATTGAAGAGTGAGGGTCATAGGCACCCATTGGTGGCGAGTTCTGTACTAGGACGAAATAGTTGTCAATATGTTTTCTAGTTACGTATGGTACCCAATCACAATCTTTAACAAATTTTAAAGTGTTAATCTTCATAAAATCATTTTAAATGAACTAACATGCATTTCATAGTATGTTATTTAGAAAATTCAAGCATCAAAATAATCATAAAAATGTTACGTAATTACCTAAATGATGAATCCATGTTTAGGATGAGTGATTTACAGATTGAAAAAATAAAAGGCAACTGTTCACTTGACCGATATGAAGATGAGGTACTTGTTGAAGTCAGCTTTAATTATGAGAAGTTGGCGGAGGTTTATCTTTATTGATTACTAATTAGGGAACCTAAAGTAAACAAGAATACAGATTAAAATCAATTAACAAGTGTAATAACCGAGGTAAAGTTATGGATCACATGTACTTTTTCTGAACACTAAGATTAAGTTAGAAGTGCAGATTGTTTCTGTAATGCATAAGATACTTATTCGCGCTTTCTTTTGAGCTTACTCATTTAAAAGCACTAATGATGCTGAAGAATTATTCCAGTAAAGTGGAGAGACAAGAGGACGCAAATTAACTGAATATTCTTGAAAGGAACTGAGAATCAACTTACATTCACCCTTAAGGAAATCGTTCACCTTGTGATACCAACGTAACAAGTACCATATGCGAAAGTAGATTTGTACATATATATGAACGTGGCCCAAAGCACAAGTTTAGCCTTTATGCATCTTCGAATCACGGGTTGGCAGGAGAAAACGATGTGAAGCATCATAGTGGTATCTTTGTAGGTTTTAAGATCCGATTTTTCAGAATTTCTGTTGCTGTATGTCCTTCAGTTTTCATAAAAATAGTTTTCCTTAATACTGATCGTAGGTCGAAATAAAGCATTTCAGAGATTATTTATTTGTACAAGAGGTGATGAATTCATCATTTGTGAAGATATGGATCTGAATGTCAGCAGTTCAGCAGTTGCTGCCCATCAATTAGTTTCACGGTAGAATAGGATGTAAACTCGAAATTTCATCTAACTGGTATTTTGCTGAAAAGGAAGACAAAGGTTTATTACAAAGAACTATTTACAAATAGTTAACACCACTTAGTAGGAAAAGAAATTTAATGTACTCATAATCCTCAATGACCAGACGAATATGTAGCTCCATTGACGAGAAGCTATGTAGACTCCAATAAATATTCATCAAAAGTAGTTATTCTTTCGGGTCCATTGATAGGAATCTTAAAACAGACCCGTAATTTGAATGGTCTACTACTCTACCAAAGGAGATTCTTTTCATCATTTGAACCATTATGCAACATATTTATGTTTATTTCAGTGCTTGTAATTCTTAATCATAAGACAGACAGACAGTTACAACGTAGAACTTGGTACATGCGTACGTCAGTCCAAGTTGCCATGCCTCAATTAGCAGATAGATATTAAATTGTCGAATCAAATCCTAGAGTAGGGAAGGTAGTAACAGAGTTAGTATTCATGGAAGGGAATATAGACCTAAGACATTTAAGAAAATATGATTGGATAAAGAGAAAATTATGATAAGTTCAGAAGCTTAGGATTTGGAGGAAGACAAGGAATGGATGCACCTGCGCCATTGCCAACGATTTTGAGCCATATCACCCAAAGTCTCTAACCATTTATTACGAGCGTCACGCGGACCCCAACCAGGTAGTCTGCACCTATTAACATGGTTTAGCCCAATTGTCAATGACTTCATGGACTGGTGCCATGTTTTGGTTTGGCCGCCCCTAGCTTTCTTCCAGCCTACTCCTACACCAGACAGCATTGCTCATCGAGGTAGGCGGTGGTCAGGCATACGTAACACATGTCCTAGCCACCTCAGCTGATGAAGATTTACTACTTAATCAATAGGCTTACCGTATCTACCTAGTACTCTATTCCTAAGCCACGTATTGCTTAATCGGTGGTCGCAGTGAATACGAGCAGTGCTTTGAAGATATCTGTGATCGAATACTAGGAGCCTACGAGTATCTTCTGTCCTTAATGGCAATGTTTCACATCCATAAAGTAGAACTGATCGAACTGCAGCGCAGTAGACGCATCCTTTGGTCAGTAGTCGGATGTCTCGCCTACGCCACAGATGACTCAAATTCCCAACAGACACCAGACCGTCAGGACTGATGAGGCTCCCAAGATAAGTGAAGCAGTCAACACATTCAACTGCTTCACTCCCTATGACTAACTTCGGTGTCGAATCATGCCAATCCTGAAGTAACATTTTGCATTTGGGTGGGGAGAATCGCATCCCAAACATCCTTACATTCTTGTTTAAGGTAGTCAAGAGATTCTGTATTTTATCAGCATCTTCGCCTAAGAGAACTATATCATCTGCATATTCTAAGTCAGCTAGTTTATCTCCTGGAAGGGGGTCAACGCCGGAGAAGTCAGACGATGAAAATGTCAAATCTAAGAGCATATCAATGATAAAATTAAATAAAAATAGGGAAAGCGGACAACCTTGACGAACACCACTTGAGGTAATCAGTTCTGATGAAAATCTGCCATAAGCTCTGACTCGACATGTGGTGTTCCAGTAGAGAGCTTGTATAAGGTTAATATACTTCTGTGGTACGCCTTTCATTGACAGACATTGCCACATAACCTTACGATCGATAGAGTCAAATGCCGCCTTAAAGTCAGGGAATACAACTATTGTTGGACGTCTAAATGTGTGTCTATGATCCAGAACCTGCCGAAGTGTGAAGTGTGTGTCTTTACAGCCACGTCCAGGTCTGAAACCACCTTGGTTCCCTCTAGTTTGCTCTTCACGAGCTTTAGTTAGGCGCCGAAGTATGATTGAAGCTAATATTTTGGACAGTATATTCGTTGAGCTGATTCCTCGGTAATTTTCACAAGAGGACTTCTGTCCTTTCTTATAGATTGGGACGATTAGTGTTTGAGACCATTCAGAAGGGGTTACGCCCAATTCCCAGATTCTAACCAAGATCCCGGTTAATCTCTCTGCTAAAACCGGACCACCATCTCTAAATATCTCAGGGGTTAACCCATAGAGTGCTGCTGCTCTCCCTCGCTATAGGTTCCCTATAGCCTCCTCAACCACACTAAGACTTGGGGGACCAGTGTTAACTTGCCATTCAGATTGCTTGGGAATGGTGGGCAACTGGGATGACGCCGAGGGCCAATTGAACTGTTCCCTAAAGTGTTCTGCCCATCGGTCCAACCTTCTGGATTGACAGTGAATAATACTCCCATCTTTTTCTGAGATAGTTTCACTTACAGTTGGATTTTTGATGCCCGTTTCCTTGATAAGTCTGAACAGTTGCCTACTGTTACCTATTGCCACTGCCTTTTCCATCTCTTTAGCTTTCGCCATCTACCACTGCTCACGATCATTTCGTAAGCTTTTAACCAGTTTGTGTTTAAGTTGTCTTCGCTCCTCATCGTATTTAGAACTAGAAGGGATGTGTTGCCGAGCATCTATCAGTTCAGTAGACTCAGCCGAAATCCACTGAGTTTCCCTAACTTTTTGGTTTAGTTTTCTAGTAGATATTACTACTGTTTTGACAGCTTTTTGGATATCATTCCAAGCTGACTCGGGGTGGGTATCGTTTATGCAGTTGACTAATTGGTTTTTAAGTTGTTCCTGAAATATATTCTTGACTTTTTCATCATTAAGTTGGACTCTTATGGGGATCTTTGCCGTGGGTCTTTTACGTCCAGTGAGACGCAGACTAATACGCGCTCGTATTAAAGCGTGGTTTGAGTCTAAACATGTGCTCCAAAATGAGCGGCAGTCTTCTATCGAGCCTCTCCAACGGTGGCTGATAGCAATGTGGTCTATTTGAGTCCAACGTTGAGTTGACTGTGGGGGCCGCCATGTCAACTTATGTCTTTCTTTATGTTTAAAGTTAGTGCTTGCGAGAAATAGACGATTATCTGAGCACAGTTGTAATAAACGGTCGCCATTATCTGTGCGTTGGGCCTCGACACCTTAGGATCCACCTAGATGCCTTTAGGTTTCGTCTAATCTACCTACTTGGGCACTAAAGTCACCAGACATAATCGCTACATCAGTACGCTTAGCTTTTCGAAGGAGGTCTGAAAGCTTTCTGTAAAATCCATCTTTTACTTCATCAGAGCTACAATCAGTGGGAGCGTAGGCAGAGACAACAAAGAGTCAACGGCGTGTGTCCCTAACTTCCCGAGTTCTTACCGTCCCGTTTAGACGGACAGCGCATAACCGACTGTCTATGGGAATCCAGTCAAGGAGAGCCTGTTCAGCTTTGGAACTTAGTGCTATACCTACACCAGCAAGGCCTCGAGTGGTAGCAGTGGGGTCTCCGGAAACACGGAGGGTGAGCCCGGACCGCTTCTTTATTTTCACAAGGTGAGGTCAGGCGAATGATTGTACTTGGATCCTGTATACGCGTTTCGGAGACGCAGCAGACATCGATGGAATGAGAATCTAGGGTCATGGATAGGGAGGCCTGTTGTCCTATTTGGCCTAAGGTTCGAACGTTAGAAGCTCCGATATGTAGTTTAGTGCGATGTTTCAGGAGACCAGGAATAACGTTTCGTGAACTTAAACCATTAGCATTAGAGGCGTGAGGTGATAAGGTTAGGCTAGTCGGGTTAATCGTGGGAATAAGGGAGTTATTGAGAGTTGAGGGTGGGATTTGACCTCGAGCAAAATGATCTCGTGTGCTGTTAGAGGTATGAGGGCGGTTATCATTTCCCGGTTGCCCACACCGTGGAAGGGTCATTCTCGAGGAACCTGAAAGTGAAAGAGGATTAGGGGAGGTCGTGATGACCTGAGAGTGTGACCGCAGTGCCCAGGGGACAGGTGTTTGAGGTCGGCCAAGTATATTAATTGTTGCTCCGGTTGTCAGAAGGGCGGGGCATCGGCCTCATGGCTTCCGAGGGAACTCGGCTTTTACCATGAAGCGTCATATTAGTCCTTCCAATTCCCAGGTCAGAGTTAGAATGGTTATATAGGTTTATACTCGTAAGCTGAATTTTTATCATGGTAGTTGTTTAACGGGATGGGGTTTCTAACCCCAAGCCCAACCCTCCTACTTTATCCGGGCTTGGGACCGGCAGCAACCGTGTGGGGGCTACAGGCGGAGCAAAACCTTGATGGTTCTGGAAGCAATCTTATCTATCTGGTCCCAGTCACTGATTGCCGCAGTTTATTAGAGAGAATAGAAACCTTATGATAAGCACAGAAGAATCAGTTTTACTAACATAGCTTCTAAAATATTACCCTTTGTAATCACCTGATCCTTATCCAACGCTGAAAAACAATAATTCGAGAAAGCCAGGCGGGTTTCATACTTGAACAAGTAAGCATTGATTAATCAAACGTTTAATCACTTAAATCTAGAACGTAGGTACACTTACCATCGTCTGATATTATCAGTGTTCCTTGACTTGAAAGTAGTTTTTAATTTTGTAGATTGAGCGGTTTTATTACAATGTTTATCATCAAAAGACATGCCCTAAAAGTAGACAAACCTCACAAAGGATCTGTACTCAAACACAGGTGGTCGAGCTGGAGCTGATGGCGAGCTGTCACGAGATTCATCAGTCTCATGTGGGGTTCGTCAGGGTCTCACCTTTATCTCCCTTTCGTCATCAACGTTCTCTAAGAAATCAAATTTTCATCTAACTACTTAGAAATTGCCTTCTTTCCAGAAGGCCGACTAGTCAACCTAGAATATACAAACGATATACTCTATTTCAAAGAAGACGCTGACAACATGCTGCCTCTTTAACACCTTGAGTAACAAGCATGTCTAGAATGTATTTTTCTCCATGCAAATGCAAAATGTTACTTCAATAATGATCTGCATCATCGCCTAGATTAATCATAGGGAGTGAAGTTGTCGAGTACTTTGACTCCTTGACATATTTTAGAGGTTTCACCAGCCAGTTCTACTGGGGTAGTGTCTGACAAAATCTTGACATGGATTTAGATATTTTACTTGGTTTTTACCAACTTGCACAACTTATGGCGTAGGCAGGATATTCGCCTCTCAACGAAAGGTCATGTGTTGCTCAGCAGTCCTCTCTGTTTTAACTTATGGGTACAAAATATGGACCGTGAAAAAAGAAGATATGCGTAGGCCAGCAATGTTTGATCATAGAAATCTTCGTAGTATCGCCCATATATCATGGAGTGAACGAATAAGTAATATTGATGTATGATACAGGATACTAGGAAGACTTGACAAATCCAATGAACTGAGGTGTTTGGGACATATGTTGCGTCTGCCTGACGGCCACCTATCTTACCACGCAATTCTGACTGAGGTAGAATTAGGTTGGAGAAAGAGTAGGGGCAGCCAAATCAAAACATTGCATCAGTCTTTGATTGTTGATAAAGCCATGTTGGTACATGTAGATTACCTGGTTAGAGTTCACATGATAATCGCAATGAATAGCTGGAGACACTTAGTAACATGTCTCGAAATCGATCACAGAGGACTACCTATAAAATTCCACCATGAATTGCTTGTCAAACTCATCACCATTTGAAAAAATCAACAGGTAGCTAGTACTACTCTGGTTAAAAAACATCCTTCAGATCACAAGCAGACTACTAATAAGTAACTTGCTTTATCTTTCCAAAATTTTAATAATCAATTTTATTCATACCAAAGGATACGTCGTCATCATCATCATCATAAACAACTGAATAAAAGTTAAAAATTATCTATGAGATACATTTTTTGAAGAACTTTACTAACCACTAGATCACACAACATAAACGGTCTCTGCTTCTACATGAACATAAGGTAGCTATCAATCTCTTTTGGATAGATTCGCTATTCATGTGTACAACTGTGGAAATAAAATAGATTAGGAAATTAGGATGAACTTGTACATCCGGCCGATGAGTCCCAAATAGGACTAAACGCGCTTCCTGGATTCCACTTACCAATCAAAATCCAACTTATATAAGATTTAGAAATTGTTGTACAAATTAAAAACAAAGCATACGAGAATTTTTATGTACTTGGCACTTTGGTTACATGTAAAAATTGACTTTCTTTGTTAATATGAGAAAGATCAAACAAAAGAACGGTTATATGTTCTGCTGAAGGGAAGGGGGAAGAATCCAACAAAATATACATGCAAATTATGAGGAACAATCAATAAAAGTTAGGTCAATAAAACAAGCTATTGATCGATTGTGGAGAAATGTTCATAGTTCACTTTATGTCGTCTAGATAGATAATCTAAGCTTAAAGAATACAGCGCCTCATGGGTTACAAAACCATTTAACTCTTCGGTAAACTGTATTCTCAGTGTTTATTCATTATTACTGATACAATATTATTTCAACTCTTTTCGTATGAGAACTTGAGATAACACACACTTATACTGCAAATATGTTGTATAGGACTGGCTCTAGCTATTGGTCATTTATTAGTAGATTTTAATAGCTGACCTCTTTCTGAAGCTTTTGCTGCTTATGATATCATTTAGGAAGATAATGAAAAACTTGGCGACGAAACGACCACGAAGTTAGGAAAAAGGAACTCAGTCAAAAGTCAGCCCCCTTTGCAACGAATTATCTTCGCTAAGTTGAATCATGAATGATAAATGAAATCCATTTCAAGCGTTTCATTCAATTTAACAGGAAAGTCAATACTAATAATGAGTTGCCTAAACTGAATTAGGCAGATTGGGATTCAAGCCTGCGATTTCAATCAATCATTGTCTGTTACCCCACGTGCAGTATAAGCCAGTGACCAGCATTCTCCAACCAACTTTGTCTTGGGCTTTCCTTTCAAGTTCTTTCCAAGTGCTAATCTATCTTTCTATATCCGCTTCCGATTCCCGGAGCGACAAGTTCCTTGGTCTTTCTCTTTCCCTTTGGTTTTGATGATTCCAAGTTAGTGCTCACTATGTGACGCAGTTTCACGATTTCCACAGTGTGTCCTATCCACCTCCAGCGTCTTTTCCTAATTTCTTCCTCACCAGGCTTTTAGTTTATTTGCTCCCTGTGACAGTAGACTGTTGCTGGTGGTATCTGACCAAAAGACCCAAACAGTATTTCTCAAATAGCTGTTTATAATTATTTGTATCTTTTGATGGATTCCACTTTCGTACAAGATTAAACTCCATACAATAGTACTGTTTTCACTTTTGTATTGACAACTGTAATTATGATGTTGACTGACAGCTGGTTTGTGTTCCAGATGTTTTTCAGTTATAGAAATGCTTTCCTTACCTTGCAAACGACTACCTAAAACCTACTTTAATTTATGGTTTTGGGCTCTTGATACTATACTTCGAATTTAAAAAGTCATGTACACTTAATTCATCATGTCGTTTGTATTTGTCACAGATTAGTTTTAGTTAGATACTACTGAAAACCAGAAGAGGATTGGACAGCCATTTCGTTCTAGTATGTAGCTCATCAGTAATGCGCACTCTCGATTCAGCCAGGGAATAGCTTTCAAATTTATCAGTTAAATTATCTTTCATTTGATGATACAATTGACTTATACAACAATATCATTGAAAACAGGAAATATGGTTCATAGCATGTTACAATCTTGTGTTTTGTACATGCCATGCATAATCGAATGATTCATTATGAATTTCTATACACGCTCATATATCATAGATTATGTAATAGATATACCAGAAATACACAGATGACTTAGCAATTTCTTAAAATATGTACATACTATTTCTACGTTATAGACATACCTAGTAGCTTGGATTATGTTACTGATATGCCAGGCACCTAACGAAGGTTGACTATCTTCGAAAGCTATGCTTTAGAATATTATTCCAATTATTATAACCGTTGACAATGTAATCATTTCATTTCTATGACTGTTATGTTCCCCTTGCCTGGTTCTCTCGTTTGTATATTTACTCTTGGTATATTATTTATTTACTATGAACTACGTTACTTAATTGTGTACAAGCTGTACTCATTCACTGCCACTCTTCCCTTTGTTCTGTATCAATGTTAGATTTTGTGATTGGTTTACTGTGTGGTCTGATTCTATGTATATATAAAGGCATGATTAAAATACAATACGATCTCGCTCTCTCGGTTTCCGGTTCTCAGTTCTGGTTCTTCTATTGTCAGCCTGAGGGTGAGTGGGCTAAGGTCAGTCGCATATTATCAGCTAGGCACAATCCATTGGCGTTCGCTACAACCAATCAAAACCCAACTTTCTTCACACCATAACAGTTACTTTGTTGGCATGAGATAGTAGGGTCTTACTAAGGAAAAGAAACTGATATTGACTATTTACAAGTGTTTTTATGAGTAGTGTACTAGCAAATAGATGTTGTAGATAAGTTGTCAACTTTCATCCATTTATTTGGCTTAGAAATCACTTGCCCATGATACTCTACCAATACTGATTACATTAGATTAGAAAATTGTTAAGTGTAATCAAATCACAACTTGACATCTGTACACGTAGATATTGGCTATTCATTTGAGATTTGTTAATCACAAAACTATACGGTTAAGTGAATATGTGTGTTAGCGCATGTTCCAATACCATGTTAACACAATGAAATTAAATTAAGATTATTATGATGTATGTATGTATGTGTATGTACAATCAACACAGAAACTGGCACTTACGTGCAACGGTTCAAGTTGCCATTACCTCCATGACACTGCAAGATTAACATCACCACCACTGGTAGAAATCACTTCAATAAAATAAAATAACAATAATAGTAACAAGGAGTATGAACATATACAGCATGGTTCAGGAAGCGTAGAAAGAAAGTTATGGAATAATTTAAAGCTCATGATTTAAGGGAGGACAATGAGTGAATACATCTGTGCCATTGTGATCGATTCTGGGCCATGTCACTCAGTGTTTCTAGCCACTGGTTACGGTAATCGCGAGAACCCCATCCAGGTAGTCTGCAGCTACCGACACGACTTAAACTGGAAGTCAGTGACTTCATGGACTGATGCCATGTTTTAGTTTGGCCACCTCTAACTCTCTTCCATCCTATTCCTATATCAGCCAGCATTGCGCGTCGAGGAAGACGGTGGTTGGGCATACGCAACACATATCCCAACCACCTCAGTCGATGAAGATTCACAACCTTATCGACTGATTTACCATATTTGCCTAACACCCGTCGTCTAACCTCGTTATTACTTACTCGGTGATCCCAGCTAACGCTAGCAGTGTTTCGTAGACATCGATGGTCAAAAGCTAATAACCTTCGAGTATCATCTACCATTAATGGCCACGTCTCTCACCCATACAGTAAGACAGAGAGAACTGTTGGGCAGTACACTCTCCCTTTCGTTGAGAGACGAATATCTTGTCTACGCCATAGGTGGCGTAAGTTGGCAAAAGCCAAACGAGCTTTTTGAATTCGTACTGAGATTTCGTCAGAGACGAACTGATTAGGGCTAATCAGACTTCCAATATACGTGAAGCGGTCGACCTGCTCAACTACTTCACTCCCTATCTTTAGTTCAGGTGTTGACGAAAACCAGTCCTGGTGCAATAGTTTGCATTTAGAAGGGGAGAAACGCATTCCGAAAATGCTTGCATTCGAGCTTATTGCTGTTAAAAGCTTCTGCATCGTATCAGCGTCTTCGCCAAACAGGACTATATCGTCAGCATATTCTAAGTCAATAAGTGGATCTCCTGGTAGGAGATCAATTCCTGAAAAGTCAGACGATGAAATTGTAATTTCCAGCAGTAAATCGACTATGAAATTAAACAAAAATGGGGAAAGTGGGCAGTCTTGACGAACACCACATGAGGTCACAAGTTTAGATGACAGTTCGCCACATGCTCTGACACAACTAATAGTGTTTGAATAACGAGCCTTAACAAGTTTTATGTACTTCTGGGTCACGCCTTTCAATGAAAGACATTGCCATAGAACTTCACGGTCTACAGAACCACATGCCGCCTTCAAGTCGAGGTAAACCACCATTGTCGGCAGCCGAAAAGTATGTCTGTGTTCTAAAATCTGACGAATGGTGAATATCTGGTCTATACAACCGCGACCAGGTCTGAAACCAGCCTGATTTTCTCGTGTTTGTAGATGACGAGTTGCAGTTAAGCGTCTGATAATTATAGTAGCTAGTATTTTAGACACTATATTAGTCAAACTAATTCCTCTATGGTTATTGCAGGACGATTTCGACCCTTTTTTATATACTGGGACGATTAACGATCGACACCAGTCAGACGGAATTATGTCAAGTTCCCAAACCTTAGTCAAAATATCAGTCAGCCTAATTGTCGAAGCTAGACAGCCATCCTTAAAGACCTCTGGTGATAATCCGTCTGGACCCGCTGCTTTTCCTCGCCTTAGATTCACTATAGCTTTTTCGATTTCAACGAGAGTCGGGAGACCTAAGTCGAATTTCCATTCCGGCTGAGTTCAAATAGCGGGAAGTTCTAGAGTAGCTGAAAGCCAACTGAACTGATCCTTGAAGATTATTATGAAACTACTGTTTAGTAAAAAAGGATGAATATGCAGCATATATTAGAAAATAACAGAGGAACTAAAGATCTAAAAGTGAGTAAAGAGTGAATACGGTTGAGTTACTCTTATTTATTCTTAGAGAACTCACTTCCGAGTTTCTTCTACCACTGATTGTGTAGAGCTCATTCTTGTAATCTGAACCTAATAACAAAACTCGGAATAATACTAAATAGTCTCATGAATGATGTCACGTTTTGGACTAATTACCCTTAGTTTTCTAACAATCTACTCCTTCACAAGTTAGCATCATGATTCGATGTAGGCAGTGTTTAGACAGTGTTTGTAATACATGTCACAACTACTTTTAATCAAAGAAAGATTGATTATATCATCAGTCGATTTGTCATCCTTTCCTAGTACTATGTTGAAACTCAGTATAGCTTATTTTGTCACTTTACGCGACACCATATTTTGAAGACACCCTCAGATTATACATGAAGTGGCCAATGCAGTCAACTATATCGCTTTCTATGAACAAAGCAGTCCTCAAAGCTTTAAGAGACTCATATGCACCCATTACGACTATATTATCTGCCCATTCTAAGTTGATATAAGTAAGCCACTTCTCAAGAAGTCGATGACTGAAAAGTGAGATAAACAAAGTGTGACCTAATTAAACATAAAACAGCGACCTTAAAGAACATAACTGGAGATTGTAAGTTCAGATGACAATTCGCTATCAGCTCTGACTCAACGAGTATTGTTCGAGTAGATGCCCATTATAAGTTCCACGTACTTGATTATCTACTGACAAAAGCAGATACAATGCCCCTCGGATTACGATGTCAAATGCTGCTTTTACGTCAAAAAACATCACTATTGTAGGACGTCAGTATGTCCATGTGCTGAGCGTGAAGGTGAATATACAATCAATGAATCGCCGTTCGAATTAAAAATTAGTCTAGTTTTCCTGAGTTTGCGGTTTTTCTTTCAGATTAGTTAGTATATCGATAGGTGTAGACTAACCAGTTGAGGTACGTATATTGTATAGAACTCAACATTTATAATGGGCGTAGGTCCGCTTGATTATTGCCACCAATGTTTGGTGATGTAGTTCAGGACAAGTCTCGCTAGCATAGACCTACATAATTTTCGTCTACCATTAGGTTGGAATTATTTCTTTACTTTTCATTGCACAAATTCATTCTCATTGAATCAACATTCTCTGTGCCTATTTACATAGGTTCGTTGGTTGTGATCTGTAAGATAACCACATAATCCACAACTGGAGATTTCGTTCAAGAGTAGTGTCAACAGAGTTTAATGTAATTACATACTACATCGTTCTCTGACCGCAGTTGTCACAATTTAAGTGTTTTTCAGATTTATTAGTTTCAATTACGACAGATATACTACTTAGTGTTTCGGCTTCGTTGTTATATCGAAAAATTTTAAATATTCAATCAGTCATGTATAAGCTAGAACCTAGATCCTGTGTGCATCGGTCCACGTTGTCATACTGGACTAACTTAACAAGATTAATACAACAAAATAGTCCAGGAAGAAAGAGTGAAAATACGACATGTATAAGAAAAATAATGGAGGCACCGAAGATCTTGGAAAAGACAAAGAGTGAATAGACTTATGCCACTGTGACTTATCCTGAGCGGTTACACTCGATGTCACTTACCACTTATCGCTATTATGGTGTGTACCGTAATCAGATAGCATGCATCTACCAACACAGCTCAGGCAATAGTCAATGATTTCATGAACCGATGCTATCTTGCAGTTTTCTACCCACCTTGCTCGCACACCATTTTTCTTTAGTACTCTGTGTGCAATCGCAAAGTTGCTTGCTAAGCCTTTCCATGATATGCAAGTTATGCTATGAAGATATTTCTGATTAGATATCTTTAACCTACGCAAGTCTTCTAACCTGATAGTCACGTTTCGCACTCATAGACCAGTTAGAAGCAGACGAATGAGTCAGCGTACTCTTCATTGCGTTGGGAGACGGATATTTCGCCTACACTACAAGTGATACAAGTTTATAAAGACCAAACGAGCTTTCTCTATCGGAGCCAAAATTTTGTCACTCAACAACCGACCAGGATCAAACAAACTTCCGAGATAAGTGAAATGGTTTACTCAATCAACAACTTTATTATCTATAATCAGTCTAGGAGGTAATGTAGACCAGGCCTAGAATAACAGTAAAGCAAGAATAAATATTACATTGTGTTTTCTTTTATTTTGTGAATCAATAAAAAAAAACCATTTTCATTTTATACAAAGAAACTGTTCTTGTTCCTTTTGTACAACAATCATTTGATTGTTGTAAACTATGTGAGTGATTTTCGTGAACGCTTCAAATCTGTAAGAGAAAGAAAAACAATATAAATTTGGTGACATCGTTTGAATCGTCATCCCTTAGAAACTATGGATAACATAACAACTGTCCTCCATAGTAGTGTATGATATAAGATCAAACTTACAGTCTTCAAATCAAACAATGATTTAACTGTAGCTCATTTTTTTGAAATGATCATCGGGCTTGCATTTTGGTGATGAACCAATGGTACTACATTGTACGAAATACTAGTTCCTTTACTTTGTTTATCTAATCACACAAGTTGACTGGACAGTAGAAAGACTAAAAGCAGCAAACATAATATTGGAGGTCAGACGTTTGCTACTGAATGGAGGGTGTGACGATAGTAAAGTTCTTCCTTCATACAATCAAGATTTCTAGAGATGTTACCTTCCTATGACGGAAGTGTACATCACCTCACGTTACAAACGTTTATCGTTGGTCGTAAAACTTTGGAAATATAGAGTAGAATTATCAAGAACTACTCACAGAAGGGCAGTATATGGCCGGCCTTGAGAAGTTATTCTTTGTGCCCTGTAGTTATGCTACTAGATTATCAAGACCACTCTAAACTCAGTTTCCATTTCACACCATTCAAGAAAAACTATACATTACTATTGAGATGTCCTAAACAGCTATCCGATTTATTTGTAGTCTCAATGGTTTACTATGAAAATTATTCCTAAGATGTACAAAATCTCTACGTAGCTACAGTATTCAATAAGTAATAACTTACTACATTTTTCTTGTGATTTCTCAAGCGTAGGTCGTTTACCGATTATTTGAATTGATTTATTTCGGGTTATCCAGAGAGATTTATTACTTTTATATAGTTCTAAGGATAATTTCTTATAAATAAAATGTCCATATTTATGTGAATGGAGGTTGTTGGCAACACTGATTAACTGTTCCGCCATTAATTCTTTATACGTTATTGGTTGAGGAAAGGTGTTTGTAGCTGTCCATAATGCTTCAACTACATGACTGCCATTAGGATGACATGCCAAAATAGAGAGACTATTCTATATGTGGAAGAAAGAAAGAAGAAAAGATAGACGGACAGCTGACTGAGTAAAATAGCCTTAATTATTAATAAGAAAAAGATTGATGAGAATGAGTATTGAATAAAACTAACAGAACAAAGTATCATAGATTATTTTGACATACATTAATCTATAAGTGGAACTGGTTGAGGTGTTCAACTTTCAGTTAATAAATCGCGAGTTCGAATCCCGCTTCACTATTTTCGACTTGTGTAGGCGTATAGCTGGTGGGGATGTCGAATTCCCGAAAATACAATTACTCAAAAAATTAAAGATAACTTCGTATTGTTTTATATTGTAAGCTTGATCTGCTAAACTCATTCTGACGCGTTCAAAATATTACTGTGTTATTTTCATCAGGTAATTTAAGAATTAATCCACTGTAAATGTTATGATATCCGATTGCATTAATTCTGCGATTAGGTGTTACGGAGATTGCTAAATTTCAATTTAATATCACTGGGCAACTGTTTCGTCCTAGTACACAACTGTTTAGAAATGCACATCCACGACCATGCCGGAGGGACCAAGTTCGGGAACTTCAGGTTTTATGGCACATGCTTAACTGTTAGACGATTGAAATGGTTGGCTTCTAACGGTTGATATTTCTCACTTAATTAAGCAACCTCATCCATCTCCATGGGGTGGGCAGCTGCCTCACATCCGAAATGTCTGAACTTCGATGGTCTCGTCTTCTTACAAGAACTCTGGTAATAATCTCTAGAAGTTATTAACTAGTGAGTTGATATTAATTTTATTCGATTCGCAAAATAATCGCTCATGTTAATGACTGTAAGGTTTATCTTAATTGATAGTTTTCTTTAATTCATAATTCACTGTAACTGAGTTGACATATAAACGAATTACCTTATATAAACGATGAGCCGTGATCCTTATTTGTGATTGCATGACATGAACCTGATGCCTTGTCTTCACATCAGCCACTCTACAAATTCATTACAGTGGAGAATATAACATATAGAGTCATTGGAGTAAGCATATATTCATATTTTGTTAGACTTTAGAACACAGGCATACCGAAGTTCAACAATACTGAAATCCCTTGATGTGAAAGCAGCATCATCCAAGAAGTTATACTGCCTTCATTTCACTTTTCAGATATTAATCACATACAAGGATCACACATCGATTAATGGTATAGTCCTATTCGGTGGATGCTTTGATAATATAATCTCTTGAACGTCTTGAGTAACCGTGTTTGCATAGATTGTGTTAATGAAATAGACACTGATCAAGTGGCAAACTGTTTCTACTTACACAGATTAAGCCAAGAGTTATTAGTTTTGTGGGCTCCTAGCTTTGTCCCAATTTTCACGTACACAAACCAACATCGCGTGTTGATACAACTAAACTGTTAAAGTGGTAATTTTCACAAACTGAATTCCAGTATCTTTACTTTATACACTACTAAATGTGCTTTCATGTAACCAACTAGTATTGCTGTTAATCATGACAAAAAGTGTGGTTCATAGTTGAGGAAAATAAACATGTACATGATTACTGGGTTACATTAGGTCTGAGTTACAAATAAAGCAAAATTTACATGTTAGATATCACTGTTACATACCCTCTTTCCCTTCGCTCAAACTATAATAGAATAATTAAAATGTATTAGGGACTTCCCGTTGATTTGATAGGCACTGAAACTGGTCAGTCTCCGTTGCCATATGTACGTTCTGAGCAGATTACCTCGATATAGCTATAGTTCACAAGTATTATTAGAGTTGGATCTAGGACGCACGTCCTGGATTATAGGTTGAAACATCATCCAAATGCAAAGAATAGCGTGTAATTGGAAAAGACAACTAACCAATAAAGTAATTATTATGTTCATTTATTAAGGTAAATTAACATTAACTAACCTGTAGAGATTTCAATAATGAAATTTTACGCTCACAAATTACAGTTTCTGATAAAATTACCGCTTCTAAAACTCTTGATAATTGAAAATGTTGTGCCCATGCAATTAAACGTTTAGGCAACTGACTTAATAAACTATTAACCACTTTAATAGGATGAGCATAAGTAAATTTCAGTAGAGTTTCGACGAATAAACATCCTTGTATAGTAACTGGATTAACTAAATCTTCTTCATTTGAAGACTGTTGATTATCCTCTTCATTATTCTCTTTACTATTAAATTGGTTAGTCATATATTCATTTAATGCACTAAGTGAGATCATTCCAACAAGACAACGAATGAATAAATCTTCTCCGGATGATGATGAAGTGGGACAATACTTTTCTGAAAAACCAAAAATCGACGGCAGCATCTGGAACCATTAAATAAATAATCATACAACAAAATAATGGAATAAACAACAATGATACTCACTTCTAGGAATGTAGTAATTATAAGTTGTAATCAATAGCACAAGTGTAAACACTAACGCAACTTAATTGATTTACTACTCTACACTACTTATTAGTTACTTAAAGTTCCGAGAATGAAGTCGCATTGTACTGGGATGTGATGACAGTGACATGATTTCAATAGAAAACCAGCATCTGTGCTGATACTGCCTCCTCATTACGGAAAGGGTTAGAAAAAACCGTCTGAAAATATAGTATAACTTACACTACAGTTGCTAGTCACCACAGGGAAGGCATGGAGAATGCGGAGCTAACACATTGAAAATTACAAAAAAGCTAATAAGTGGCCATTCTCAAACAGATGTATGGATGTATGTGCAATCAACATAGAACCTGGCACATGTGTGCATCGGTTCAAGCTGCCATACTTCCATGGCACCGCAAGATTAACATCACCATCATTAGTAGAAGTTACTTCAATAAAATAAAATAACAATAATAGTAACAAGGAGTGTGAACATATACAACATGGTTCAGGAAGCGTAGAAAGAAAGTTATGGAATAATTTAAAGATCAAGATTTAAGGGAGGACAATGAGTGAATACATCTGCGCCATTGTGATCGATTCTGGGCCATGTCACTCAGTGTTTCTAGCCACTGGTTACGGTAATCGCGAGAACCCCATCCAGGTAGTCTGCAGCTATCGACACGACTTAAACTGGCAGTCAGTGACTTCATGGACTGATGCCATGTTTTAGTTTGGCCACCTCTAACTCTCTTCCATCCTATTCCTATATCAGCCAGCATTGCGCGTCGAGGAAGACGGTGGTTGGGCATACGCAACACATATCCCAACCACCTCAGTCGATGAAGATTCACAACCTCATCGACTGATTTTCCACATTTGCCTAACACCCGTCGTCTAACCTCGTTATTACTTACTCGGTGATCCCAGCTAAGTAATAACAGATCCTCCTTTGTCACGCTCTCAGAAAGACAAAATCAATACTAACGATATCCATTTTTAGATACCTCAAGAAGACTTTTCATTCTATAGTGTGGAAAACCAGGAAGCTCTAGCCATCCTTACACTTTTAACATTACTCAAATTAACCTTGTTCGGACCATAGTAAGTTAATGAGCAATACAGGATCTTAAAAAAGAATGTACATAGTTAAAGTTGTCACACTTTGATTAGCATAAATAGGGGAAGCAAACAGGCAGCCATGGAAATTCATCCTTTAATAAAAGTAGATAATGAAACATGTTTGGGGTCGACTTTTGATTACTCCACCCTTCCTTTGTGGGAAGGCAGCAATACTAGCATGCTGGTTGTCTGGGGGAAACACCTTACTACTGTCGCATCACTGTAAGGCCAGTAGTACAACTTCGCCCTCTAATTTAAGTCTTATTGCTTTTAGTCTAATTGACTGTCAGCCTACTAACCAGGTATGGTAAGACCTTAAGGAATGGGTATTCCAGCCAGTATGGCCTAATCGGGTTGTCATGATAGGTAAGCCCGACTGCCAGACCAAGGTGGCAGCAACGGTGGAGATTAATATATTTAAATGGTCACAGAATATATACTATAAGGAGAGAAAAAGATCCTTACACGTAGAAATGAACGTTGAAATTCTTCAGAAGGATGTATGAGGCATAAATCAGCCAGATCAGTTAATATACCATACTGTTTATTGGTAAGAAGGCTGCGTAGTCCGAATTTCTTATTTTTACACGATTGGATAACATTCAAAAAGTTCTTAATATCAACTGGTTTAACTAAACGTCGAATAACCGCTCTTAACACACGGCTAGCTGTTGCGTTTGACATCAAAAGATCAGCCAATGTAATAGGATTTGAATCATTGCTATCCGAAGAGATTGGGCATTCTGATAAAATATGCGTATTTAAAAAGTCTGCAAAATTAACTCCTGGCATAACTTTTATAAGAAGTTCAGCAAAGTAAGTAGCAACTTGGTTAGTATAAGGACCAAGATATCTGCAATGAGAATGAAAAAAATTGTAACAGTAAGGTAACCAGGAAAATCATTGGTTAGTGATCAAAATACTTGGTTTACAACCAACAGGCCACAGATTCGGACACTCATACAGCTACATTGGGTTTAGTTAACGAGTTAGTATCATTTACCAGAGAAACATTCCGATTACAATAAATTTCACAGCTAATGATACTAGTCGGTGGAGAGGAATTCGAAACTGCTGCTTAGTGACTGAAGGTCAAACGACGTAACCACATAGACACAGCTAGGTAGGTAGTATTACTAGACTTCATATAAAAATGCATGTATGCACGAAACAGAACCTAGAACATGTGTGCATCGGTCCAGGTTGTCACATCTCAACAACACAAGAAGACGAACAGTAAATCAGAAGTAGTAGTTATTTCGATAATTAAAATAATAATAAAGTGAATATGGTCTAGGTAAAGAGATTTAGTTCATTGGAAGCAAGGTATAAAATAATTTTAAGCTCACGATTTAATGTAGACAAAGAGTGAATACACCTCCATCACTGTGACCGATTTTCGGCCAGGTCACACAGAGTCTCTAACCAATGGTTACGGCATTCGTGCGGAGTTTATATTTACAGTGTAGTTTAAATTCAAGTGCAAAAATCGGTACTCGGTATGATGACTAACTTCTCGAGGTAATTCGCAGTTTTGATGAGAAGACATGGTCAATGAAGTTCAACCGTGTCGAGTGTGAAGCAGTTACCGATGGTGTTAAGTGAGGTCGTGCAAATATATCTTTGGTTGACCGAGTTAGAAATATCAACCGATGGAAGCCAGCCATCTCAATTGCCTAACAATTAAGCGTTCGGCGTGAAGAATGAAGGTCTTAGGCTCGATTTCCCGGTGGGGTCGTGGATGTGCATATCTGAAAACGAAAAAGTCGTCCAGTCCTTTTTGGTTGTCACTGGCTGTCTAATACAGACCAATCAGTGATATCAAATTAGCTTAGCATACGAGTTAAACACTAAACTGATACCAAGAACATTTTCCGGTTTCGGTAATTACTTAAATGACAATTTGTAGAAGCTATTCCAAAATCAGAAAAATAAGTGACAATTGTAAATCAAACTTTATCCTAGTCAATATACACTCATGAGTACATCTTAACTACGGAACAATTTAGATGAAAGTCTTTTAAATTAATAAGAATAAATATACTAACCTTGTTGTCAAATCATTTTCCTGTAAATTTGGAGTAAACAAACCAGAATATTTCATAATCTTTTTAAACTTTTTTTTGAAGACATCAGAGAGACGAGCTGATGCAACAAGTAATAACACTTGAATGAATGGACAAACACTATCATTAGTTATATAATCTAAATAGCAAGGATTAAAATGTAATGTTGTGCATCAAACAACCTACCTTTCAATAATTTTGTAAGTAGAAACTCTTTACACAATTCACTAAGTGATTGGATATAATCTTTATCATATGGTGTAACAAGTTGAGTAGTTGACTTATAAGTATCTTTGAAAAAAGGACATTATTAAGTAGACAAATAATATACTTGATGTTTCATCCTTTTCTAAATGAACTCCAGCTAAAATTTGTGGATAAATACGACATGTATGCGTTGCATGAGAACTAGTTACATAGACTGATAAATTCGCTTTCATATGATTACAAAAATTTTGTATATAATCAACAATTAATTCATCAGTATGATATTCAACTGTTTGACATTTAAATAATGCTTTATGAAGTACATGGTATGCAAACTTGCTATTGATTACTCCATTCCAATTTTTCGACAGAACTTTTAATAAAACTGTAATACATTCGATGTTTGAATGTTTAATTAATTCTTCTAAAGACCAACATACTTGTGGATGTAATGCTATTGTCCAACCATCTTTTTGAAATGCAAAAAATGTATTTAATACAAAATTATCTGAAAGTATTCAAAACACAATCATTTGATGAGGATAGATTTATTTTGAATCAAACAAAGTATGTGTGTATGTACAACATAAAACCGCACACGAAGGTGCATAAGTTCAAGTTGCTACACATAAGTGGACATCACATTGGTCAAAGTAATAGTTACTCCAAAGGTAGTAAGGAAAACGTGTCATCATCATTATCACCGTCAGCAACGTAGACCGGGCACATACGCCCATTGGTTTAAGTTGCCATACCACACTAGCACTACGAGATAACAGACGTAACAAAAGGTAAGACAGATTTAAGCTCTCTCAGTCGGTTAACTAATCACTTCATCAACTAGTCATTCACTTATCATACCCACTACTAATACGTATGACTAATAATGACAACTTTCCAATACATCTTGAAATAATAAGTAGTAAATGAAAACGTTTTTCAACTGAAAGCTAACCGACGATCAGTTTAAACATTTATTCTAATATGTAGCAGGCAACTCGAGACATCTTGCCCAAGTTAACTCGTTCTGATGCTACAGTTGAATATCAAAAGCTGACAAACCCTAAGTATAATACAACTTTAGTTCGATACGTGATCTATGATAATTTAAGAAAATTACTGCAATTCATCAACTATTTGATCATGATCTTAATCTCTTTTGCTCTCTAAAACATCCAATATTAGGGAATAAACACTCCATTCATAAGAAAATGATGATAAACTAGAAACCCGTTCACTATACAGTGATGGCTTTCATCTATTCATATCGAACTGATGTTTGATGCAAATGGTAATGTTCTCAGATGTGCTACAACATCCGTGCAAAACTAAAAAAGTGCATTCAGAGTCGATTTACGTTTGACATAGATACTTACGACTCATTAGGCATAAAAACAACATAATTTTATAAGTTACTACTATACAAACCAGATAAATTTCAAATAAACAGAATTTAAATGAAAAATACAGCCTACAATTGTAAATAGCGTCCGTAAAACTTACGTCTCTCCTCAATATTTGTTATAGATGACAAACAATGAACGCGATCTAAGTAATACTTCACAATACTTCTTTCAACTTTTAATCGTCCCATCGATTCAAGGAATTTTATCGAGTGGGGTTGTCTGTTAAGAGTAACATGAATGTAATAATCCCTAAAAAAAACATAAAAAGACATGAGTTCATGATGAACAATTATTTTGCTTTGACTTATTAAGACTGAAAACCAGTTTTCAATGTTATTCCTCCCCCCCCCCCCGCGGTCCGAATGAAAGTAGCATGCCAACACATACTCCTTATAAGTAGCGTTAAAGCATTAATCCAGGAGCCATTGAGATACATAGGACTCTAGCAAAGTCAACTACTCATTTAGCATCTATATATTAGAAATGTAAGGTTTAAATAGCGGGCTGATTCGAAACAAACATGAGACAAGTGGTTTACAGAAAACGATTTCAGTTAGCCAATAAACCACAAGCAACCTAGGACCTAGTGAAATATGTGCATTGGTACGAGTTTTTATACCAAATCAAGGCAAAGTATGAAGGTTAATAATAATTAAAACACCAATAACAAGGGGCACTGGAATATATGTCGAGGTAAGATTTAGAGAGACAGGAAAAGTATTTTAAAGTTTATATATCATGGAGTCAGCTTTGAGTCGCATCGTGACATACAATGAAATCAATGAAATTATACATAGGGACTTCAGACAGTTTAATCATTTAATACAGGTTAGCACTCAGAGTAGTAGAAATATTTTTTATAGTTAAACAAAATTTGTTGCCGTATTAGACAATATATAAAATTTTATTGGACATTCTTTTGTTCGAATCGAAAAATACTAGTACAATAAGGAACTCTAAGGAAATGCGCAATATAAACTGAGAGATAATATCAAATAAAAAATTGAGCTGACAGTAAGCTAAATAAGGACAAGAATAGCGTTAGATAAGAGACATAGTTTACTTATACATACAAATAATAAAGAACTCAATTAGGAGGGTTCAACCCTCATAAAAAAACGTAAAATTATTACAGGCAAAATTTACCAGAATACGAAATCTAAAACGCCTGTACTATGGTATGTATAGAATTACTTCGATTAACCTAAAAATTTACACATTGTTATTTACTGTAATAATTCAGAAACTATTGTAAACTAAACATTAACGCTAGTAGATGTATAAATATGCATTACGACATGAACAACACGGTAGCGTGTCCTTTTGCAATACGCGCCTCCAGTCAATTCCCAATAAATTAGCGCAACACTGGAACCTAGTATCCCATTTAGGTTCTTCTTTGATAAATTGTTGTAAATTGGCACATTCATCGTAAAATGTGCTCCTGCATTTGCAAGGCCTTCCTTTAATAAGCATTTTTAAATGGGTTACCCCGTTGTTTCGTGTATTTTTTTGGAGGAATAGTCATCCTTTTCAGTTGCTTTGGTGTTTAAAATATCTTCTGTCCCAGATAAGGTTACTTTTTACTGCTCTACACGTAAGAGAAGAGAGGCCTAGATTTCGAAGACTATATCAGTGTGTCATTTGTCTCAGACCCACTACTCTCTTGGTAGACTAACTCTGAAATCAAAGTATGGTCACAATCCTCCTCTCTTACTAATGAGGTCCTGATGTTGTTAGAGGCGACAAACTTTAAAACGACTCTTGCAAAGTTAGCAAGCTTTCATTTTCCTCAGACTACCTTCAAAATGGTAGGATATTATTATTTATAGTGTGTACAGTACTTGATATATTGATTCTACAACTAAGTAAAAGATTAAATTAAGAAATGCGAAAATTAGTAATCAAGGTGGTGTTTTTACATCGTTTCTCCCCAGTGCCTACAAAAGTTGAATACACATTAAGGCTTCTTCCAAAAGATTCTAACGAAGATCCTAACACTATCTTCAGGTGCAGAGTTTCATATTTAGCTCATCCGGATCACAACGTTAGCATGATTTTTAGTGTAGCTTGTTTGTGTCATATTTTTCAAGGTTGTCATATTAGATTTTTACTTGAATCTGAATCATACCAGCAAAGTGTTCATGACTTGATTCGAATAAACAAAACTACAGGCGTAAACAATTTGATCTTGGCTATTGAATTTTTTGAAATATCCTCTAAAATGATCAGTCCTTGCGGAAACAAAAAGACGAGAAGTCAATCCCAAAATTATCGTACTATTTACGGTATTAGACAGCCTCGAAACCAACGGTGAGATGACGGTAATAGATTGAGGCGTCTCAATCTACTTTAATATACTAGTTTAGAAGAACTTCACTGTCTAGGTCTATTTGGGCCGAACCCATTTCAAATTATCTGTGTCGAATGTGAAAAATGAATTTGCTTCCTGGATTCCATATTCCGAATGTGACCCACGTAGGTTTTCATAATCGAGACATTTCGTTCAAATTTAAAAGACTCGCAACATAGTTTGTTTCCAATATCAGGAGCAAGCTATTTTTATAGGCAATATCAATTAAAACATATTAAACCATAGCAAATTTGAATAGTTACATAAATGAATTTTACTACAACAAATAAACGTCCAACATTAAAATTTTACGAGTTCTAATGAGCTTATTTGTTAGTCAGTTGTATTCTTAAAGATATAAGTGAAATACTGTCAAGCAATCCTTTCATAATTTATACCTGAATCTTAAAACTGAATTCGTGGCTGTTGTCTCAATGTCCACTAAACTAATTTTGACCCTAAGGTGTGATACGAGTACCAATATTTTTGCACTCTAATAAGGATGAACAGTTGAAAATTAAGTTGAGTGTCCTGCTGTCGAATTGTGCCAGAATTGTGCTTCATAGATAGCATTCGACTAAATCATGTAAAGCACTTATACATCATCTGTATGATAAGGGTAACTGGTTCACTCTAGGTCGTCATACGACAGCTTCGAGTCTTCAGGAACCAACCTAGCTTCACTGTTCTAAAGTTTCGAATAAATTTACTATACTTTCTTACACAGAAATCGCCGATGTAACTCTGGAAATAATATTTTGAACATCATACTTTTCGCCGTTGTATATATGCTCAATGTGTAATTGAGATCAACATAAAGGTTACCTCCTTCCATCTTTGATGTCGACACAATCTTTTTGGGATTTACATTGTGTTCAAACATAATTCTCACAAATCCATCGTTACTGACCTCTACTATAAACACTAACTCAATTGGTGGTGAATGTGGTGAGGTCAGTCGGATCCACTAAAAGTCTAACAACATAATGCAAAATCAAAAGGGCTTTAAAATTAAGTTGGAGGAGTGCTCATTGTGTGTATACTTTAAATGGTTAAGCAATCATCTAAAATGATTGGAAACCAGCTATGTACGCTTTGTAAATTTCCAGCTAATAAAATTCTAGCCAGGCATCAAATGATCTTGATTCTACCACAACAGCGTTTGCGTTTGTTGGGGGTCTTGATAAATCTGAGATTTTACAGGAAATGTTTTTGGTTGCGTATATACTGATCAGTTACTAGACAACTTGGGCTTTGCAGATGACCTAGCTCTTTGTGCCACACACAACAACGAATGCAAGGAGAAAATCCGACAGTATTACAGCGGCCACTGTAGCTAGCAGTAGGACTCAGCATACACAAAGAAAATGAAAAGGCCTTTGATACAATACGATGGTCACTAACCAGATCAAACTTAGCGTAGAAGCTCTAGATGTGAAAACTTTTACTTACCCGGGGAACTGAAACTATTCTACAACTATAAACATCTGGATCTAAAATCAGCTATCACTCGACATCAACATTACAATTACCAATACAAACATGGAGACAGTTTCATCTTATTGAGGTGTAAAATGTACACAGAACTACGAAAAATATCATTCAAAAGATAAAAGTATTTATAAATAGACGTTTGTACAATATACCTAAGATGCTGACATTCGAATGTTTTGGGTGGCACCTGATACTACACACCCAATTTCTGGATTCACAATAATGGAGACAATGATCGTGTCTCCAGGTCCAGGAATTTGGACTCCGACCAACCTAGATGGAGCACCGGCCTGACCAATAGTGCTCGTCGACTGATACTTGATATTGACGTCGTATCCTAAAAACATTGCCGCCCAGCGCTGTAATCTGTTAGCTGTATACACGGGGATCTCTTTCTTAGAACAAAAAACTGAAATCAAAGGTTTATGATCTGTCACTTGAGTTAACGTACATCAATAAAGCAATTCATCAAAACTTTCAACAGCATGTATGATCCCAAGAGCTTCTTTCTCGATCTGGCTGTAGTTTCTTTCTTCTGGGGTGGATGATCTAGCGGCGTGAGCAATTGTGTTTTCTCATTTATCCGGGAACACATGAGATATCATTACTCCGACTCCATGGCTAGAGGCACCAGATGCAACAAAAATCTCCAAGCTGTGATCAAAGTGTGTTCGCAGAAGTTCCGAGCTGAGCATTGATTTGACTTTGTCAAATGATGCTTGACATCCCGATGACCAATGCCAAAGTTTCTTTTTCGTCAGTAATTCATATGAAGGAAACCTCTAGCGCAGTGCATTATGGGGAGATATGTCCTATAGTGACTAATTAAACCCAAGAAAGATCGTAGTGAGGAAACATCAGTTGGTGCTGGCATCTTCCGGATGACTTCTATGCTGTCTGGGTCCAGTCGGCAACCATTCTTATCAATCATAAAACCAAGATATTTTATGGCATGCATGAAGATGCACTTTTTTACGTTGCCGAAAACCATACTCCACCACTCTACTCAGTACTTCGTGTAAACGATCCTAAAGTTCTTTCTCAGTTGACCCCATGACGACTATGTCATCTAGGTATGCTGCTGCTCCAGATATACCTGTCAACATTGTATCAAATATCTGCTAAAAGCTGGCAGGTGTGGTCTTAATACCAAATGGTGAGTGGGTATACTGAGATAATCCCCTATGAGTGTCGATAGTTAGAAGCTCTCTAGACTTATCAGCCACTTCCGCTTGAAGATAAGAGTTGAAAAAGTCTAGTTTTGCGAGACATGCGCCACCACTTGACTTGGCAAATAGATCTTCCAGGACTGGTAGGGGATACTGATATATATCTAGTGCAGCATTTAAACTGGTAGAAAAATCAGCACATATGCGTATAGTTCCACTAGACAATTTGATCACCACAATAGGCGCTGCCCGAACAGAGTAGTTAACCGACTGAATAATACCAGCTTTTGTAAATGATTAATTTCCTGGGTGACGGTATAGGACGTCTCGGACGAAAAATAGGTTTAACGTCTGGTTTTCCGGGTAAATGAACTAAGGCTACTCTGAATGGCAAAAGCGATTTTCTCTTCAGCTTCTCCGGCAACTTCTCACCTGTCCTTTTTGCACGTATATGGGTGTCTAATGATAGATACGACACGTTACATACACTGTTGGTGGGCATATCCATTATTCCAAGTTTTTGTAGCATATTTAGACCAAAAAGACCAAGGCATGGTCGTCCTGTCAGATAGCACATTCCTTTACAGCTACTTTTATTGGAGGAAAATCCACTCTGTAATCCGCCAACCAGTTGCAGAACTCCTCCTGATGCGTTTTTAGTAGTTTTCTTAGATGGCATTCTTGGCGGTTACTCAAGCAGCTTACATTTTACTCTAGACACTAGGGTGATATCGGATTCTGTGTAGATTTGAAAACGAGCCGATATGCCGTCAATCTGGATAGTAACATACTTTCTTCGAATATCACAGTCTGTTTGGAAGCCTGCTACCAGATAAGGTGATTGAGACTCAGCTGTTTTCACCATGTGTCTTGGACGTTTATGCTTCCACCTAGGCTGTGACGTATTTTGGTGGACAATGATCTTCTTTATGTCCACGTTGGTTGCACATCGGGCATTTATGCTACTAGAATAGGCAGAATCGTACATAGTGCTAATCACTATATAACCAATGTGCTGTCGTTGGTTTGTTACAACTTGTTCTTGGTTTTTGAGCTTTTAGACAAGTAACAGCATTGACTATACTGCAGGTAAAATTAGGATTTACGTGTTCAATTAACTGAATGTCACACCTGATGTTTTGTAGCCGCTTACACTCATCTGTCAATCTTCTGAGTGTGATGTAAGGTTCTTGATCCAGTCGAGTTAAGAATCTAGTTTTAATCTTATCATCTTGTGGTGACTGAAGGGCTTTGATAATTATAAGGCATTTAAATTGATCTTCTGTCAATGAGCGTAACTTGAACCGTTTGCACTCTCATCGGCTTCGTGTTTCACTAAATTAAGACACTGATAACGAATATGTAACAATGAGGATTATTCACCGAATGTCTCTGATAATTGAAGTACCATCTTCTCGAATCTCAGCTTTTGAGGTAACTTTGGTAATATATGATCAACATAGCGTGCATGTTCATTACTTCCCAGCTTACGCATCAACAATCGAGTCTTCCATGCATCGTCTTGTTTACAGAATTTTATTCTAAATGTAACTTCCCAACGCTTGAACCACATGAGGAAGGTATTTCCACTTTCGGGGTCATTATAGAATTCTGGTTTGCTGATAGCAACTGCATTACAGAAAGTACTTGAAAAAGCGTGCAAATTCGGGCAGTGGATGTTCAGCTGTTGTGTCGGAGTTTCTAACATCCGCATTTGTGCATCAAGTTGTGCTTGCTGATGTTATAGTAACTGATTGAGCTGGTCATCTGATATTGGCATTTTGAAAGTATTTTCCTGATCCTATCCCCGTCGCCACTGTTATACTTTTTTGCTTATAACGACCCAGCTATTCCTTTTGCCTAGCATTCTTAGACACTGAACACTCGACAAGACCCCAAATCAGAACATGCTGAACAGGTGGGAAGATGTATTAAGGAAAACAGCAGCAGTAGGCGAAAGGAAAAGTAAAGCAAATAATTACTCTGGGGTTTATATAAACATCCGTATCGAGTATTCAAACAAATTTTATATTTGTGAAGTAATGAAATATCTAAATAGCGATTCAAGAGGAATAACCGACTTTCTATAATGACTTCCAGAGAACTATTTAATTTAATGTGAGTACATACAGATCAATTATTTTATTTCTATTATTATCATATTTCCCTCGTCGTAAACTACATTAGACTCATAAACTATTATCGTATTATTTTCCACTCAGCAATGGTAACCAAGTAACTATGTACCTATCCCCTCATTTCTAAATCATTCCTCTTCTTCTTCTCCTGTTCAAACGTTTTTTTCCATATCGGTTTGCTGTGTGGTCAGGCGTTATATGTATATAGATGAACGAATGATGTATAGCTTCATTGGTTAATTGTTGTTTCACTTATCTGGTATGGTGTTAGCATCGGATTGGATAAGAGCTAGATGTCAGAGGACAGAACAACTGCCTTGCTGTTTTAGTTTTCTGGTATTGGTTTCAGTCAAGGTTTCCGTTTACGTATTGTCATGATCCGCCACAGTTCACATCATATTCTGCATGAGGTACTTACTTTACGTTACTTACATACGCCCGTTAATCACTGAGGAGCATAGGCCGCTCACCAAGATTCTCCATTCAACTCTGTCATTAGCAATCCTTTCCAATTGTTTCCAGTTGCTGCTCATCCTTTTAATGTCTGCTTACAGTTCTCGACGCAGTGTGTTATTTGGCCTTCCTCTTTCCGTTTCCCAACAGGATTCCATGTTAATGCTTGTCTCGTGATGCAGTCTGATGGTTTGTGTAATGTATATCTTATCCATTTCCAACGTCTTTTCCTCATTTCCTCTTCCGCTGGAAGTTGATTTGTTCTCTCCCATAGTAAGTTGTTGCTGATGGTTTCCGGCCAACGGACATTCAGTATCTTTCGTAGGCAGTTGTTTATAAATACTTGTATCCGTCTGATGATGTTTGCAGTAATTCTCCATGTTTCAGCTCCATACAGCAGAACTGTCTTCACGTTCGAATTGAAGAGCCTGACTTTGAGGTTAATTGACAGTTGTTTTGAGTTCCAGATGTTTTTCAACTGTAGGAATGCTGCCCTTGCCTTGCCAATCCTTACCTTCACATCTGCATCGGACACCCTCTTGTTCATCGACGATACTTCACAGGTACGTGAAAGTATCTACTTTTTCCAGAGTTACTCCATCAAGTTCACTTGGGTTCGCTCTTCCTGTGTTGTATTAGAGAATATTGCTCTTTCCCTTATATATGCTCAGGCCTACTGATGCTGTGGTTGCTACTACACTGGTTATCTTCGCTTGCATTTGTTGATAAGTATGGGCTAAAAGAGATAGATCACCCACGAAGTCCAAATCATTGAGTTACATCCTACTTATCCATTGAATTTCGTGCATCCCCTCAGATGTGGAGGTCATCATAATCTAGCCAACCACTAGGATGAAGAGAAAAGTTGAGAGTAGGCAGCTTTGTCTTACAGCGGTTCTTAATGTAAATGCATTTGTCAACTGTCCTCCATCCACGATTTTACACTGTATTCTGTCTCGAGAATTCCGGATGATAGTGACGAGTTTTTCAACGATGATCCGCTGTGTTGCGACTTGGTCTGTGCACGAGGCGATTCTCATGGAAACCAGACTGTTGATCTTGAAGTTAAGAATCCACTGAATCTTTCATTCTGTTCAACAATACTCTATTGATGATTTTTCCTGGTACTGACAATAGTGTAATCCCTCTGTAGTTCTCACATTTGCTCGAATCTCCTTTCTTTGATACCTTGATAAGATGTCCTTCTTTCCAGTCTGCTGACACTTGTTCTTCCTCCCTCCTCCTTCTGAATAAAAGGAGGAGTATTCTTACTGTTACATCTATATGTGACTTGAGTGCGTCAGCTGGCATATTGTAAGGTCCTGCTGCTTCCCCACTTTTGATTTGTCTGATGGCCATCTTGATTCTTTCCATAGATGGTGGAGTAATATCTATTGGGAGATCTGTAGGTGCTGCCTCGATGTCTGGTGGGTTCAGTAGAACTGACCTATTAAGGAGTTTCTCAAAGTGTTCTACCAATCTGTCCCTTTGTTCTTAAATCTCTGTGACTGTCTTACCATTTTTGTTCTTGGCCATTCTCTCTGGTTTACTATATTTACTTGTTAGTTTCTTCGTTGTGTCATATAGCTGTTTCTTATTTCCTTGGAGACTGAAATGTTAATTATTCTCCACAAAACCACCTAGAATCATCTATAATAACCAGCATACAGCTAACTAATTTCAAGAAATTTCTAAAGTTTTAGTGAGAAATAATGAGTCATGGAGTTTCACACTTGTCGGAAGTTAGACAATCACCACCAATGATTATGTCGTGGTGTACCACAAATTGGTGAAAGGGAGAATCTTATCACTAAAACTGGTTGGCTTTGTAGGATAAATTGTTGTGCGTTCGCAACGAGATCTGGGTGACTTGGGTTTGACTCCCTAACGGAGTCGTGTGCGAACACCGTCACTGGGATGTCCCATATTAAAACAAAACAACAGTACAGAACTCCTTGGTTTTCGTTAGTAACGAAGCAAATCAATAAAACAATAATCACAAAATTAGGATGTATTTGGATCTTTCCGTTAATTTATGATGGACTGAAATTGATCAGTCTCTGTCTCTATATTTACATCTAAGCTAACTGCCTCAATACAGCTATGGTTCAAAAGTAATGTTTGAGTTAGACTGTAAATGACCAGCGGAATCTAGGACAGGCATTCCGCCTTATTTAGGACTTGTACAAATCACAAGTTTACTGACGGTCATAGCTGTGGACATCCACCTTTACCCATCAGTACTTTGTATTCAGAAGAAATACATCCAAACATTCATTTTGCAATAGTCCTAATCGTTTTGTATGTGTCATAATTAATTATCACTCCTCTCGTTAGTATTAACTCAACATTTTCGGATCATTCAAGTAATCTTGTTATCATGTTCCTCAATTAATTGAAATTATAATTCTGTCTTCCAAATGAATTTTCAACAGTTAGCTATGCCACTAAGAAACCTGTTTCCATCCACTTATTTCTTTCGAGCCTGTTACATAACTCAAGAATGATATCTGACAACCTTTTGACTCATTCTCATATGACTTTGATAACTTATTTCTTTGACGCAATCGATAAAGCACTAAATCAGTGCCTGTTATTCTTCGTGGGGTATACGCCGCCGATCAGGATTTTTCACCCAACTCTGTCGTCAAATCTCTTTTCAACTTCTTACCAAGTCCCTTTTATTCATCTCATATCTACCTCCAATTTCCAAAGCAAAATATTCACTGGTCTTCCCCTTTCCCTTTGGCACTTAGGATTCTATGTTAGTGATTGTTGTGTGACTTAGTTCAATATGTATTCTTCACAGTCTTTTCCAAATTTCTTTCTCGGTTGGAAGCTGGTCGGTTTTTTCTCTACCACAGAAGGTTATTGCTGATGGTATTTGATCAACGGATCATAGGTATATTATACAAACGTCTGCTTATAAATACTTTTATCTTTTAAATGATACCTTTTATTAGTTCTGTGTACATTTTTCAGCTTAATAAAATGGAATTATCCTCCTGTTTGTATTGATAACTATAACTTTGATGTTGGCTTTCAATAGGTTTGAGTTTTAAATGTTTTCCACTTTCTTAACTTAATCCTTCTTTTTTATATTATAAACTACTAATATATATGTATATATGTAATATCTCTATATAGACATTTATTCGTTTAATCTAAATAACATCAATGAAATGAACAAGAATCTGTTTAATTCAATTTTGATATCACGGATTGATCTGAATCAAACAACCATTGATCACCTGGAAGCGCTGGACAGCTGTTTCGTCCTAGTATGGGACTCCTCAGCGGTGTGCATCCACAGCTGTCCAGTGCTTCCAGGTGATCAATGGTTGTCTGATTCAGATCAATCCATGATATCAAAATTAAATTAAACAGTTAACTATCTCTACAAACTCACCTAATTGAACAAGAATCTCTTTATAGTTTATCATTTTTCTTGAGTCAATAGAAAGAATCATTTCATGTACTCACATAAATTTCAATTCCCTAATGGGAAATAAACATTTTAACTGCTTTTGTTTTCTTTTCTTTTATTATTATTACTTTATATAAGTAAACATAAATTTCGATAATAAATATTATTAAAATAATACAAAAGTAAATTAAATGCAATAAAACAAACTAGTGTAGAATCGAGTCTATTTGAATCTTCTTGTTAATTTATCATGAATTGAAATTGATCAATCTCTGTTGCTATGTGTGTATCCTTAGAGGATTGATTTGAGTATTGTTTGTGTTAGATTATGTTTGGCAAACGGAATATATAATGCTCAGTTTACTGGAAGATTTAAATACAATCGAATTGTACATGTGTATCTGTTAGTAGCCTAGTGATGAATGCTGTGGTGTATGGTATGGAATGAATTAAGTTTGAGTCCCAGAGTAAATATCAACATTGGGATATAAGTACATCCAGCCAACGAATCCTGAATAGCATGAAACACGCATCCTAGATTGAGCTTGACAGTCACAATCCAATTCAAACAAAACTAATATAAAGAAAGTATAAATACTCTGTTAGTTGATTTCCATTAAGAATAATGAATTATTTAAACTGAATTTAAGAACATGCCTCTCAACCATTTGGTGACTGAATTTTCAGTTGGAAAGAACTGAAAAGGAGAATTCAGGATAGAGTTGGTTTGAGAATCATGGTAGACAGCCTATTCTCCAAGAGGCGGAGGGAGGATAACGAGCAATGATTGAACTGAATGATTTATATTTTGAAAGAAAAATGCATAAATTTACGCAGAATGAGAATTCATTTCATTTCAACAGTTTCTCGTCAGCTACATTAAATGCTTAATAATGTTAACCTACTGGTGAAGATGTGGTTGATTGAAATTACAAATATATTAACATGGTTGACGTGTAAACATAATTAATGTGTTGGATATAATGTCGAAATATACAATGTCAAAGACGAAAATATGTATACCAGAACAACAAAATAAATGTAGTAATCAGAAGAATCCAAGTGATTACATAAGGAGAGAAATAAAAAAAAACAGTTGATATCACTTGCGAATTATATGCATTTATCTAAGTCATTAAAACCGAAAAGCGAAACGATGACATAATAAAATGAATTAGATTTCTACCGGTAAATAAATCCCTGAAATAAATAGTAGTGTGATCACTGATGATATTTGATTTAATCGAAATGAATAGATGAAAACACCTAGTCAAGTATTACCACCAGATCACAGCACGATGAACGGTTGATAGTAACTTCCCTCCCATATAGTCAACTGGAAGAAGTTGTACTCCAGTTTGCGTTTTACTTACAATCAAATATATCTTTCACTTCACTCGTCACTGCCATCAGCTTTTAGCCTTATCAGTAAGTGTTTGTTCAATCGTAGAAGTTACCCTGGATAGAGCATAAACACAGAATGAGTAAGTCCATAACTAACCAGTCAAGCTATACATCATTCATTAGTTTATATATACACAAAACTTGACTATACAACAAACAAATGAGAAGAATAACATCTATACAAAATAAGGAGAACAATAACTAAGAACTGAAAGAACAGATATATAGTTACTTAGTTGTTATTTCTGAGTGAAAAATAATATGATAACAGTTGATGAATGCAGTAGGAGGCTAGGGCAAAGGAAATATGACAATAATAGAAATGGAATAATCGATTTACATGTACACAAGGTAAGTGAAATTGATATGCCCGGCACCTAATCAAGATTGATTATCTTCGAGAACTGTGCTTTAGAACATTATTTCAATTATTATAACTGTGGATGCTGTAAACATTTCATTTCTATGACTATTACATTCCCCTTACCCGATCCTCCCGTTTAGTGTATTTACTCTTAGTAGTTTGTTTATTACTATGAACTACAGTTACTTGGTTGTATACAAGTTGTCCCCATACACTGTTATTATTTTCTTTGTTCTGTATCAATGTTAAATTCTTGATTGGTTTACTGTGTAGTGTGATTTTGTGTGTATATAAAGGCATGATTGAAATACAATACGTTTTCGGTTCCCGATCTTGTTTTCCGATTCTGGTTGTCTTGTTGGTTCTTCTATTTCCAGCCTGAGGGAAGGGGTGAGTGGGCATAGGGCAGTCGCACATTATCAACTAGGCACACCTCACTGGCGTTCGCTACAACCAATCGCATTTTTCTTCAATCATAACAGAAATTTTCTTCTAATAGACAATTTGATAAGTTAATTGTTCTTTTTGAATCACCCAATATAACAGTGACATTTATTGTCGTTACTGTACTCCATGTTGAATTGAGTAGTACTATGTGGTTCGTTGATAATATACAATAAATAATTTTGCATGTCATACATTATAATATACGATAAATATTTCATCAAAATACATGAAATCATAAAATATCTACAATTTCATCAATCACCTCCTTGAATTTTAGTGTTTTGAGACAGGCATTAAAGTATTTCCAACCAGATAATGCTAATAGACTACTGATTACAATGGCATCAATTTAACGAATAATCATACTGTTGAAATTGAGTGGAATGTCTTTTATACACAAAAGTACAGATTGTTCAAAATCTATCCTCCGGCAAAGGAAGTAAAGCACAATATTTGCTTATAATGTTTGGGGTTTAGATAAAACATACTGTCGTAAATAACGATGTTAAATCCAATGACTTAAGAGAGTTATCTATGTGATTCATTGCTTTAGCATAATGGAAAGAGTCTTTTAAAAGATGTTGATTGATAGGATCAAGTCATTCTGCTATACAGCGGTCAATTTAGTAATGCGGTGAATTTACGATTAACATCATATGTTTAAGTGGAATCATTTGTTTATGCACCTTGGATAGACTGTATAAACACGTTTATCAAGACTTGTGAAATTAAATTATTTTGTGTACTGTTAGTTGCTTCCTACGATGTTCCCTGTAGAGATTGTTGATTTGTTCGGCTGCAAAATCACTCAAATCTTTGTTGAATTTATCAACTTTGAATGTTGTTTAATTATTTAGGATAGACTTCATCTTTGTAATGCTGTCGAACCCGTTGATAATGACAACACCACAGCCTCTGTCGAAACCTAATATCAAAAGTTGATCAGTTTCCTTTAGGTTCTGTAGTGTCTTTTAATGTTATCGATTCATTAATGGGTGACATAAGGTATTGGGGTGAGACATCACCTAGAATGAATTTAGATCAACATATTTTATCTCCATTTGCTGGATACAAAACTTTCAGATGGTCGAATAAATTTTTAAGCTGAGCTTTAGTATCAATTCTGATAATATATCTCTTTGGAAGATGGGATTTAAATCCAGGTGACAGAACTTTACATTCTGTTTGATTCAGTTTAACACCTGATAAATTATGAATGAACTTCTCATGATCTTCTGGAAAACCTTCATATAATTTGAATGTATTCGGATCTTTTCGTTGATTTATGTGAACAATAACATTGGGATGTGGGTACATCCAGTTAATTAGTCTCCAACAGGACGAAAAGCGTGTCCTAGATTTTGCTTACTAGTCTCATTCCAACTCAAACAATACTTCATATAATTGTTCTTCTACAACAAGAGGTTAGCCTTAACGTTTCCATTGTTCACTGTGTTGTTTACTCAGTGCACTTTATGACTTCCCCGTTCATTTATTAGATGAGTAGAACATGTTAAAGCGTAAATTTTAGTCTACACTTTATTTGAAACGTTAACTGTCATTGTGTTTTTTGTTCGATATATCAGCTGTACTACATTGACGTATTCGTAGGATTTAGTTGTTGATAAATTAAGATACTTGAAACCTTATAATGTAAATTACTTACTAATATACTTCGATCACTTGCTGTGTAAACTGAATGAAGCAATAGGAATCGCATAATACAATACTCTTAGTGACCAATCGAAGTGATATGGATAACATTAGTCTCAAAAGGAATAGTAGTATCCACTCAAATAAGCTGATTTTGTTAAGAGTTTTAATTTTAATGATAATTATACTTAGTTATCTGTTTAATTATTAAGCATTTAAGTAATGTTAATTTCGGTCGTGCACAGACCGAATCACAACACTACGGATCATAATTGAACAATCATTTGAGTAGAACTCGTCACTGTACATCAACTTCATTGACTATGAGAAGACGTTTGACAGTGTAGACAGGAGAACAACATGGAAACTTTTTCGATACTATGGCGTACCAGAGAATTTCGTCAACATCATCCGGAACTCTTACGACTGAACACAGTGCAAAATTGTGTATGGAGGACAGCTGGCAGATGCATTTACATTAAGAACCGCTGTAAGACAAAGCTGCCTACTCTCAACTTTTCTCTTCATCCTAGTGGTTGACTGGATCATGAAGACCTCTACAACATCTGAGGGGATGCACGAAATTCAATGGATAAGTAGGATGCTACTCGATGATTTGGACTTCGTGGGTGATCTATCTCTTTTAGCCCATACTTATCAACAAATGCAAGCGAAGATAACCAGTGTAGTAGCAACCACAGCATCAGTAGGCCTGAGCATATATAAGGGAAAGAGCAATATTCTCTAATACAACACAGGAAGAGCGAACCCAAGTGAACTTGATGGAGAAACTCTGAAAGAAGTAGATACTTTCACGTACCTGCGAAGTATTGTCGATGAACAAGAGGGTGTCCGATGCAGGTGTGAAGGCAAGGATTGGCAAAGCCAGGGCAGCATTCCTACAGCGGAAGAACATATGAACAAATATCAACTAACCTCGAAGTCAGACTCTTTAATTTGAACGTCAAGACAGTCCCTCTGAATGATGCTGAAACTTGGAGAATTACTGCAAACATCATCAGACGGGTACAAGTATTTATAAACAACTGCCTACGTAAGATACTGAATGTCCGTTGGCCGGAAACCATCAGCAACAGCTAACTATTGGAGAGAACAAATCAACTTCCAGCGGAAGAGGAAATGAGGAAAAGACGTTGGAAACGGATAGGACATACATTACGCAAACCATCAGACTGCATCACGAGACAAGCATTAACATGGAATCCTGTTGGGAAACGGAAAGAGGAAGGCCAAATAACACACTGCGTCGAGAACTGTAAGCAGATATTAAAATGGTAAACATCAACTGGAAACAATTGGAAAGGATTACTCAGGACATAGTTCAATGGAGAATCTTGGTGAGCGGCCTAAGCTCCTCAGTGATTAACGGGCGCAAGTAAGTGAGTAAGTAATGTTACTATAGATGAGATTATAAAGCGTCATAAAATTAGTAATCAATGGACAGCTGTTTTATCTTAGTGTAAGATTTGTCACTAGTACCCATTAGTAACTGCATTGATGGATTAAGCCTAGGATCTTTAGATTTTGTGATAAATGCTTAACAGCTAAACTAATGAACAGATCAATATCCAACAGTTGATATTTTCAACTTCAGTTCATCGTTTCCTGGCAATCACATTTAAAATTTTGATTTTAAATTAAGTAGTATGAATGAAGTCAATTCAACTAGACTAGAAGTATTGCTTCAATTTATTCAATAAAATTAGATCGTGATATAGAACCATACAAACATCAAGTCAGTTATAATTCAGAGATTAACCACTGGATCATATACTGTAGTTTTCAGTATAATGAATAAGCGTCTTACCTCAGTTGGTAAAGCATTTCATTTATCAAGGGACATCATGCTCTCTTAGTATAATAAACGATGATAAAGTGCCTATGCAGACAAAGCAGAGTCCTGTAGGATTATTTCTAATGTACACACTGGTAAGACAAGAAGGTTACTATTAATGGCGCTAATATGATAAAATTCTATTATCATTGCGCTAATTAACTACGTTGCAGTATGATCTCTAGAAGATGCAATAGATATAAAACCAGTTAATTAATGATTGTCAATTTAATATCACGAATTTGTCTGCATTAGGCAACCACCGAAAACCCAGAAGTGGTGCTAGGCAGTTATTTCGTCCTAGTATGAAACGTTTGAGCACTGTAAACTCACTGTAAACTATCTTCACTAGGGAATCAAGCCAAGGACCTTCAAACATCTCTACTAACGGTTAACCATCAGATAAGTGAGCCGACTTTTAACAATCAATCAATCAATCAATGCCTGTTACTCCAAGTGGAGCATAGACCGCCCACCAGCATTCTCCAGCCAACTCTGTCCTGGGCTTTCCGTTCTAGCTCTTCCCAAGTGCTGTTCATTCTCTTCATGTCTGTTTCCAATTCCCGACGCAATGTGTTCTTGGGCCTTCCTCTGTTTCTGTGGCCTTTAGGATTCCAAGTCAGTGCTTGTCTTGTGACACAATTTGATGGTTTCCTCAGTGTGTGTCCAATCCATCTCCAGCGTCTTTTCCTAATTTCTTCCTCAACTGGAAGTTGATTAGTTCTCTGCCACAACAGGTTGTTGTTGATGGTATCTGGCCAACAGATCCGAAGAATCCTACGCAGGCAGTTGTTTATAAATACTTGTAACTTCTGTAGGGTACTTTTTGTAGTTCTCCAAGTTTCAGCTCCATACAACAGGACTGTCTTCACATTTGTGTTGAAAATTTTGACTTTTATATTGACTGACAGTTGGTTTGAGTTCCAGATGTTTTTCAGCTGTAAAAATGCTGCCCGTGCCTTACCAATCCGCGCCTTCACATCCGAATCAGACCCTCCGTGTTTGTCGATGATGCTGCCCAAATATGTAAAGGTTTCAACGTCTTCCAGAATTTCTCCGTCAAGTGTAATTGGGTTAGAGTTTGTTGTTTTGTATCGGAGGATCTTGCTTTTCCCTTTGTGTATGTTGAGGCCTACTGCTGCTGAGGCTGCTGCTATATTGTTGGTCTTCTTCTGCATTTGATGATGTGTGTGAGAAAGAAGAGCTAGGTCATCTGCAAAGTCCAAGTCATCTAGTTTCGTCGATGTTGTCCATTGTATTCCGAGAGTGCCTTCAGATGTTGCAGTCTTCATGATCCAGTCGATGACCAGTAGGAAGAGGAAGGGCGAGAGTAAGCAGCCTTGTCTAACACCGGTCTTCACTTCGAATGAATCTGTGAGCTGACCTCCATGCACGATTTTACAATGTAGTCCGTCGTAAGAATTTCGTATGATGTTGACTATCTTCTCGGGTACGCCGTAATGTCGTAGAAGGCTCCATAATATTCTCCTATCCACGCTGTCGAATGCCTTTTCATAGTCGATGAAGTTGATGTAAAGTGGTGAATTCCATTCAATTGATTGTTCAACAATGAACCGTAGAGTGGCGATTTGATCGGTACATGATCGATCTTTACGGAATCCAGCCTGTTGATCTCGGAGTTGGCCGTCGTTTTGTGATATATTTTCACTCCATCCATTATCATCAGTGGGTAACTACTTCACATCCAACATGGTTAAACTCAATTGGTCGCGACTCATAACTAGAACTTCAGAAATTAATCACTAGTGAGCTGATATTGTTTGTAATTAAGTGTTATGAAGATTGCTGATTGTAGTCATATTCAGAGTTTGCCATGTGGATATTCTTGATATTAAACTTATATTCATTCATAAAATGAAGTTAGGTTTCTTGTATTCATCAGAGACTGATTTTGGTTGGTTACTGTTGGAAACTATTTTATATTCTACAGTTGTTTTAATATGGTATGGAGCTCCTCCAAAATATGTACTGTCAATGCACTATCTATGATTGAAAGTAGGACACTCAAGTCTCGGGGAAAAAAACTATCAGTATTGCAATTGGTTTGTACTGGTTAGCTTTTTTTAGTAAGGTTGTTGTTATACTGGATGGGTTTACCAATCCCATGCCCAACCCTCCTTCTTTATCCAGGCTTCGGACCGGCAGCAACCCTAGGGATCTTCAGTATGAGTTAGTAGTGCAATTAGCGATAACTATTCGATTACTGAAGTACTGTACGACTCTTTTATAAAGTCGTGATCGGTGGAGTACGCACAAGTTGGAAGTTACACAAGCATCTCTGTTGCATTAAATAAAGTAGATTCTTGTTTGACGAAATTGATAAGAGAATAAAAAAACCTTATCCAATCAGAGCGTGATACATTTACATCTCACTACATCACTAAATACTGAACCGATTGATAAAACTTGACAAGTAAATAAACTCGAATGTTTACCCGTAAAGAGTACGGATGAAGTTGGTTACAGTTACAGTGAAACGAATTCATAGTATTCCTGTGTAGTCTTTATTCTTCCCCTTTTCCAATATACAGAATAAGCCAAGTGTAAGAAAACAGTACTCTACATACAATACACACTTACTCTAATAGACTGAAAATTCCTAAACTACTTATGTACGCCTGTTTCCTATGCGTTAACAACTAAGCGTCAGTCAGACAGTCAGTCAGTCAGCCAGTCAGTCAAGTACACCGTAAAACCTAGAAAGTTTGTTCATCAGTTTAACTTGCAACACAAAAATGAATAGCATATGTAATTTAATTGTAAGTAACATCAGTAGTAGTACACTGAAAATACTTTTTCACAGAAACTTGTAGAAAGAGACGTAAACGACAATTTAGTGCTTAACATCTAAGTAAAAGATAAATCAATTGTAAACCATGTCACTCACAACCTAAATCCATGATCTCTAATGATAATCGTGCAGACCCTCATCAAGACACTCTACTCATACCAACATATCACAGACCAATAAACATTCAGCGAAATCATGAAACGATGTCATTGACTAGTTTAAATGTTCCTAACCTACATTCATTCTACTTCTATGCCAATCACCATTTTATGAAGATTTAAAGAATGATTGGACATATGCAATATATATTTGCCAACAACTTCAGTCGATGAAGATTCACAAATGCAAACGACTTGAAATGTTCACTCAGTACTGCCTGTCTAAATTTACCTTTGAATACTTGATCTTTCTATTATACAAGATATCTCTGATCAAGTACCTACAGTCTACACATGTCTTCTACTTGCACAGACCAAGTATCATGTTACTACTACTTTATGTTACTACATAGTGAAACGCTGTGCAGTCTACTCGTCCTTTAGTTGTCAAAAGAATATCTCGTCAAACATACAAGAAAATATAACAGTTTGGATGGGTGAAACACAAATTTTGTCAATCTACGTTGATGCAGTGTCAAATACCAACACATCAGAGTTGAATAGACTTTCACGATGAGTTAAGTGATGAATGTAATCATCAACTACTTCACTTTCTAGTCAATCATAAAGTCTAATCTTTCGTATCTAAACTAACATGATCTACTCACCATAAACATCAATTGTAAATATTTCCGATTTGATTGTACAACACCGTTTGATGTTATGCAATTTAATGAATTTCTAAAAGATAAACAAACCACAACACAGAAAGCATACAATAATTACATGAATACTGTGAATACTGTGCTTGAATAGTGATCATTCAATGTTATAACATGAATTCTTACTTATACACATCATCTAATTTCACTATGATGTTTACTGTCTCCATGTTGATTTACTTCGTATACATTAAAATGTTAACGTTATCAATCTTTCACGAAGTCATTAACAAGTGTCATGGCATTGACTGTTCATCAATTACGTATTCAATATTGATATGCCGGGCACCAAATGAAGATTGATTTATCTTCGAGAACTGTGCTTTAGAACATTATTTCATTTATCATAACTATGAACAGTGTAATCATTTCAATTCTATTACTGTTATGTTCCCCTTACCCGGTCCTCTCGTTTAGTATATTAACCCTTAGTATATTCTTCATTAATATGAACTACAATTGCTTAGTTGTGTACAACTTGTCCCCATTCACTGCCACTCTTTCCTTTGTTTTATATCAACGTTAGATTTGTGATTGGATGATAGTGTGGTTTGGTTTTGTATGTATATAAAGGCACGATTAAAATACAATATGTTCTCAGTTCTCCGTGTCCCGTCACTCCTGGTTCCCAATTACGGTTCTTCCATTGTCGGCCTGGGGGTGAGTGGGCTTAGGCCAGTCGTGCATTATCAACTAGGCACACTCCATTAGCATTCGCTACAACCAACCAAATCCTCCTTCCTTCCTTTCATCTCGTCATAACACAAACCAAACAAACAAAAACGACATCTTACTAATGGCCATTTCAAGGCAATCCATTCACGATGAGTAAATACCAATAAGAAACTAAACTATATGCATATATAACAGTGTAGGATAATTGAGCATTTCAGTTATCGGAGAAAATAATCCATCTCGAAATACAGCGCATCACTCGCATATGCGCAATATGTCGAACAGATTTACCACTACTACACTTCCAGAATTCATCGGATTCAAAGACCTAATTTGCCAATTACCTCATTAAACTGGATGCTACACGCAGCATACTTCCATATGAGATGTTTTAGAGTGGCCGGTTTGAAAATCTGGTACTAGTTGAAACTCATCAGCATGTCGTAGTTGCAGTCCTAAGGTAACTTACGCTCAATGTGGAGCAATGTATCTCCTTTACTGACTACAGCTTTATACTCTTGATATTTTGATAGACAGCCTCTACAAAATGCGTGGCATGCTCGGTCATCACCAAAACGTACTGGTTACCGCTCGATGTTTGAGGAAATGGACCCATTACGTCCACTGACCACAGATCGCCTACTGTTGTTACGGGGATGGGTTGTAACGAAGTGCGTATGCATTTATCACCCTTCATTAACTGACGTCGGGGGGCAGGCGAGGACGTATCTCATCACCTCTCCTTGCATTCCTGGTCAGTAGGCACTCAGTCTCAGGAGGTCAGTGGTTCATGCGACGCCTGTGTGTGCTAGTTGGTGGCATTCACTGATTAGTTCATGTCGTAATGGCTTTGGAATTACATCTATCCAGCTGCCATCGTTGTCTTTCCATGTTAACACTCCAGCTGCATTTAATCTTAATCTGTCTTTTTGGCTTAAAAACGTCTTTACCTCTCTGCTAAAGTGCATTGATTCGTCATCCACTGCTTCAGTTAGCGCTCGTCTCACTGTCCTAAGCGTTGGATCGGCTTTCTGGCAACGAACTAGTCTTTCAAGGTCTGTTCACAGGCAATTTCCGGCAAGCCGGGGTCCTCACACGGTCGTGACAGGTAGTCAGCCATTACGTTTCGACTTCCTGGTATGTGGCCAATCGTGAAATCATATTCTTGCAAGCGTAGTGTCCATCGTGACAATTTTCCTCGGGAGTCTCTTGCCGTCTTCAACTATTGAAGCGGCTTGTGGTCGGTCTCAATGTGAAATGGCTGGCCTAGCAGATACGGTCTCCACTTATCTACTGCCCAAACGATCGCTAGACATTTTTTCTCGATGGTCGAGTACTTCTGTTCCGTTGTCGTTAAAACGCGGCTGGCATATTCCACTACCCCGTCATCCTGGTGAAGTACTGCACCAATGCCAAAATCACTTGCATCTGTGGCCACTGTAAACTGTTTTTCACGGACCGGCAGTCTCAATGTCATCTGCTTTGCGTTTAATAGCTGCTTGATTTGATCAAAGGTTTTCTGCGCCTCCTCTGTCCATATAACTTTTTCATTGCTTAATAGTTCATACAGTGGTGCAGCGACCTCATTGAAGTTCTTTATAAAGCGGCTGTAGAATGCTGCTCTTCCTATAAACTGCCTGAGTTTCCTTTTCGAAGTGGGTGCTGTTATGTTCTTGATAGTCAAAATCTTCTCGGGTAACGGCTTCATTTCACCATATCCCACTTTATACCCCAGCAGTGTGACGTTACATTTAGCTATCTGCGACTTTTTCTTATTGATGCGCAACCCAAACTCTTTGATTCGTTTGAGTACTGCTTCTAAATGTCTTATGTGGTCTGCCTCTGTTTTACTGTAAACCACAAAATCGTCTCCGTAAACCTCCACGTTCTCAAGATTTCGTAACAATAAGTTCTATAATCTTCTAAATGTGAACGGGCTCCCGCCAGCCCAAATGGCATTCTTCTAAACTGGTACTGTTTGTGACCCACAGTGAAGGCTGTTTTGTACCTGTCATCTGCTTTTATCGGTAGCTGCCAATACCCTGACCTTAGGTCCAGTACAGTAAACAACTTTGCTTGTTGTAAGCGATCCAGGGTTTCGGCTACAGTTGGCATTGCACATAGCTTCAACTCAGTTATGCTGTTTATTTCTCTGAAGTCGACGCAGAATCTATATTTCCCATTGGATTTCTTTACTAGAAGCACAGGTGAGTTGTAACGGCTATCGGCCTCTTCAATTATTCCGTCCCGCAACATTCCTTCCACTTGACGATTTACTTCCGTCTCTAGATGAACCGGTATCCGGCGTGTGTGGAACGTCGTCTTCTTACGACTGTTTGTAGGGATTTTGTGCGTCACCTTATCACAATACCCATAGGCCTCTTCGTCGTCGGTGAACAGGCCTCCGTATTTTGCTACTACCTTATTGATATTTTCTATGTTTTCTTGCGGTAAGATTGTGGCTTGTATCTTAGTTATCTCGCTGTTCTCATGTATGCTAAAATGCCTATACTTAGTGTTTACCGTCTTGTTCTTTGTGTCAACTACCGCCTCCACCTCTCTAAGGAAGTCCGGCCCCCAATATTGTTTGCTGTATGCCTTTAGTTACTATAAATGGATATCGTACGACACGATCTCCAACTTCGACACAACAGTCTGCGACTCCTAAAATTTCCAGTGCATGCCCGCTCACTGTTTGCACCGTTAGTGAACACGCCCTGATCTGCCGACACAATCCTACATCTATTAAGAATATAGTAGCGCCCGTATCAACTAAACAAACCAGTACTCTCCCGTTTATACGCACTCTTGTATACAGTGCACCCTTATTAACCAATCCCACAACCCGAAAAGATGTTTCAAAGAAAGAAGGCTGTGTGTAACGTTTGAAATGTCTTGGTCGTCGTTTTCTCAGGCAGTTTCTCCTGTAATGTCTGAGTTCTCCACACTCAAAGCACCTACTCCCCTTCTCTGCACGGATTCGGACAGCCGCGACTTGCTTCTCCAGTTCAGCTATTCGTTTCTCTATAGACGCCGACCCGCCGTTTTCGGTTATCGAAGAGACCGTCTTGCTAGCCAACTGTCTGCATAATCGCGCCATCTCCACAACATCCAATGGCTGCACCGCATGCGCCAGTCGAGGTTGTCTGGCTACGTCACCCGAAACACATTCCAAGAACTGGGGCGTCAGCAGCTACTTCCTCGAGTTGCCATCTAACGATGGTAAAGCACGACGCAGCAGACTGTTAGAGTGTCAGCCAACATAGATGGATCACCGTCTGGGGCCAGACGCACTGCCCTGAACTGCTGCAATGCCAACTCCCTATCCGCAGGATTGTCGAACTCAGACACCAATTTGGCCACCACATCTTCCCACGTGGCCCCACCGCCAGCAAGCTCCACACCGTCGAACGCCGCCTTCGCACGTCGCAGCAGCAGGGTCCCGAGGGCTGTCACCTTCACCTTCTGTCCTAGCACACCAACCAGCTCCGCAATGGCTTCAAACTGCTGCAGGAAAGCCCTGACGTGCCTATCCTCGAACGGTTGTGGCCACGGCACCTTCATCTCGTTCAGAGGCAGCGACGCCAATTGTGGAAAGACCGACTGGGCAAGTAGTGACTTACTTGGTGAAAACAGAGTGTGTCATACAATATTATATACCTTAATTCCAAGCATCAATTTGCACATCCTCCGCGTTCTCTAAACTGTGTCGTTTATTAGCTTGCTTCTCTTGGTTGTTCTCGATTCTCCTCTGTATTTTAATCATGCTTTACTTCTTGCCACCTCGCAACTCGCCTTGTATGCTGTTTACTGATTCTTTCTAATCCCCTTTGACGCTTTGCTACCTACTACTTATTGATGACCTTATATGTAGTATCCATCACATTTGTACCTACCTATACAAAACCACCTCAATTCAATTAAAACAATTGATGCACGAGTGAATAACTTTAAATTCTTCCTGAAGTTCTAGTGTGAAATCGTCACTGATGGAATACAGACCAATCGGAAGTGACATTATTATCATCAAATGATAATAAATGATCTTTGCTCTACATCGAAAATTGATGGGAGTGATACTTTTATCAATGAACGCTGGTTGGCTACATAGTGTTTATGGTTAAGTGTTTGTAGTGAGACCTGAAGTCCTTATGTTAGATTCCCTGATGAAATAGAATGGATTCATTACCACTAAGGAGCTCTACATTAGGACAAACAGTTGTACAGTGCTCTTTAGTTTTAATTGGTACCCACCGAATACCAATATGTGAAGTATACCAACAGTTAATTCTGGTAATTATTTTCTTTAGAATAACTTTACTACACTGTTTAATAGGTGCATACATCATTAATAGATGAATAGGTAACTAGAAAATTAACGCAACCTGTTGATTTCACCTCTTTACCAAAGAAATTTATTGGTTTCTTCACTTTAGAAAGGGAAAAAAGAGCTGGGTAGATAAAGTTACAAGTTGTATGTCACGCAAAACTGAATGTTTTCACTAACAGAAGATAAAGAAAAACAATGATTTCTTCAAACGACCTAAAACCCCCCCTCTAATTTATTATTATTATTTATTACAGATTATTCTTCTTTGGATATTGCTGATAACCACTAATGACTGCATAACTATTTTGTTTTAGTATGTTACTCCTGACTACTCATGAGTCAAATAAGGAATCGAACTAAGAACTTTCAATTTTTAAGAAGATCCCTTAATCATCAAGTCTACTGACTTAATCAAAGTTCAATATTACGATTTCTACTTCAATTAATTAGAAACATAAAATGACGATCATTCAGTTTTTGTGATGATAACCCTATCACTTAAAAGGTGGAAGAACTCCACCAGTTGCGGCTACAACGAAATAATTATCATGTTCATTTTAATATTCAATCATATCCAATCACAACGAATATGGGAAAAATAAATAAGAAACAATATATCATAGTCACTTTCTATCATTGCTACACTCTACCTTTAAAGGATAAGATACTAGACAACCAAGACAGGTGCAAACACTGACCTTGCTCCTCGATCATACCAGTGAGATCTAGTTTTATAATCTATGCTATTAGATTACGTAGACGCTGACTGGTTGGATCGCAGTCAATGTGATTAAGCTTATTCAGCGGTAGGCAGAGAATCAAACACTGGCAAATAGAAGAGAGTATTAAATTGTTTAATCAAAAGCTTTTATATAACACATTCTGAACCAGTCAGTAATAGTAAATACAACATGCATTGAAGACTGAATTAAATGTGTTATGTACAGAAATTAGGATAATAAATCCTTAGTAAAATTAGAATAACTTGGAATAGAAAACGGATATGACAATCAATGATGAGTTTATGCAAAGCCTATAAATTATACAATGCATATATCTTAATTACTAAATGATTGACAGATGCGGTTTAGCGGTAAGAGTCCTGGCAACGTAAAGAATAAACTTCATAGATTGTTATCCCAAATTCTTTGTTTCTTACAAAAAATTTCCTTTTGCAACAGAAAATTATTAGGTAGTTTGATTACAAGCAGAAAAAAAATCTGACGTATATTTGAAGTTGAATTACTTATTTCAATTAAATCATTTAATACGATGATTCAATTCAGTGACTGATATACCAGACTGTAGAGTTATTGAAAATCAATGATCATACACTGATGTTGTGAAGACTGTTGAATATTAGTTTCATGTGACGAATTGGTCTAAATTGGGTAATCACTGATCACCAGGAAGTACTGAACAGCTGCCTCATCTTAGCATGAGACTCCCTAGTAGAGTACATCCACGACCCAGCCAGGGAGTGGACCCAGATATCTCTGGCTTAGCGGTGAACGCCTTACCATTTAACCACTGAGCTAAATCCTTGACGGGGTAGTATATGCACTCTGCTGGGGAGTCCTATACTATGACGAAACAGCTGTTCATTACTTCCTGGTGATCAATGATTGTCTAATACAGACTAATTCGTGATATTAAACTGAAAATCAATCACTACGATGACGATAAGAGTGAGTTATAGAATTAGAACCACCACATTTTTTAATGAACGATAACGTTTACTATTTTTGACTGTTATGTGAAATATACGGGTACTGAACAGATAGTGGCCAAGTGATAACTATTCACAAATCTGACTGAATGATCCAATGTCCCCCCCCCCAACCCACACAAACACCCAATGAACGGATATCAGAAGACAGACTAATTTGTCAGCGAATACACATATACAAAATATGTTAGGCGGAAGAAACGGGATTAAAGTTCGCTGAAATTACCAATGATCATTAAATATCAATTTTATAGGTTATTCATAATTTCAATTGGGATGGTTATTTTTGTAGAGACTGGTTATTTTATTTGATTGAATATATCACAGATTGATGTTGGCAAGGTACCATTGAAAACCAGGGAGCACTGGACAGCTGTTTCGTTCTGATGTGGAACTCCTCAGCAGTGCGCACTCCAGATTCCGCACCAGGAGTTTCAGGTTGACGCGAACTCCTAACGCCTATTAATGATTTATTAATCACCTTATCAAACTCAATATACACAAGGGATAATGTATGAGCCTTAGTTGCAATAAAGCAAGCATCAACCAAACCATATGACGAAAATGATGTGGAAGATGCGAAAACGTTTACATATCTGGACAACATGATCGATAAAGAAGGAAGATCTGATCTGATATAGGTGTAAAGGCACAAATTACCAAGGCAAGAGAAGCATTTCTACATCTGAAGAACACCTGAAACTCAAACCAGCTATCAGTCAACCTCAAAGTCAGAATTTTCAGAACAAGCGTGAAGACAGTTAGATTGTATGAGGAACTATGAAAGGCATCATTCAGAACTTACAGGTATTTACAAACAGATGTTTTTCTCAAGATACTTCGGATCATTTGAATAGACACTGTCAACAGGAATCTAATTTAAGAGAGAACAAACCAACCAGCATCCGATTGAGGAAGAAATTAAGTAAAGATAAGACACACATTGAGAAAATCGTGAAACTGAGTCACAGGGGAAACACTAACTTGGGATCCTGAAGGGCGAAATAAGAAGAGGACCAATGAACACACTACTTTGTGCATTAAAGACAGACGTGAAAGGAATGAATGTGACTTCGGAAGATGTTTAAAGGAAAGTCCAAGTCAGATTTATTCGGAGAATCTTACTAGGCAGCTTACGCCCCACGAGGAGTAACAATTGTCTGCTCGTATTCTTCTGTGTAGCAAGACAAGCGCTAACTTGGAATCCTAAAGGCCAAAGGAAAAGCGGAAGACCCAGGAACACATTTTATTGGGAATTGGAGGCAGACAGGAAGAGAATGAAGAGCACTTAGGAAGGGCTGGAAAGGAAAGCCCAGGACAGAGTTGGTTGGAGAATGCTGGTGGGCGGCTTATGCTCCACTTGGAGTAACAGGCATTGATGATGATGATGTTTGTATTCTTTTGGTAAATTAAAGTTGAAGCATTCCTTAGAGTTCTTATTTTTTAAAGTGAAAATTTAGAATCACTTTGTATTGAACTAACCCTTTTCTGAATAGATACTCCGATATTTCCTGCCATATATTAGTATACACAGTTTATAAAACAATGAAAGTTTGCAAATTTGATTTTGGATATTACAACCAAGTTAGGTCTGCAGTAGTTATTCATCATTAGTAAATTTATTTCAAATTGTCTGAAGTTGGAAATATTAGCCAGTAGATGTCGGCTAGCTTAGTGAATTAATGCTTAGACATCTTTTGCAAAGCCTAAAGGCATTAGGCTTAGTTTCTTGGTATGGTAGTTATTGCACACTGCTGAAAAGCAGCAAATAAAGTCAATTCGTGATACCAAATGCAAATTCAACAATCCTCATAACACCTAATTATTAGACAGTATTACACAACAAGCACATATACCCAAAACATTCATCTGTAGACAACTCAATATTTTTTGCGAAAGTCCGATCACAATTGCTATCTTACAGTACTGCTAGTTCAATATTGGTTAAAACATTCGTCCTCTTAGGTCCTACCAAGCTTAACAGATTGGTAGAAAAGTTATAAGAATACATGAATCAAAATTAAAGTCCGATAAAGAAATACTGATACCGACTTTTATGGTGTTTGATGGCAGACAACTAGCATTTAGACCAATGTTCCCTTCATTTAATCAAAAGAAGACGTTAAACGAAATCAGACTTAAGAATATTACAACTCACTTTCCACCCCCTCCCCCCAACACGCACACGAGCGTTAGTCGCTGTAAGGCTGTATGGAAAACTAATACATATGCTTTAAGATCTTTTAAAATATCCCTTCCACGGTGTGTGAAACAGGATAAAACAACTGATCTTGTATATATCCATTTCCACTTTATAAGTCTAATATTCATTCATCATTCATTCGCTTATTACTCATCGTGGAACATTGGCAGTCAACCAACATTCTCCGAACAACTTTGTCCTGGCACTTCCTCTCTTTATTTGTTAATGTCTGCCTCTAATTCTCAAAGTAATGTTCTATTTAATCTGTCTCTTTGCTTTTCACCTTGAAGATTCCAAGTTAGTGCTTGACGTGTGACGCAGCTTCATGATTTCCTCAATACATGTGACATACACCTCCAGCGTTTCGTCCTCATTTTTTTCTCACCTGAAAGTTGGTTTGTTTTCTGTCACAATAAATTGTTACTGATGGTGTTTGGACAATGTATCCGAAGTATTCTGCGCAATCAACTGTATTTTCTGAATAGTGATTTTCGTAGTTCACCATACAATGAAACAGTCATTACGTTCCTATTGAAAATTGCAACTCTGGTGTAGACTGATAGCTATTTTAAGTTCTAGTTGTTATTTGCTTTTGGAAATGCTTCTCTTGCCTTATCAATCTGTAACTTTACATCTGCATCAGATCCTACCCCCCCCCCAACCAGTTTGTTTATTGACATAAGTCACAAAACTGTCCAATATTCGGTTTAGTCTAGACTGATCCTATTCCAATGATTAAAGAATCATACCCAATATCAGAAATTAATAATAATTGCATTGTTCATTTATGATGTAACAATTTAGAAGTTAACCAAGACTAAAGTATGTATCCAGACTGTTATCAAATAAAATGAGATCAATTGAATTCATTTTCAAGAAAGTTCCTTTGAAAGGTTCTTGTTATGAAGTAGTACAAAAAAAACTTTGCAGAACGTTGGTTACATGAAGTAATTAAGACAATTATTCAAATGGTGGTGGTGGTATTGGTGTGGGAAGGCGGGGGGGGGGAGGTATTAGTAAATATTTAATAATAAGTTGATGATTGATTGGAGATTAGAAAAAGGACAATATTTATGATTACTGTATCCGAGTCAGTTGGTGAAAGTATATTGAAGTTGTTGGATATTGTAAATTAATTTTCACCGGTACTACAACGAATCAGTACGGTTTCTTTCAATCTCGGTTTATGTATGACATGTCAGTATGACTTCTTTACTTTTCTAACTGCTAATCTCAGTAAAACTCATATAGTTCGCATTCTCTACTTTGATATTTCTAAAGCATTCGATCATGATGACAACCTATTGTTATTATTATCAAGGGAACTTAGGGCATTTAATATCTGCTGCTCAGTACTAGACTGGTGGAACCTAGTGATCATGCATAAATAATTATGTTTGTTTCTGTATGCTTTTGACCAAAATTTGACTTTAGGAATTATTTCAGGTATTGTACTTCGCTACCCTCCAATTCGTTCATTATAACCGTTTACGGAATGGCACACACATTGAGGTTACACACTGTTTCTCTTCCGAGAAAATTATTCAGTTTCTACGTCAAAATGATAATGACCTTTAGCTTGTAACCAGTTTGTGCATTACTTGAAAGCTATAGTTTTACTGAACAAATGATCCTGTTGTACTGCTTAGTGAGATACAACTCTCAAGTATGCGACCTTATTTAGAATGTAGAGTGTAATTGATCAAAGTATTAAATTCCTAGATAATTACTCACTTCCTAAACACATGATGACAATGATTCCTAGGTCAAAGAGTCTATCAAGATGCATTTTTCATAACTTTCTCAGTCAAGAAGCAAGAATAATGTTGCATAAAACACGTGTATGACCCATGTTATAATAATGTTCGTTTATAATCAGCCGTTTACGCAAAGAGGATAAATATAAACTTCAGTCTGTGCAAAGTACTTTGCCTCAGTTGTACTAGAAACGAATGACGATTAGGAACACCTAATGAGGAATCAAATACTTAAAGAAATAATATGATTGGATGTTTTCGACATGGTTGAATTTATATTTCACATCAAGTACTAATGTAGGCTTAGTGACCATTGTAAACCGAAAGGTAACAAATAGCTGTTTCATCCTGTCCTCTACAGTGTACGCCATTTCATCAATGGTAATCGAGCTTAGTATTGTTATGATTTATAATGCGTAATTAGTCCTCAGGTTACGGAATTAACATTTAAAAGTTCACGTAACTAACATTGGTGGGTATATTATTGTCTTTTGTTATTCAACACAGTGAACAGAAGTAATGTATGCTAGCTATCAACTAACCCATATTTATAGTAATAGTCCTACAAATTACTCAAATTATAAATTACAGCTACTTTTCATTAGTTATATTTACAAGCTATGAAACATGCGTTAGTATTTTAATGACCATGTCGTGTGAGAAACAGTCGTCTACCGCAAGTGACGGATACGGTCTCGAAAATATATTGGGAATTGACTCTAGTTAGTAATATTAATCGTTGAATGCCGGCTAGATTAATGGTATAACGGCTATGCATCTACCGAAAAACTTCGACTCCCTTGTAGAAAATCTCATAGTAAGATAAAAGAAAACTGTTAAAACAATACTTCCTAGTTGTTCATAAAAAGCTGATTTGTGATATCGAATCCATATACATCAATCACCATAACACACTGTTAATATCAGCTGATCAGTGACTGATTTCAAAAGTTGAATCCAGACGTTCTAATGAGAAGGGGAAACTAGTGAACGTTTAATGAAGAAATCCATAGATATTATCGAGTGGTAAAGATTAGTTTACTTTACAGATTGGAATCAACAGAAACGTAAGTTATATATTAGTCATCCACTCAATATTAAGCGATAGATTCAGTGACATGTGTTAATTCCTGCAGTTTTTCTTCACTGTAGACCCAGTTTCTGCTTGAAATAGCTCACCACCTCTTCAGGCAGCGCGTTTCAGTCATTGACCAATCGATGTGATAAACGCATTTCCACTCTAAGCTTCTTCGGATTCGGTTTTCGAACCTATTTGAGGTGGTCTCTGTAGTGGTTGGTTGTTGAGGAAGCAAAAATGTAAAACAAGTCAACACCCGAATGATTATTTAAGATATGGAAGCTCAATATAAAATCACCTCGTGTTCCACGATAAGTGTAAAACATTCAAGCGTTTCAGAAAATTAACGTAATGGAGTTTTAATGATCCGTACCCGCCTACCGAACAAACTCAAATGTGTCTTGACATCCTTAATAAGATAGGGACATACTGCTTGGATGCAGTATTCAAGATGTGGATATAAGATCAAAAACATATCTTCATCAAAACATGTAAATTCTCTAGTATTATATGAGTTGGATTGTGACGCGTGCGTCGTCCTATTTGGGACTCATCGGCTGGATGTACCTGCATCCCAATGTTGATGTTCGCACTGGGATTCGAACTCAGTCCGTTTCGTCAGTCATAATCCAACTTATATAATACTTGTGAAAAATTCGTTATATCGAGGCAATCCGCTCAGGATGCACATTTAGCAACAATGACTGACCAGCTTCAGTCTATAACAAATCAACGGGAATATACAAGTTTATCCTAATGTGAATTCTCTGCCGAGTGACCATAACTCGAAATACTTTAGCTACTGCTGCTTTGAAGTATTCAGTGGTTCATAAGTGATGACTTATAATTATTCCTAAATCCTTAAATTATTATACTTTTAGAAGTGGCGTATTATTCAAGGTGTATTAGTGGCTGTTACTGCGGTCGAAGTGCATTAGTACACTTTTACCGCAATTAACTTCTAACTCCCAACTTTGAAACCATCAGACAAATTCGTCTAAGTCAAATTGAAGATGAAGCTGGTCAGTATTACTGAATACTGGTTTCCAAATTTTTTCGTCATTAACAAATAAAAGTGTTGATGTTTTCAGATGACATGAAAATTTGCTAACGTAAAGCATGAATAAGGTGGAACCAAAGATGATATTTTAAGGGCCTCCGTATATTGCAGGTTCTCGTTCAGGTTAACACAAACCCTCTAGCTGCTCGAATACTAAATTCTTCATCCAACTTTGAATTTGCGCTATTATCCAGAAGTTTGATAATTTCTGTATAAAGACGACATGAAATATTTTATCAAATGCCTTGCTTATGTCAATGAACGCTACATCCACAGAAGTGAGTAGATTTTCTACTCTATATGTTCTAATAGTGAATGATCAACTGATAGGATTAAAACCATGCTAACAATCAGAAGAAAATCACTAACAGAATAAGATATTAGCTGTATATAATTGACAAGTTTTTAAAATATCGACTTTTGATGTTGAATGAGTAGTTTAATCATGTGCATTCAGCAGTTACGAAATCATTTAATCACAGTTTTATATCGTTAACAATCATGTATAATCACTTCGATTAATGGAGGGGAGCATGATTAATGGACAACTCGTGATTTCTTGTATAAAACTTCCCAACAGGGTACATTCACAACAGCATATAATACTTAACTCAGTATCTTCAGCCTTTATAACAAAAAGTTAACGATTAAATTACTGGCTACTAGCTATTAGGATGGTTATTTTTATGGAGATTGGTTATTTTATTTGATTGACTATATCACAGATTGATACTGACAGGGTATCATTGAAAAACAGGGAACACTGGAATTCAACCATTGGATTCCGACCTAGTGATGCAGATGGTTAGGCGTTCGCGTCAACCTGAAGCCTATGGAGCGAAATCTGTGATGCGCACTACTGAGGAGTTCCACACTAGAACGAAACAGCTGTCCAGTGCTCCCTGGTTTTCAATGATACCCTGCCAACATTAATCTGTGTTATAGTCAATCAAATACTAACTATTAGTTTTCAAGTTGTAACCTAGATTCAATTGCTAATAATTTCTAGTACTCAGTTATCAAAACGTAATACATTAAACTGTAACTTGAAAATGATTTAACTAGATCTAATTCAACATTGATAGGCATAAATTATTGTCATTATTTGATTTTAATGCGATTCATAATTTTTCATTACAAATTAAAACAGATAATTTAGAGAAGAAATTCACTTGTAAGGTCGTGGATGTGTATTTCTGATAAAAATTCCCTTACAAGAAAGAAACAGTTGTTCAGTTCTTCCTAGTGATTAATGAATAACTAATTCAAACCAATTCATAATATCAATTAAAAAAAAAGGTTTTTATTTTCGACTATTTCATTTTCACTAGTTGTACAGTCATCATAGAAAGTAATGAATATGATAAAAGGATTTAATACATAATGCATATAGTAGGTGGAGATCATTAAGTGTAGAATGGTAATAATCAGTACGATAGATGATGCAAAATAACGAAGTCATTAGACAAGCTGAAAATGGCATAGGTGGCAAAGCATAACAATGATATGATAAGAGACTTTGTTAATGTTTTTCATAAGTACGTAAATGACAGTAAATATCCGGTGTCATGTATAATAGCAACAATAATGATAATAATAATAATAGAATTGAGATGATTTTTGGAGATTGGTATTAGGATTTGTTGATTGGATTCATGATAGACTAATGTTGGTTTGGTATTATTGGAAAACAGGGAGCACTTCACAACTATTTCGTACTAAGATGGGACTCTTCAGCAGTGTACAACCTGGTTTCTATCCCCCCCCCATATTAGCTTTGGCCTGGTGAACGCCTAATTTTCATCACTTCTGGGATGGTATCCACACTTTCATTAAGTATTGAAGTTGGATTGTGACTGGCAAGCGGAATCTAGGATGCACGTTTCGTCCTATTTGGGACTCATCGGTTGGATGTACCTGCACCCCAATGTTGATGTTCATACTGGGACTAGAACTCAGTCCGCTTGTTGTCAAACGCCACTGCGTTCACCACTAGACTACTGTGTCCAGACAGTCAATACATAACTTGTGTAATAACACTATATCGAGGCAATCCGCTCAGGATGCACATATGGCAACAGAGACTGACCAGTTTCAGCCCATTACAAATTAATGGGAAAATACAAGCTTATCCTAATTACACTTTCATTAGTTTATCATGTAGGGCAATGATCATCCATTTTCACTAGTGATAACTGTATCACTCCAGATAAGTCTAAACTCCATTAGTCACGACTTCTCACCTCAATCCGGTAACAATAATTAACTCACTAGTGACTAACTTCAAAATCTTCCTGAAGTTCAGTAGTGTATAGAGTTAAACGTCTGTTAACATGAAGCCCATCAAGCAAAATATAATGTATGCACTACTATGGAGTTTTATACTAGAACAAACCATCTGTCTAGCACTTCCTAGTTTTCAATAGTATCCAACCAACATCAATCAACACTGCTGAGGAGTCTCATACTAGGACGAAACAGCTGTCCAGTGCCTCCAGGTGATCAATGGTTGTCTGATTCAGATCAATTCGTGATATCAAAATTGAATTAAACAGTTAACTATCTCTATAAACTCCCCTAATTGTAAACAAACATTATTTATTGATTAAGTGTTCTCTTTTTAAATTTTACCTTTATACACATATTTTCTTCTCTATTCTCTACACATTGAAGTGGTTTATTTGTTTATTCTTTTTTATTAATGTGTGTTTCTTTTGTTTTTATTAGTTCCGGAATGACTGTTTACAAATTAAGCATAAAGGTAGTATTAACTACATAATTTAATAAATAAACAGGAAATATATAAAAAAAAAAGAAGAAAAAATTGTTTATTATGAAAAAAAATTACGAAAGGACAACAACAATAATCAAATGATTGATTATTATCACTTAGTGATTACATTTTCAATAAGTTGAGAGGGAGGAGGGAAGGACATAGTTGTGTGTGTGTGTGTGTGTGGGGAGGGGGTGACAGGTGACGACAAGTTAGTTTTAGAAATTTTAAATTATTATCAATGATTAACAGTAATTTGTTTAGCAGTTAATTGGGGGTGGGGGGGTGGAGATTTTTATTGTTTTATCAATAATATAACAATAAAACTAGAACTCATTTATTTATGTGTGTATAGACAAGTACCATTGACAAGTTTTATCAATGAATATTTCTAAATCTAAGTTACTTGATAATGCGAAGTAAGTAACCAGGTTTAAAGTAGAAAAATCTTTTCAACTAGTTTATAATCAACTGTGTTAATAATTATCTACCGAAGTCCATAAGATTCAAAGTTCTTTAGACAGCAGAGACAATCGATATTCGAACTAAAATGTCAGAGCTCTGTATCCAGAACCAGACATGTTCAATCTCTTCTTTTATCATGTTCAACATCAGACCAATGAGATCAATAATCATAAGCTAATTCAATTTAATTAATGTATGTATTGAATCTCGCTCCCTCCCCTCCTGTCCTTTATATTTTGATAACATTTGTTCTGTCTTTTTTCAGATCATATTGTTATTACTATGGGTATCTTTGTATTATTAGTATTACTATTATTCGTTCCCATTATCACATGAACAATTTTAATGAACACTCACTGCCTATTTTATTATTTTATATAATTAATTGCGAGTTACATTTAGTCTTCCTTCATTTGTTTTGTTTTGTGTTGTGTTTACATTACTGATGCATACTTCAAGCCACCACCCTAATGTGTATTTATTCATATGGTCACCTTGACGACAATATCAACTGACGCATAAACAATTCATTTTGACGACTAACAATCTCAGATTCATGGATTATAATCTAATTGAAAAGATCGATTGATCGATACCAGTTATCCTAAGTGGAGCATAGGCTATAGACCAGCATTCTACAACCAACTCTGTTAATAAATCTCCATTACACATCTTACCAAGTACAGTTCATTTCGCTAATCATGACTGTCCCCAATTCCTAAAAGAGCATGTTCTTTGGTCTTCCTCTTCTCATCTGTCCTTCAGGATTAGAAGTTAGCGATTGCCGTGTGATGCAATTTCACGACTTTCACAATGTGTCCTATCCACCTCCAGAGTCTTTTCCTAATTTCTTCCTCGGTTGGAAGTTGATTTGTTCTCTGTCATAGAAGGTTGTTGTTGATTATATCTGACTGATCTGAAATTTCTTGCGGAAACATCTATTTATAAATACTTATATCCTTTTAAGGATGCTTTTCGTAGTTCTCCGTATAAATTTCGGTTTCACACCACAGAACTATCTTCACGTTTGTAATGAGAATTGTGCCTTTGATGTTGTCTGACAGTTAATTTAAGTTCCAGATGTTATTCACCTATAGAAATACTTCCCTTGCTAATTTGTACCTTCACATTTACATCAGATCCTCCTTTATTGAAATGATATTTTCACCTTAAACTGAGCTATTCATTCTGGTTTATTCATTAATTTGAAGAACTTAGCGAGAATTTATCTAAACGAATAGTCTTTGTTCTTAATTACTTTTGTTTTCAGTAGCTATTAACTTCATTTAAATTCAATAATCTTCATAACATTTAATGTGCAATATTTAAGTTGGTTTGTGACTGGCTAGTGGAATCCAGGATGCGTGTTTCGTTCTGTTTTGGATTCATCTGACTGAGTTCGAATCTCAGTCTGAACAACAACATTGGGATGCAGATGCATTCAGCTTATGAGTCCCAAATAGGACGAAACGTGCGTCCTGGATTCCACTTACCAGTCACAATCCAACTGAAATATTACTTGTGTACTATTGCTATATAGAGGCAATCTACTCAGGATGCATGTATAGAAACAGAGACTAACTAGTTTCAGTCCATTACAAATTATTGGGAAAATACAAGCTTATCCTAATTTAATGTGCAATATATATGTGCCATAGTAACAATTTATAAGTTAACTGTAAGCTAATGTTTACATGAATAGTTAGTGATGAAAGAAGTTGATGTCTATAAATTCTTCTTCAAATTTACGGAATTGTAATAATTCAATAATCTTAATTGATTTTTATCAAGTGTTGCCTAGACAATTCGCTTTTTCGTTTTTGTAACTAACTGAATAGATTTGACTTTTTTTTGGGAAGTTCTAGAACAAATACTTATTGTAATTTCCGAGATTATGAATGATGTTTGAAGTAGATGATTGATAATGAATGCTTCATTAAATAACATCTTTGAGGTAATTTTGTTTAAGATTGATTGTTACTTCGTTGTTTATAATGGTTACAGATCTTGATCGGTTGCCAGTAGGAACCAGGGTGTACGCTGGAAAACACTCCTCAACAGTGTTAACATACATTTCTAATAGGAATTGGATCCAGAACATTTGGGTCACATAGTGAGCGCCTAGTGACCACCACTATTAGGCTGATAGGATTCTCACATCAATAAATTGGTTATTTCATCGGTTGTCTAACTCAGACCAATTCATGAAATCAAATCAAATGTGTTTAGTTTTATTTATCCCTTTGTATTATTTAAACTTGATTAAACTTAAAAACATCAACTGTTGTCAGAAAACGTAGTAGTCCGATTATTAGACGTTGTCAGTGAAGCCTAGTGGTCGTTGGCTCGATCCCTGGTAGGGTCGTAAATGTATATTACTGAAGGGTCCCATACTAGGACAAAACACTTGTCCAATGCTTAGTTACTGTTAATTATTGTCTAACACCGATTAATTGGTGATATCCAAATCGACAATCTCCACATCATCTAATTATAATGAAGTAGCTGTTCTTTATATTCATTAAATAATCAACAAATATTAAAATTAAACTGCATTTTGAGAAAAAATAAACAGCTGTTTCAATATATTGCTACTTAAGCATTGAACACATTAGTAATGAATATATGCCAAATAAACATTGAAACCATTGACAACTGATGTAAAATAAACAGAAAAAGCCAAACAATTACTAATTAAGTTACATAAGCCAGTAGTGATTTAATTGTTTGTCATGTTTAACAGAAATTCATTTCAAATATGGTCACTATGGCTACAACCATGTTTTGTTTGTTGCCTTAACAAAGTAACAGATAATGATTAAATACGCACGTGATATTAATTCAAAAGACAGTAATGGATGAAAAGGAAGATATATTTGATCGTGAACAGAATGTAAAGTGATTAGCAACGTCTATACTCGGTGTCTATGTGTTGTTTACAATACAGCATTGTGTCGAGCTAGTCTAGTTCACTAAGGAAAGCATGGTCATCATTAATGAGGAATGCCTGAACAACTATTTATTTTTGGGGCAATATTTACCGCTACAAATGCTTTACATACGATAATCAAAGTTGATTTACACATAAAAAGTATATACAAAAAGGATAGCGGTAAAAGCAAGTGAAGAAATTATTCTTTTAGAGACACTTGAATAGCAATTGATTGATTCCATCTTGTTCATGTTAGTGGATATGGCGTAAACAACTCGAAATCATCGAAAGCAAATTAATACTTTTATGGTTTGCTAGTAACTAATACTCCTTATGGTATTTAACAGTGATCAGTTTATATCTTCTCGTTTAATAGTCATGGACTGAAACCGGTCAGCCTCTGTTGCTATATATGCATCCTAAGAGGATTGCATCGCTATATCAAGACTATATCCAGTACAAATTCCAGTCTGAACATTAACATTAGAATGCAGGTACATTCAGCCGACAAGTCCTGAATAGGACAAAACACCCATCCTGGAATCCGTTTGTCATTCGCAGTCTAACTTAAACGGTATATGAGTACTACTGATATATCGAGGCAATCCTCTTAGAATGAACATATAGCAACAGAGGCTGACCAGTTTCAGTCCATGACTAATTAACGGGGGAATACAAGCTCAACCTAAGTTTAATAAGATTGTAAGGAGGTCCTTCAGTGTAGCTTTTATGTTCTATAACATAGATAATCATATCCCAAGAAGTCTTTTCAGTGTAAAAAGCATCACAATCAACACAACCTAATCTAACCTGCACTAAGTCATGTAACGTCAAAAATTCTAATTTCTACTCTTTGGGGTTACTCAGCTTCATAAATAACCTATCCCATATTCAATTTATTTGAAATTATGAAGTCAAACCTTGGTAAGAATATACATAAGTTTTGTTTTTGATATGCCGGGCACTTAAAGAAGATTGATTATCTTCAAGAACCATTTCATTATTTTTGGTTGTAATCAAGGTGAACAAAACTGTTATAGCTCAAAAGAGTGGTTGATATCTCAACGCCAATTGGGTGTGCCTAGTCGATAAGTGCCAGTCTACCCTATGCCTACTCAATCCCAAGTTGGAGATAGCGTAACACAAGATGATAAACCAACCGGACAGAATCATGCTATATTTCACACATATTCTTATATCTACATAAAATCAGACCTCACAGAAAACCAATTAGGAATCTAACATTAATACAATGTAGGAGCATTAGTGAATGCGAACTGGAGTACGTATATATAATCGAGTTTTCAGATGACATCAATTTTAAGTTTAATAGCAACTGATCAGTAACTATGATACGTATCATATTCATACTATTCTACTATGATAGTCGTTCTAAAAATCTTCAAGTGTATGAATCAGTGAAACAGTATGAAAGATGAAGATAATGAATATTATGTGTCAAATATGTATATGCTCCGAGTTTGATCCTCTGGAGGAATTGTGGATGCGTACTGTCCAGGAGTCTCAAACTAGGACAAAACAGCTATCTGGTACTTCCTGACTTAGATTGGTACCCAACTAACATCAATCTTCAACAAATACAAACCAATAAACTAAGAGAGTAAGATGCAAAATGATGTTCCGGATTATTATTTACAGTTATAAACATTATGTGGTTTAATAAAAAGTTGATGGGACACAAATTAGAAATAACTATGATTTATATGAATTAAGTTTGCTCAGTTAAAAACTTAAATGATTGGATGTTGGTCGGCTTAGTGGTCAAGTGGTTAGGCATTCACCACGAAGCTAGAATATACCGGTGCCATAGTGGAATTGCAGATGTAGAGGCTTCTTGTTGGGCTGGCTACCAGAAACCTCAACGAAGCCTCCAGAACCCTTGAGGAAGTCAGAGACATTTCATCCAATTACTGATTAATGGAACCTTCTAGAATCTCGACGTGGAGCGTTCCAATTGGGTAACAGTTGAGATTTTTTAATGCGGATTAGATGGATCATAATACTGATTTTGTTGTTTCATAAAACTATAAATATACGATTATTTTGTACATAACTTACTCTCTCCATTTTACTGGAATAAAGTTTTCCTGTTATTTTGTCTTCTCTTTTTCTGAATTTGCGACTAGGAGGGTTCAAGGCGTTCAGGCGCTAAAGTTGTTGCCGCTAGTCAAGATATCACGCACGAGATATAACACTTCTTATACTAGAACATGATATAAGTCATTAATTACTAACTCCTGGTTTGCATTTATTGTCTAATTTAGGTTAATTAGTCATTTCAAATTCAATAATGGTCATGACATTCAATTGGGTGAAAGAAATCACCTGCCGATAAACGAGATGACATACTGAGTAAAATAGAGACTGGCAACTACATATTTCTGGGATACATAAATCGATTTTCCAGCTTTTAATAAGAATAGATGAGAAGTTGTGTATTTATTAAATAATCCGATATATTCCAAAATACGTATCGGATATCTCATATCGGTGAGTTGATAAGAAATTATGCCTCTGAAAGTTTGCTTCCATATAGGAGTAGACTTTTAACAACATGTTCGTAAAACATAATATAGGTCTTATTTTCCACTCAATCAATGTAACTTTATTAATATTGGTAACATCTCTGACTATGAAATGGACTAATTCAATTTCCATATGGAACACTACTTTGTCTAATAATGAATATAATTGATAATTAGTAATAATCCAAGCTCCAGTGTTCTTTCCCTATATCTACCAACAATTTAGATCCACATAATTTGTATGTAGAAAAGTTTGTAGCGGTAAATAATCCCCAAAATAAATAGTTACATTGGTCCTCGACATTGATGCTGACTATGTTTGTTTTAGCGGACACTACTAGCTGAAGGCACTCGATCACTCATCATCAACAGGTCACGTCACAACGCACCGTGGGAAGCATCTCTCTCTCTAGTTTGTCAGCCTAGACGTTGTTATCCGATTGACGCTCTATTCACAATCAAGTATCACTTCCATCCTTAATTGCCTTCTGATTTATTCTTATTCGTAAGAGTGGGTTTAATTGTTAGAAGTTGTTCTGGTAATACTGCAAACGTAACTTGGTCATATACTGGGTGCACTTCAAGTTTATAGTATATTACCAAATCATTGATTAACTAAAGAGAGCCTGCTAGCTTAAACAATGTTGAACAAAGTAGGTGGATGTGTCAGTTCAACGTATGAGAGGTGATAGACTACGTCAAAAATCTAAAAAACTTGAAAAAATAGTATTGCTGACATTGAACATCGAAATACAATGAGTTAACTAAGAAAAGAATAAAAAAATGTAGGCTACAAAAATTCCCAATGCCATTTTTGTACTCTGTCATTATTGATATCCAATCGTTGATTACGGTCAGTATATAAAGTATTCCTATGTAGACCTGGTTATGTTTTTAAAAATCCTCTTACTATTGTGGTAACCATAAGGAACTCATGTCAATACACAAGTATCTATAGGTAAAAATAAACTCAAAATTATGTATTTGCTTAGTAACAGTTATATACATATACATATGTTAGAAGTTTATAATAATAACAATACTAGTTTAGCTAGAGGGCTACGATTTATGTTTCACTGTTTATATCTAAATATCCGTCACGCCAACAGTAAGTTTAGACAATACGATTTCTTGTCAAATGACAAGACTCCGACAACTATATCTAAAAATACAAGGGTTAGTGAATTACCAGAAATTTAGTATACGATTATATAGTGATTTTTCATTGCCTAGATGATGAAAAGACCAAGTATGTTATGACTAAGATTTGTACATTACAGAATACTACAGTTTAGGTAATTTCATTAATAAACCTATTACATCGCATAATTGCAACTAATCAATAATTTCACAAATGCAACAAAATTAAGAACACGGAACTAACACTAGAGTAAGGAGACAACAGCCACGAACAAGTACTACGTAGTATATTCTTTTGATGCATATTAACAAAGATAGTTAAAACGGGTATCAACAAGTATATTGACAAGTTATATATTTAAGTTGGATTGTGACTGGCGAGCTGAATCCAGGACGAACGTTTCGTCCTATTTAAGACTCGTTGGCTGGATGTACCTGTTATGGCGTAAACAAAGAGAGGGAGGGTTTTGGTAGGTTGCATCGAACGCCAATGAAGATGTGTGCCTAGTTGATAATGTGCGACTGACCTGAGCCCAGTCACCCCCAGGCCGACAATACAGAACCAGAATTGGAAACCAGAGCGAGTGAGTGAGTGAGCAGGATCCGAGATCGTGCTATTTTCTAATCATGCCTTTATATATACACAAAATCAGACCTCGCAGTAAGCAAATTACAAACCGAACATCGATACAGAACAAACGAAATAGTGGCAGTGAATGGGAACAACTTGTACGTAACTAAGTAGCTGTAGTTCGTAGTAATAAACAACATACTAAGAAAAAATAAGCTAACTGAGAGAACCAGGCAAGGAAAATGTAACAATCATAGAAATGAATTGATTACATTGTCCACAGTTATAATAATTGAAATAATGTTCTAAAACACAGTTCCCGAAGATAGCCAATTTTAACTAGGTGCCTGGCATATCAGTACCTGTATCCCAATGTTGATTTTTACACTAGGATTCGAACTCAGTCCGCTTCGTGTCAAATGCCACTGCGTGCACTACTTGGCTACTGTGTCCAGACAGTCACACTTGTGCAACGGGCATATATATATATATATATATATATATATATACTTGTATTTTCCCGTTGATTTGCAATGGACTTCTAACTTCAATACATAACTTGTGTAATAACGCTATATCGAGGCAATCCGCTCAAGATGCACATATGGCAACAGAGACTGACCAGTTTTAGTCCATTACAAATCAACGGGAAAATATAAGCTTATCGTAAGTATATATAAATTCTGATTAAATTTTAAACTGGTTAGTGATATTCTATAAATTTCCATCATGATTTATTGTTAATTGACATACCCAACGACTTTCTACTTACTTCAATAAACCTTAGTAACTATCATAGTTAACTGATGAAAGAAAGAAAAAAATAGTAAACTTTTAAATGAAAGAAAATGTACTGTCGACCTAGTTTGGAGACAAGATTGAAAATCACGCAAAACGAATTCATCTAGATTGTCTATTAAAATGTTCATATAACATACATTTGAATAAATATCTTTCTAAGATTGATTGAGAAGATTATGTAAGAGAGATTATGAAGGTCTATTTGAAATCTTATACTACCATTTTCTCCTAAATATCCCAGTAGGTTACTATTTTGTTTGTTGTTTTGTTTTAAATGCTCAATCATGTTCAAAAAATGCACTGTGTATTCTCGTGTCTATATAAAACGTCTATTGTAAGTAATACAGTTAGATGTAAGCAAAGACATCACGGTGACTGGTAACATGAATTAAATAGGATCAGTATTTATCACATGTATATTCCTGAACATCGTAGTCTTAACTCTAGACAAATAGACTATATTTCACTTAGCTGTTTATATACATAGGCTATCACGTTCACCATAAGGATACCAAGTTACTGCTGTATCGAGGTAATCTACTTAGAGATTACACGTGGCGTTAGACACTGATCAACTCCTCTGCATAAGAAATCAACTGGAAGGTACAATTGCCGCCAAATTTTATGTATACCAGTTGTATAAACTTGGCCGCTCAAACTCAGTAGCTTGGTGAGATATTTGGTATCGTTTAGCACTTAACGAGTTAAGTTACAGTCCTATTAGGTGCATACATTTAGCCTACAAATCCAAAATAAGATCAAATACACTTCAAGGAGTCTATTTGTTAGCCAAAAAACTGATTAGCTTGTTAGTGATTCGCATTTGAGATATGTATTAGTAGTTTGTGAAAGCGATCATGCATTGATCAATTAAAAGAGACGTGTTCAATTGTAGTTAAAAGTGACTTTATAAAGGCTTTTAATAATGTCTTCCACATTGGACAGTAGATACGCATTCTGTCACCTTTAGAACTTGTTTTCAACTGAACGTAGGTGAATTCCAGTACTAATGTTTAGATTAGGATTTTAGCTCACTCTTTTCTTGTCGAACATCACAACGTTCACTATATATTTACCGAGTACAAACAACCACACATGTGTAACGGCCAGGTATATGCATTTTATAGGTGATTGCATTTTTACGTTGATGTTGTTATTTGATTAAAATTGATCAGTTTATCTTATCACTTGGATATGTTTAGCAGATTGCTTGTATACAGGAGTAGCTGAATAATCTTAGCAGCTAGAAACTGAATTCCATTATATGAGTTTGTCCTATCTAGTACTCGTCTTCAAATGAATCTACTAACATCTCATTATTGATGTTTACTAATAAACTCGTACATCAGTAAGAAGATACAAGCACTTTCAACTGGCAACTCAGCCATAATTTTTCAGCATCTGCTGTTGTTGTTCACAAACTGACTATATTTAGAATGCTGCTTTATGATTATTACAAAGTATATACCCAATGAAAATAATAATGTCATTGAAATACGATATCTTATTAGATGGATACATTCAGGTCAGTAATTCTGTAACCTGAATATAAAAAAACCAAGGGCAAATCTATTCACAACGATCTATTTCACCTCATTATGATGTTCATCACGTTCCTTTATTTACAACTGTTGTTTTCATCATACATCGTGACAATCATAGTGTTGACGTGATTTTATAGAGATATATATCAAGTTTAATTGATTGTATTCACTATAGATTGGTGTTATTTGGGTACTACTGAAAATCGGAGCCCACTGAATAACTGTTAAGTCTTAGCATAAGATTCATTAATGGCAGTAAGCACTGTCGATCGCACCATGGGATCAAACCCATAAACTTCTGATCTCATATCAAATGCTTAACTATTTGTACTACCGCGCCAACCAATGTATAATGATAAAACTTTTATAATCATCAATTTGTGACATACTACAACGATCATCCATTGCGATTGGGGATAACTGTCTTACTCCTGACGAGTTTAGATGTCACTAGTAATAACTTAATACTAAAACGTCAGGAAACTCCGCCTGTAGCCCTCCTAGGGTTACTGCCGGTCCCAAGCCCGGGTAAAGGAGGAGGGTTGGGCATGGGGCTAGCACCCCCATCCCGTAAAAACCCAAACTTGCTAAAAAAAACGCAAACCAGATTAAACAAGATAAACCATTTAAACCATTTAAACTCTGCCCTGGGAGTGGAAGGATATACGACGCCTCAGGATGAAAGCCGAAATTCTTCGGAAGTCATGAGGCCGATGCCCCCACCACTTCTAACAACCAGAGCAAATATTTTTATAGGTACATGAAATGTTCGAACAATGTGGGAGAGCGGGAAGACAAATCAAATAGCTGCAGAATTGAAGAGATACAACTTGACAATACTCGGAATCAGCGAAACCCATTGGACTCAAGCTGGACAGAAAACATTGGCTTCGGGAGAGACGCTACTATACTCCGGCCACGAAGAGGAAAATGCTCCTCACACTCAAGGAGTTGCTCTGATGCTGTCCAAGGAGGCACGTAATGCACTTGTGGGATGGGAACCACATGGACCCAGGATCATCAAAGCATCTTTCAAAACAATGAAGAAAGGGATTACAATGAATATTATCCAATGCTATGCACCAACCAACGACAGCACGGCAACGACAAAGACAAAGATCAGTTTTACGATAGACTGCAATCAATTATAGTAAAGTGTCGAGGAAAGGATCTGACAATCCTGATGGGGGACCTAAACGCCAAAGTCGGAATGGACAACACTGGATATGAAGAAATCATGGGACGACAAGGACTGGGAGACAGAAACGACAATGGTGAAAGACTTGCAAACCTATGTGCCTTCAACAAATTAGTTATAGGTGGTACAATATTCGCCCACAAACGCATACACAAGGCTACATGGGTCTCACCGGATCATACTACAGAGAATCAAATCGATCATATATGTATCAATAAAAAATTTGGAAGATCAATGGAAGATGTGCGAACAAGGAGAGGAGCTGACATAGCTTCAGACCACCACCTGGTGGTTTCTAAAATGAAACTGAAGCTAAAGAAGCAGTAGACAACTGGAGTAGCAGCAGTACAACGGTTCAATACAGGCTTTCTCCGAGACACTGACAAACTCAACGAATTCAAAATATCTCTCAACAACAGGTTCCAAGCCTTACAAGATCTGCCGAAAGAAGAAGAAACCACTATGGAGGACAACTGGAAAGAAATCAAAGAAGCACTAACGTCAACGTGTCAGGAAGTTCTAGGCCGCAAGAAGCACCATTATAAGGAATGGATCTCCACTGAGACATTGAGCACAATTCAGCAAAGGAGGAACAAGAAGATAGAAATCAACAACAGCCGAACAAGAGCAGAGAAAATCAAGGCTTAAGCTGAATACTCAGAAGCAAATAATCAAGTAAAGAAGAGCATTAGAGCTGACAAACGGAAATACATCGAAGGCCTTGCAACGACAGCGGAGAAGGCTGCAAGAGAAGGAAATATGAAACAGCTATACGACACAACGAAGAAACTGGCAGATAAACATGGTAAACCAGAGCGACCGGTCAAGAACAAAGAAGGCAAGACACTCACTGAGATTCAAGAACAAATGAATAGGTGGGTAGAACACTTTGAGGAACTTCTAAATAGGCCAGCTCCACTGAACCCACCGGACATCGAAGCAGCACCTACAAATCTCCCGATAGATGTCACCCCACCTACGATGGAAGAAATCAAGATGGCCATCAGACAAATCAAAAGTGGAAAGCAGCAGGACCTGACAATATACCAGCTGAAGCACTCAAGCCAGATATCAACCTAACAGCAAGGATATTCCACGTTTTATTCAAAAGGATCTGGGAGGAAGAACGTGTGCCGACATATTTGAAAGAAGGACATTTTATCAAGATACCAAAAAAAGGAGATTTGAGCAAATGTGACAACTACAGAGGGATCACGCTACTGTTTGAACCAGGGAAAGTCTTTAACAGAGTATTGCTGAACAGAATGAAAGATTCAGTGGAGGCTCAACTTCGAGATCAACAAGCTGGTTTTCGTAAGGATCGGTCGTGCACGGACCAAATCGCAACACTACAGATCATCGTTGAACAATCAATTGAATGGAACTCGCCCCTGTACATCAACTTCATTGATTATGAGAAGGCGTTTGATAGTGTAGATAGGAGAACACTATGGAAACTTCTTCGACACTACGGCATACCAGAGAAACTCGTCAACATCATCCGAAACTCTTACGACGGGACACAGTGCAAAATTGTGCATGGAGGACAACTGACAACTGCATTTTCAGTGAGGACCGGAGTCAGACAAGGTTGCTTGCTGTCACCGTTTCTCTTCCTCCTAGTGGTAGACTGGATCATGAAGACCTCCACATTTGAGGGAATGTACGGGATTCAATGGACAAGTAGGATGCAACTCGATGATTTGGACTTCGCAGATGATCTAGCTCTTTTAGCACATACACACCAACAAATGCAAGCGAAGACAATCAGTGTAGCAACAACTTCAGCATCAGTAGGCTTGAACATACATAAGGGTAAGAGCAAGATTCTCAAATACAACTCAAGGAGCACCAGCCCAATTCAACTTGATGGCGAAACTCTGGAAGAAGTGAATACTTTCACATATCTGGGGAGCATCATCGATGAAAAAGGAGGGTCTGATGCAGATGTAAAGACAAGGATTGGCAAGGCAAGGGCAGCAATCCTACAGTTGAAAAACATCTGGAACTCAAAACAACTGTCAATTAACCTGAAAGTCAGACTCTTCAATTCGAACGTGAAGACAGTTCTGCTGTATGGAGCTGAAACTTGGAGAATTACTGCAAACATCATCAGACGGATACAAGTATTTATAAACAACTGCCTACGAAAGATACTGAATGTCCGTTGGCCGGAAACCATCAGCAACAACTTACTATGGGAGAGGACAATTCAACTTCCAGCCGAAGAGGAAATTAGGAAAAGACGATGGAAATGGATAGGACATACATTACGCAAACCATCAGACTGCATCACAAGACAAGCATTAACATGTAATCCTGCTGGGAAACGGAAAAGTGGAAGGCCAAAGAACACGCTGCGGCGAGAATTGGAAGCAGACATTAAAAGGATGAGCAGCAACTGGAAACAATTGGAAAGGATTGCTCAGAACAGAGTTAAATGGAGAACACTGGTGAGCGGCCTATGCTCCTCAGCGAGGAGTAACGGGCATAAGTAAGTAAGTAAGTAAAACGTCAGGAACGTCATTTACCACAGTTATCAAAAAACAAATCACATTCTCAGGTATCAAATGAAGGTTGGGTTATAATATTTTTTTTATGTAGTCATCTTAGGCGATGCTGATTTGTCACATAAAGTAGTTGTCAACGTCAATTAGACGTTCTTATATTTCGGATGTAACAAGTCAAGCTAACAGTCTTGAAATGTTAATGATAATTACCAGCTTAACAGATAATAAGAAATCGAGAAGTAAATAAAAGAATGGAAGAGTGGAGGTACTGTGACAACTGTAAAATCAAGGGATATATATACTTCTTTTAAACACGAAGAAAAGACTGGCACTAATGAATCGCGATTGCTTCAGCTATACAAAATTCCTGACTTCAACTTCTTTCAAACCAGTCCTTTTAATTATGAAAATGATTTTAAAGGCTGATTCATGAGGAGGAGGAGTGGGGGGGGCGTGCATGAACTAAACCAACCAAACTCTAAAAAACTGAGCTATTGACTGATTTGCAGCATTCTCTAGATAACTGTTCAGGATACTTTCTGAATTACTTGCTAAATTGTTGATCTGGTTAGTTGTTTGGTTAAAGAATGAAATAATAAAACGTTATAGTATATATGAGGTATTCACTTTCGTAAGTACATTTCATTCAGTGAATGATGAATTTACAAACATGTAGGTACTGTTCACTTCGAATCCACTTAACTTTGATTGAAGTTAAAGACATAGATGACTACTTTATTCAGGAAATCGTGAACACAGTGTAACATGCACGTCATCGAAACGATCAAACTTAGGATGTATGCATACTCTCCAAAAGTGTTTTAGATTTGTAGTATGATGAACAGAAAGCCAATAGCTTGTGTTAATCCTTTTTTAGTAAGCTTTAATGAGTGCCTAATCTGATTTTGAATTAGTGGCTAAACATCACATCTCCCCTCAATGGGTTCCAGGAGTTAATTTCTCTGTGGAGAAACCTGCATATCACGGAAATTTTACTTGTTTCGGTTTTGGAACTCTATTTCCTGAGATGTTCTATCCCAGTTGATAAACAGTGGTAAAATAAACCAGATGCCAAAATCATTTCCTGGTATTTTGTACTACATAGTTAAATCATCTCTTAGTCTCCAGTAAGATAAAATATAGAAGCCTAACTTCTCAATCCATAGATAGTATGGTAGGCCGCCGTTAGAGTCACTCTGTAAACAGAGTGTTGTTACCTGAACATAGTGCTCTAGTTTATACCTAACTAGTGACATGTAAACTATAATAAACATATGTGAATCCAACCTAGTGAAGGTTCAACTTAAAACTTAAATTACCCTGATGGCACTTGCTGCTGTGAAACGACAGCTGGCTTGTGCTTTAAAAATCACTGTATGTTGAAAATGACTGTAGGCAGAACCCGTCAGTTAGGTAGTTGTGACCACTTTCTCTATCAATATCCACACAAAATTAACTTCCTTGATAGGGATTAACTACAACTTAGACTAACTTGAAAGCGTTTTGAGGTGGACTCGTAGACCTCTATTAGCACTGTCACTAGTTCCTCCACATTATATTTTGGCATCATCTTCGTATAGTAACGTTGGAGATTTTATGATTTGACGAAGGTAATTTGTAAATAAACAGTAATGGATGTAGTACACAGCCCTAAGGTAATCAGTATTGATCTCCATGAGGAGATATGAGAATTAAATCTTTCCGGAAAGTCCCCTGTTTACCTGAAGAGGTATCCAGAAATTTTCAAACTTTCTGACTTCAGCAAAAGCCTGTTATGAGGGACCTTATCATAAGCATCTCAAAAGTTCACGCAGAATACGTTCACTGAGTTACTAGATTCTGAGCAAATTTTCATTGTCAGCTGAAGATGGGTCGTACAGAAAAGACCATACTTGAACCCACGTTGACCACTGTTTATAAATCCGTGAATTTCTAGAAAAGCCATATTGATCTTCTTGATGATTCGTCTCAGTGTTTAAACTACGCTACTAGTGTAGCTAATAAGTTGTTAGTTTGACGGATGTTTCAAATAGAGAATAAACAGTAATTCAACCTAAATTGACTTGTAGTGCTGACTTCATAACGGCATATATTTAATTATCTGGTTGAATTCGTCACAGGTTAATGCTGGCAGGCTTCTACTGAAAACTAGAGAGCACTGGACAGCCGTTTTATTCTAGTATGGAACTCCTCAGTAGTACTCACCCCAGATTCCACCACAGGGGTTTCAGGATAACGAACACCTAACTCTCTGCACCACTAGGCCGGAATCCAATGATAGAATTCCCACTTATATCAATTTGTAATATTTGGTGCACTACCGAGCGGCCTCATACCAGGATAAAACAGCTGTCTAGTACTCCCTGATTTCCAGTAGTAACTTGCCAACATCAATCTGTGACGTAATCAATAAATTAAAATACTGGTCTCCAAAAACCATCTTATTTCATCTATCTCTTTATAAATCTGTCATAGTTCTGTTACAGTTCTTAATTCTTATTTCAATTAGAGAATTGTATTTTGGCACATAATTGCTAATTTCCTAATTAAGATTTATGACTATACAATCTATGAGAAAAAGTTTTTCAGTTTTTAGTCTCTATACAACTTTTTTTTGGAATGAAAGTCTAGATTTTCAATTACTTTTTTTGACTCCTAGTTACATATTCTCATCTTCAAATGCCACACACATTGCATACGACTAAATATCTGGTTGAATTCATCTGAATGATTTGATACTAACTGAATGACATTATCGGTCAAAGCAACATGGCTTGAGATAATGAAGTGAATTTTTTACTTCATGATTAGTTGGGCAAGGAGCAAAGGAGGTTACTGTACTTACAAAGTTAAATGGCTGTTATATCTTTTTAGAATAAACTATCAGTACATACCATAATAAGAAGTGAACTATTAGAATTCCTCCTTATAAATGACTAATTCCTTGTTCGGTTTTGATTCAGTTAATCAGACAATATGAAAATAGGATAAAAGATTACAAGATCAAAGATCAGATTTAATGAATCGCCTCTAATAACGATTAGATTAGAATAAATGAGTTGACCTAAGTTAAGAAATGGAATGATTCAAATAGAAGAGTGTCGAAATAACTAACACAACATTGCATTGAATTGAGAAGAAATACTTCAAAATGTTTGCTGTAGAGATTTTATCACCAAAGCAGGGAAACATTGACGACTATTTACTTTTGAATATGTGGACTGAGTCTTTGACGTTATATTTCATTTCCTTCATGAAATTTCATGAAACTTGATTATTGAGTTAGAACTTCGTGTACTTAGAAAATATAAAAATGTTCTGTATTCAAGAATTGTCTAGAGATTTCACTGCTCAAAGAGCTTTTTCCCCTTGTACCGAAACTTTCTGGAACTTGTCCAAGTAATCTATGATATGACCTTTATTCTATTCGACAACTTCAACTAATTTGTCATGTACATATAGACTTATAATCACATAAAGAGGTGTCATAAACGCGATGCTTATCTATCTTTGATTGAGATATTAATAATGTTGCATCATATATGATTAACATTCTAGTCTCATGGTAAGTTGTAGTTAATGCCGCATTAAATCTTCTACTGGTTGTTTTAGCAACGTCATAGCCTTTAAGTTGATTTGGGTATATATGGGTATCTTGTAAGCTGTGGCTACTCTTGATTTATTGTGCTTAGTTGTCTTAAACATATCAATAAAATTTTATTAGTAGAAGTTTTCTCTGTGGCATTTTTCGACACTCATCAGTCCTTTCATTTTGTCAGTCGTACATTCCTTATTTATTTTATAAAACAATGTTCTGACATAAGCGTTTGTATAACTTATTTGGAAATGACCGTTTGAACTGATATACATATCGTTCCATGTACCATTTCGACAAATCGAATGTTGAATTTCAACATCTATTTTCTGTTGTCTGGAGGTATCAAGAAATCAGAACTTGTAGTTCTTATGCCAATGAGTTGTACTATCATTAAGATACCAACCAATAAGTTTCGATAGACCAACAGAGTTCAGTGCTATACAACTTTCATTAACTGATCCCATGTCTGTTTTTCTCAACCAGTCTCTGAGTTAACAAATATTGCTTGATACGAAAAGCTGTAGGAGAGGATTTGTAAAATAATACCAAAATACAGAAACCTGTTTTTGAAGATGGTAACACAACTTGTAGACTGCAGATAATAAATGATATATACTACACTAAGAAAGCTGAGGATAAACTCAAAGATGAAGAAATACTAATGAATGAATACAAATTCGATCAAAATGTGGATGGGCAGATTTCTACAACTTTAATCTAGCTTGACAAAACAAGTCAAGTAATAAGACAGGAGTAATTTCGAGTACAATTAAATTCTTCCTCGGTTCTACGACAGACCGAAACGACACAAACCAAGTATCTTAATACAGCCAATTATCTTACTTCGAAGATCACCAGCTTATAACTTGACATGATAAATTTAGCCGATGCTGAAGCATTTGGTGGATTCATGCTATCATTCCACACAGTTCTTAGCTGACACTAAAATCAGTGAAATTCATTATGATGAACTGATGGTATCTGTTATGTTTCAACAGTGGAGATACTGATTGTATCGGTTCTGGTCCCCTCCCCCAAAATACGGTATCTTCTTTTATACCCAACTTTGTCTTAATCTATTACACAGACACAATAATCCAACAGAAAGATCAAGAACCAGACACGTTTAGCACAAAGCATATATTACAGCAATACCGAGTGATGAATGAAAGGGCAGATATATAAGTCACAGTTATCTTTCCATTTGCTTGTGATTTGTCATCTATCTGTCTACGTTTACATTAATCAATCATCACAGATTTAGGCCAGGTATATCAGTATCCTTCTATGTTATTACTGTGTTCACTTCAACTAAACCAAAGTTGGTCAACTAGGCTATGTCCCTTCTCCTCACTAATGATCTTCTAAAGCACACATAGAGTTAAACTCAAAATTTGTTGGAACTTATCAAGATAAACTTAACAGCATACATTCAATTCAATAATAAAAAAAATAAACAACCAAATGGAACACAAATGGGATCATTTATATCTAGGCCCATTGGAGAAGCAGTGATTCAAGAACTATAAACTTCAATGTTAGAAATGACCAAAGGCAAAAAGATGTTAATCCCCTTTGTAGACGGCACCTTCCTCATAATTAGAAGGTGTCTACAGTGTAGTCGATAAAATATTTGACGATTGTAATCATTCATTGGATAAGGAGTTATATAACAAACTGCCACCCTCGGATGCATCAATCACCAGAACCAAAAAAGGTAAACTGGAGACTCAAATGTACCGGGGACCAACCCACGCAAAATAAATCCTTTATTGCGTTAACAACAATCCAAAAACTCACAAAATCGATTGCCTGTAAATTGTATTTCAAAGGGCGGAACACACTGCAGCATACCTACCACACGAAGAAATTCAGAAAAATGTCTTTTTCCTAATGAACCGCTATCCACTCAACATAATCGTTAAATGTTTCTGAACATCACCAACCAACAGAGAATCAAGTGTCAAAATAAACAAATGGATAATTCAGCCAAATATAAAGATCTATTGAATATTACAACCAGACTATTGAAGCCATTATACACAAACGAGGCGCGCATGTCAGCAAATTCATTACAATCGGTTTAACGCAAACTGAAGAACGGGATAGCAAATGGAAGCAAACTGAACATTGTATTTAAGATAAACTGCAGCAACTACAAGGAACACTATATCGAATGAAGCGACTAACCTCTTCATCTCTAGGTACATGAACATCTCTTAGCAGTCAAATATAATAAAATATCTCTTATATCAATACATACTGACAATTATGGACACCGGTGTGACTGAAAAGGCGTAGTGTTTATAAACAGAGCAAACAGAAAGCAAATGAAAGAATTTTTATTAGTCAGGATTTCATGTCAATCAACAATTAATAAACTTACTGAAATAGATCTAATTTAACAACCAATTAGAAATTTAGTATAAGCTTGTATTTTTCAGTTGATTTGTAATGGACTGAAACTGGTCAGTCTCTGTTGTCATATGTACATCCTGAGCGGATTACCTAGATATAACGATAGTACACAAGTAATATTTCAGTTGGATTGTGACTGGCAAGCGGAATGCAGGACGCGTGTTCCATCCTATTACATATATGCCCATTGCACAAGTGTGACTCTCTGGACACAGTAGAGTAGTGGTGAACGCAGTGGCGCTTGTCACGAAGCGGACTGAGTTCGAATTCCAGTGTGAACATCAACATTGGGATGTAAATAAATGCAAATACAGAACAAAATGCGTGTCCTGGATCCCGTTTGTCAGTCACAATCGAATTTAAATACAATTAGAAATTTGCTAAACAATCGGTACTATACCATGAATCAGGTCAAAAGGGAAAGGAATCAAAATAGACATTCAAAACGACTGTTCACGTGAATACAAAAATCACTCAAATTGAAGGTCGGTAGAACAATATGGTAGTCACTTGTGGCGAAAACTCTTATCATTCACTGTCATCAGAAGTTTAAGCCTATGAAGTCGTTGTGAATGACCCACGCAGATGAAAGAATTTAGTATAATCGAAACTATCCTACAGAATTAGAAATCGTCTCTATCATCTCAACATATACTCTAGATTTACCATCGTTTGCCCACAACAATCTAACATTAAACTCTATCTAATTAAGTTACAAATACTACTGTTGACATTGGATTGTGACTAGCAAGCGGAATCCAGGTCGCTCATTAAGTCGTATTTGGGACTCGTCTTCTGGATGTACCTACATTCCAATGTTGATGTTCACACGGGAAAGATACAAGTTCATCCTAATTGCAAATACTACATTCAGTTATTCATACAACAAAATATTCACTATTGATTATGGTGTAATTTGTACCGGCTGATTATGTTTTAGGTTCTCTTTTTAGAAGTTACTATGTTTCGTTACTGTTTGTCAATTTCTGTACGCATAAGTTATAGATTAACGGTCATTTTTAATTTAACAAATAATTTTTCACTTACTTGTTGAAATGGTTTATTAATTTGATATTGCAGATTGGTTTGAATTAGACAACTATTGACAACCAGGAAGCTTTGAACAGCTTTTTTGTCCTAGTATGGGACTTTTCAACAGAGTGCATACACTACGACATAAAATATCTTATGGCTTTGCAACAAACGCTACTAAACCAGCTTTCGATAGTTGATATCCTTAACTCGGACAGACATATACGGACTAGCTAGGCACTCTCATTGACTATTGCTATTGTGATTTCGTGTACATAAGGTCAATTTAACTAATTGGTTGAAAGCATCAATCAGAATAGGCCTTTGTAATGTCACAACAGGAACTTAAAGTGATTCAATTCTATAACATTCCAATTCTGCTTGTAATAGGCATAACACATTACAGAATAAAAGCCGACGGCAATCAATTACAGAACAACATAATCTGTACACAAAATATGAACTGGAGTAAAGAAAAATAAAGAAGGATTTACAAGGAAAACCAGATAATTTTGCTTAAGTTGGTTTGTGACTGGCAAGTGGAATCCAGGACGCGCATTTCGCCCTATACGATACTCATTGGCTGGATGTACCTGCATTACAATGTTGATGTTCACAGTGAGATTCGAACTCAGTACATTTTGTGTCAAACTTCCCCACGTTCACCACTAGACTACTGAGTCCAGACAGTCACACTTGTGCAACGGTATACAAATTCATCCTAATAGATAGTTTTGGTTCTTATTAACAAGTATTGATGTAACAAAATTGAACATAAAACTGATTAACCAAATGACTGATAAATGTACTGTCAATGTAGTTGAAAAAGTTTTTTTTTATGTAAACAATTGAAAGTTAGACAATTAACTGATTCTTACCTACTTATAATGTAAATAGACAGTAAAATCAATCTGTTTTTATAACACTTCAATTTTATGTGATCTGTAAACATTTTGTCAAGTAGTACAGTCGAGTTTATGTACTGACCAAATGAAAGTTGAATTAAGTATCATGAATAGAATATCATTGAAAATTGGAAAGTATTCGACTTGAAATAAGAATTAATTTGTATCTTCCCGTTGACTAGTCATGGACCGAAATTGGTCAGCCTCTTTTGCTATATATGCATCCTTAAAGGATTGCCTCGATATAACTATTAATCACAAGTAGTGTTTGAGTTGGATTGTTAGTGGCAAGCGGGATATAAGACGCGAGTTTCGTCTTATCTAGGGCACCTCCTGGTGTAAACATCAACATTGGGATGCAGGTTCATCCAGCCGATGAGTCCCAAATAGGACGAAACGCGCTTCTTGGATTCCATTTATCAGTCACAATCCAACTTAAATAATGGACTTAAAGTTAAAAATATTAGTAATTGAACAGTGATTAGCCCAGTAGTTTAACGTTAAGTGTTTGTTATGAAATTTGAGAATGACGGGTTCATATTCCTAATGAATTTGTGGATAAGAGATATTAAGTTGTCCTGTGCTATGTTGAAAAGCTTGTCTTTAATTCTTTATAGATTTTATCGGTCATGTAGCCTAGGCTGATTTATAATATTTACATCAAATTTAATAGTCTCCATAATAACCAATTGCAAAGATAAGCCTGTTGGTAAATTTACATCACCATAACTTATGGGTTAATTAAAGTGATATTTACATGAAGGTGAAAGTGACAGTTTGGCAAAGGAAGATTTCATATACATATAATTATACATATAATTATCTATAGCTGCAGAAAGAAACTGGAAAACCGAGAGTACAAAAACACCATCATAGGTATCTAAAATGTAATAAAATCAACGATATGGGTAGGACAGAGTTCGACATAGTTGAATAGTATTCAAAATATTATCAAGAAACGAAGTAAATAAGTGTTTTGAGCGATGAAATTCTTCATACTTCTATAGTACCTATAACTTAGACAGTCGTCCTGATACGTTATGAACTATTGCCTATCACGTTATAAGGGAACAATAGCCTTGTGAAAATCCAAAACCTTAACCTAACACTACTAGGGTTTCTCGAATTAAGGAAAACACCACGATAGCTGCTAGCGAACGTATGACTAGCGACACAACAACGGGTAAGCTAACTTATTTCACAGCGCCCAGCCCACCTAACTAGGGGAAGAAGTTCAACGTCAGAAAGAAGCGTTTAATTCCGCAGTCAGCCTGGTAAAAGGATAACAACCACACATCTCATGCGTATATATACAAAAAAAGAGAGCGTCCTTAGAATGTCACAAATAGCGTACTAAAAAAAACAACAAACCAATAAGATTTAACGTCTCACTGAGTGGCGAACACAAACTGAAGGTGAAAAAGAACTTTCTGGCGCGAAAACGAGAAATTTAAATTTACACAAATAAATCACAAAAATAACAGGTTTACCAAGAGAATTCTAGGGATCTGATATTCTCCAACATACAAAGTTAATTTGTTTAATGACCTTACATCTGATTTGATTGTGCTAGTCGCAACCTATTTTGAAAAAAACATAAGATAAATTCAGCTAACAACTAAAAAGACCAATTATAATTGCATGCAATCAGTTATACACACATAAAACTTGATCATACAGCTAACGAAGAAGGAAATTAATATTCACGTAGACAAAGACAATAATCACTAGAAACTGGAGGGAAGAGAGACTGGTACACAGTCAATTAGTTGTAATTCATGAATAGTAAATTATAAGACAATAGTTCTTCCGTCTAATGAGAAGTTAGGAAGTGAAAGGGTAACATATTAGTAATGTAAATGAAAGTTAGTTTTATATAAGGTAATCATCTATAAAACTTATTTAAAAGTTATCTGCCTTTCTTGTATCATTCGATACATCAAGCACTTAGACAAATATATTTTGGAAACTTCATTTACAAAATAATCAATCCTGAGGGTAGATTTAACGAGTAACGTTTTCTATAGTTTACAGTTTGAATTACAAAGTCTTTAACATGTCAAGTCTGTAAATTGAATTGTATTAAAGTATATACAAGCTAGTTTATTTCGTATGTTGTAGAGATGAAACTGAAGCTTATGCCAACTTTTTCTTCTATAAATGGTTAAGTGTAATTTTGTTGTTAAAGATCTAATCACTCACAGAAAATAGAAGTGTAATGCAGTGGTGGATAAATTTTACTGTAAGTTTGTCATAAGTGGGAAATATTCTAGAAAGTAAAAGCCCAGTCATTCATGTCTCTTAGTATGTAGCCTAGAGGTCGATGTAGCATAAATATCATCATTGTGACTTAATGTGTGAATGATAAAATTCTAAAGAGTCTTTAAATCATAAGTTGACGATTGACAGTAATCTGAATTGGTTAATAACGTTTATAGAAAAAATGAAATAGAGCTATGGATTACCGGAACAAATCTACCTTCATCTTTATGTACTAAATTGCAATATGGGTTTGCCTGAAACAAATGACAGTACACATAACGTACGTTCCAAATGTGACCAACATGTTTATGCTTAAAGTCTGTTGAAGTGTCCTACAACTGAACTAAACGTCGTTAATTTGAGTTTTGATCTCAGTCAAATTTCTTTTACCTTCGAAATTAACAGCTTTTCAATGTCATGTAATTATGTCTTACGTAACTAAATATTTGATAATTGATAATAATATAAAAGTCAAGTTTATCTTAAAAGAGATACATAAAGATGTAAAGTAAGTGAAACATTTGGTCACGGTTCCGAATGTTCCCTATACTTAGATGATGCTTGGCATCTCTCTAACTACTTAGATGAAATAAATCCACATAACACCAGCAACTATCATTGACCAACGTTTGGGTATTTTATGAGGTTCCACGTGTTATATAAAAAGCGAAAGACTAGTTGATACCAGATAACTTATTTCAACAAATGTTGAAACTAATCAATCATATTCAAGGTTGATAGAACAAGTTTCTAGTTACTTATTGAAAAATCTCATAGGTCAGAATTTTGCGTTGATGAATTCATCGAGAATAACTACGAAAGGTAGTCATTGAAACCACGAAGCCCAGAGAATGCAGTATAACAGAAACCATCTTCCTAAATTGCAGATCTTTACCAATGCATTAAATTCTAATTTCTATTATTTGTAAAACAAACCATGTGGAGAATCTTCCTTCTTAGCTGAGAAGATCATTCATCTTTTCAAAAGTGTACATACAATGGTGTTGTCCTTATTGGTTGTCCAACTTAGATCTCATTTTCAGGTGATCCTACTATTACGACTAAAGGCATTATGGTGCCTCTGTATCATATTTTATAATTTGAAAGTATACATATCTTCTGTGATTGTCATGGAGTGAAACTGCTGCATCATTGTTGTCATACATACATCTTGAGCGGACCACCTCAACACAGAAGCAGTTCACAACTAGACTACTGAGTTTAACTTACATAACACTTGTGAACTATTGCTATATAGAGGCAATCTGCTCAGGATTTACGTATGGTAACTGAGACTGATCAATTTTAGTCCATGACAAGTCAACGGAAAGATCCAATTATATCTATATCTAATTATATCCAGTAATCAAAATGGTAAGATATTGTAGTGATGAGAATGAATCACCAACCATTTAGTAATGAGGAATGCGATCAACTATAGATCGATAGTTTGTTGAATATTTTGATGTTTTGAGCTTCCCACAGTTAATTACACAATACTATAATAAACTTTACAGCAAGTTAGTTTAGTACCATAAGTAAAGATTAATTTAAGATGTTCTTGTTTTAAACTTTATTATTTTTCAAACAAACAGAGATGACCGACTCTCAGGAGGTGATGGGAGGATGGTAACTTTATTCACGAAAGTGTCACACAAAATATTAGACCAATTTGAGTTTATTCAAAATGAACAGATAAGTTCAATAGTTTATATGAATAGAGTATAATTCTTCATACAAACAGTAAATTCTCTGAATAGAAATTAAAGCCCTCACCGGTATAGTTATATAGAAGTTACTGTAAATTATTTAAAGGCTCATATTTTAAACAATCAGATAAAACACTTCATGAATCTTTAACTTGATTATCTACTTATCAAATCAATAACATCAACTTAATCCATATTCAAAAACTTACCAAATGAAAATGAAAAGTGTGTAAATTACTGTAAAAGGTATTGTACACGGCAAACTGTTGATTCTTGTTTCTAGTAACCTCGGTTACTATTCTATACTAGGTATTAAGCTGACTCCTTAGATAAAATTTACCCACATAATTCAGAAACTGTCTTCAACGATCACCTGGATACTCATCTATGCTCCACGTGTAATATAATAGGCAGCTGATATGAGATAATTTATTTCATCATGCAAAATAAATTCCGAAATCGTGGGTAAGTTTGACTGTTCAATTATACTGTGGCATATATGCCTACGTATGAATGTATATTAAATGAAATATCATTTCCAGGGTTATCGAAGGTTGACATGGTATCTTTGTATATGTGGAAAGATAATATGAGTCCAGCTTACGGATTCTCTTTAGGTATCTATGATTATGCCTACTAGTTTACACGGGAAGAATAAGAATGAGAGTCTCTCCTATTCAAAACTATAGTAGTTGGGAATAAAATGTCAGTGTGTATTCAACTATTCTACTGTCTATCATCTGATTGGTAGTGTACCATTTCGAATTGATCATTATTTCGTTTTACTGAAGCTGAAGGTTGAAAGTGAATCTATGAAATATACGCTATACATTAATCATTATAGCACCATCTTGGTGAATTCAATTTCAAAACTTCTATTGCTTAGCTTCTTATATCACGATGTCACTTAAAATTAACTTTATTCTTTGATTCACATGAATCTCCGTCACTCTCTTCTTCCTTATAGTTTCTATTACGTAACTTATAACGTCAGTTTTCATCATCTTGAAAGCATATCACTTAGAGTGTGTACACTTACTTACTTACTTATGCCCGTTACTCCTCGCTGAGGAGCATAGGCCGCTCACCAGTGTTCTCCATTTAACTCTGTTCTGAGCAATCCTTTCCAATTGTTTCCAGTTGCTGCTCATCCTTTTAATGTCTGCTTCCAATTCTCGCCGCAGCGTGTTCTTTGGCCTTCCTCTTTTCCGTTTCCCAACAGGATTCCATGCTAATGCTTGTCTCCTGATGCAGTCTGATGGTTTGCGTAATGTATGTCCTATCCATTTCCATCGTCTTTTCCTAATTTCCTCTTCGGCTGGAAGTTGATTTGTCCTCTCCCATAGTAAGTTGTTGCTGATGGTTTCCGGCCAACGGACATTCAGTATCTTTCGTAGGCAGTTGTTTATAAATACTTGTATCCGTCTGATGATGTTTGCAGTAATTCTCCAAGTTTCAGCTCCATACAGCAGAACTGTCTTCACGTTCGAATTGAAGAGCCTGACTTTGAGGTTAATTGACAGTTGTTTTGAGTTCCAGATGTTTTTCAACTGTAGGATTGCTGCCCTTGCCTTGCCAATCCTTGTCTTTACATCTGCATCAGACCCTCCTTTTTCATCGATGATGCTCCCCAGATATGTGAAAGTATTCACTTCTTCCAGAGTTTCGCCATCAAGTTGAATTGGGTTGGTACTCCATGTGTTGCATTTGAGAATCTTGCTCTTACCCTTATGTATGTTCAAGCCTACTGATGCTGAAGTTGTTGCTACACTGATTGTCTTCGCTTGCATTTGTTGGTGTGTATGTGCTAAAAGAGCTAGATCATCTGCGAAGTCCAAATCATCGAGTTGCATCCTACTTGTCCATTGAATCCCGTACATTCCCTCAAATGTGGAGGTCTTCATGATCCAGTCTACCACTAGGAGGAAGAGAAACGGTGAGAGTAAGCAACCTTGTCTGACTCCGGTCCTCACTGGGAATGCATTTGTCAGTTGTCCTCCATGCACAATTTTGCACTGTGTCCCGTCGTAAGAGTTTCGGATGATGTTGACAGTTCTGACTGTTCAATTATATGTGGATATAGCCACGTAGACTGATATTATGAAAATCTTCCGGGTTATCGAATGACATGGTATCTTGTATATGTGGAAGATAATATGAGTCCAGTTACGGATCTTAGGTTCTATGATTATGCTACTAGTGTACACGGGAAGAATAAGAATGAGAGTCTCTCCTATTCAAAACTATAGTAGTTGGAATAAAATGTCAGGTGTGTATTCAACTATTCTACTGTCTATCATCTGATTGGTAGTGTACCATTTACGAATTGATCATTATTTCGTTTTTACTGAAGCTGAAGGTTGAAAGTGAATCTATGAAATATACGCTATACATTAATCATTATAGCACCATCTTGGTGAATTCAATTTCAAAACTTCTATTGCTTAGCTTCTTATATCACGATGTCACTTAAAATTAACTTTATTCTTTGATTCACATGAATCTCCGTCACTCTCTTCTTCCTTATAGTTTCTATTACGTAACTTATAACGTCAGTTTTCATCATCTTGAAAGCATATCACTTAGAGTGTGTACACTTACTTACTTACTTACTTATGCCCGTTACTCCTCGCTGAGGAGCATAGGCCGCTCACCAGTGTTCTCCATTTAACTCTGTTCTGAGCAATCCTTTCCAATTGTTTCCAGTTGCTGCTCATCCTTTTAATGTCTGCTTCCAATTCTCGCCGCAGCGTGTTCTTTGGCCTTCCTCTTTTCCGTTTCCCAACAGGATTCCATGCTAATGCTTGTCTCCTGATGCAGTCTGATGGTTTGCGTAATGTATGTCCTATCCATTTCCATCGTCTTTTCCTAATTTCCTCTTCGGCTGGAAGTTGATTTGTCCTCTCCCATAGTAAGTTGTTGCTGATGGTTTCCGGCCAACGGACATTCAGTATCTTTCGTAGGCAGTTGTTTATAAATACTTGTATCCGTCTGATGATGTTTGCAGTAATTCTCCAAGTTTCAGCTCCATACAGCAGAACTGTCTTCACGTTCGAATTGAAGAGCCTGACTTTGAGGTTAATTGACAGTTGTTTTGAGTTCCAGATGTTTTTCAACTGTAGGATTGCTGCCCTTGCCTTGCCAATCCTTGTCTTTACATCTGCATCAGACCCTCCTTTTTCATCGATGATGCTCCCCAGATATGTGAAAGTATTCACTTCTTCCAGAGTTTCGCCATCAAGTTGAATTGGGTTGGTACTCCATGTGTTGCATTTGAGAATCTTGCTCTTACCCTTATGTATGTTCAAGCCTACTGATGCTGAAGTTGTTGCTACACTGATTGTCTTCGCTTGCATTTGTTGGTGTGTATGTGCTAAAAGAGCTAGATCATCTGCGAAGTCCAAATCATCGAGTTGCATCCTACTTGTCCATTGAATCCCGTACATTCCCTCAAATGTGGAGGTCTTCATGATCCAGTCTACCACTAGGAGGAAGAGAAACGGTGAGAGTAAGCAACCTTGTCTGACTCCGGTCCTCACTGGGAATGCATTTGTCAGTTGTCCTCCATGCACAATTTTGCACTGTGTCCCGTCGTAAGAGTTTCGGATGATGTTGACGAGTTTCTCTGGTATGCCGTAGTGTCGAAGAAGTTTCCATAGTGTTCTCCTATCTACACTATCAAACGCCTTCTCATAATCAATGAAGTTGATGTACAGGGGCGAGTTCCATTCAATTGATTGTTCAACGATGATCTGTAGTGTTGCGATTTGGTCCGTGCACGACCGATCCTTACGAAAACCAGCTTGTTGATCTCGAAGTTGAGCCTTCACTGAATCTTTCATTCTGTTCAGCAATACTCTGTTAAAGATTTTCCCTGGTTCAAACAGTAGCGTGATCCCTCTGTAGTTGTCACATTTGCTCAAATCTCCTTTTTTTGGTATCTTGATAAAATGTCCTTCTTTCAAATATGTCGGCACTTGTTCTTCTTCCCAGATCTTTTTGAATAAAACGTGGAATATCCTTGCTGTTAGGTTGATATCTGGCTTGAGTGCTTCAGCTGGTATATTGTCAGGTCCTGCTGCTTTCCACTTTTGATTTGTCTGATGGCCATCTTGATTTCTTCCATCGTAGGTGGGGTGACATCTATCGGGAGATCTGTAGGTGCTGCTTCGATGTCCGGTGGGTTCAGTGGAGCTGGCCTATTTAGAAGTTCCTCAAAGTGTTCTACCCACCTATTCATTTGTTCTTGAATCTCAGTGAGTGTCTTGCCTTCTTTGTTCTTGATCGGTCGCTCTGGTTTACCATGTTTATCTGCCAGTTTCTTCGTTGTGTCGTATAGCTGTTTCATATTTCCTTCTCTTGCAGCCTTCTCCGCTGTCGTTGCAAGGCCTTCGATGTATTTCCGTTTGTCAGCTCTAATGCTTTTCTTTACTTGCTTATTTGCTTCTGAGTATTCAGCTTGAGCCTTGATTTTCTCTGCTCTTGTTCGGCTGTTGTTGATTTCTATCTTCTTGTTCCTCCTTTGCTGAATTGTGCTCAATGTCTCAGTGGAGATCCATTCCTTATAATGGTGCTTCTTGCGGCCTAGAATCTCCTGACACGTTGACGTTAGTGCTTCTTTGATTTCCTTCCAGTTGTCCTCCATAGTGGTTTCTTCTTCTTTCGGCAGATCTTGTAAGGCTTGGAACCTGTTGTTGAGAGATATTTTGAATTCGTTGAGTTTGTCAGTGTCTCGGAGAAAGCCTGTATTGAACCGTTGTACTGCTGCTACTCCAGTTGTCCACTGCTTCTTTAGCTTCAGTTTCATTTTAGAAACCACCAGGTGGTGGTCTGAAGCTATGTCAGCTCCTCTCCTTGTTCGCACATCTTCCATTGATCTTCTAAATTTTTTATTGATACATATATGATCGATTTGATTCTCTGTAGTATGATCCGGTGAGACCCATGTAGCTTTGTGTATGCGTTTGTGGGCGAATATTGTACCACCTATAACTAATTTGTTTAAGGCACATAGGTTTGCAAGTCTTTCACCATTGTCGTTTCTGTCTCCCAGTCCCTGTCGTTCCATGATTTCTTCATATCCAGTGTTGTCCATTCCGACTTTGGCGTTTAGGTCTCCCATCAGTATTGTCAGATCCTTTCCTCGACACTTTGATATAATTGATTGCAGTCTATCGTAAAACTGATCTTTGTCTTTGTCGTTGCCGTGCTGTTGTTGGTTGGTGCATAGCATTGGATAATATTCATTGTAATCCCTTTCTTCATTGTTTTGAAAGATGCCTTGATAATCCTGGGTCCATGTGGTTCCCATCCCACAAGTGCATTACGTGCCTCCTTGGACAGCATCAGAGCAACTCCTTGAGTGTGAGGAGCATTTTCCTCTTCGTGGCCGGAGTATAGTAGCGTCTCTCCCGAAGCCAATGTTTTCTGTCCAGCTTGAGTCCAATGGGTTTCGCTGATTCCGAGTATTGTCAAGTTGTATCTCTTCAATTCTGCAGCTATTTGATTTGTCTTCCCGCTCTCCCACATTGTTCGAACATTCCATGTACCTACAAAAATATTTGCTCTGGTTGTTAGAAGTGGTGGGGGCATCGGCCTCATGACTTCCGAAGAATTTCGGCTTTCATCATGAGGCGTCATATATCCTTCCACTCCCAGGGCAGAGTTTAAATGGTTTAAATGGTTTATCTTGTTTAATCTGGTTTGCGTTTTTTTAGCAAGTTTGGGTTTTTACGGGATGGGGGTGCTAGCCCGATGCCCAACCCTCCTCCTTTACCCGGGCTTGGGACCGGCAGTAACCCTAGGAGGGCTACAGGCGGAGTTGTGTGCATACTACTTTTAATTAATAATTACTATTGATTTTATGTTATAACCATATGAAAAGTGACCAAGAAATCCGTATTATTCTACATTGTTTATTGTTCTAGCTATGTATGTTTGTCTATAGGATAAGAGTATAGTTAAGATCTGACAACTTATTATATAACTACAAATATACATTTCGATATGTGGAGGTGGATTGGACACACATTGAGGAAGTCATCAAACTGTGTCACAAGACAAGCACTAACTTGGAATCCTAAAGGCCAAAGAAAAAAAGAAAGACCCGGGAACACATTGCTTTGGTAATTGGAGACATACATGAACAGAGGAATGAAGAGCACTCAGGAATAGATGGAAAGGAATGCCCAGAACAGAGTTGGTTTGGGAATGCTGGTCGGTGGCCTATGCTCCACATGGGGTAACAGGCATTGATTGATTGATGTGAATTTGATATAACTAATTAGTTTGAATTAGATAACTTCTGAAAAACAGGAATCAATAGACAGATGTTTTACCTTAGTATGGGACCTATCAGGAGTGTGTATGACAATGATTTGATCAATAACTTTCTGGTAGTAAAAGTGTATGTGTTAACAGTGTTTATCAATATGTATTTCAGGTTTTTTTAAAAATAGATGGTTTGTTTTGAATAGCAACAAACACCAATCATGCATAAAATTTAGCAGCAAAATTTGTAATGTTCAACGTGTTATTTTTGACTACATCTCATCTCATTCTAGGATGTCATCTAGGAACCACTTTCAGAGTTGTTCAGGATGTTTGTTTTACCAGAGCAACTTCAAGGAGATTTAAAGGATGCTATATTCATCTTCAGGAGGGAAGCATCATCGATGAAAAAGGAGGGTCCGATGCAGATGTAAAGGATGGCGAGGATTGGCAAAGCCAGAGCAGCATTCCTACAGTTAAAAAACATTCGGAACTCAAAACAAATATCAACTAACCTGAAAGTCAGACTCTTCAATTCGAACGTGAAGACAGTCCTGCTGTATGGAGCTGAAACTTGGAGAATTACTGCACACATCATCAGACGGATACAAGTATTTATAAACAACTGCCTACGAAAGATACTGTATGTCCGTTGGTCGGAAACCATCAGCAACAATCTACAATAAAAGAGTACAAATCAACTTCCGACCGAAGAGGAAATGAGGAAAAGACGTTGGAAATGGATAGAACATACATTGCGAAAACCACCAGACTGCATCACGAGCCAAGCATTAGCATGGAATCCTGTTGGGAAACGGGAAAGCGGAAGGCCAAAGAACACGCTGCGTCGGAAATTGGATGCAGACATTAAAAAGATAAACAGCAACTGGAAACAATTAGAAAGGTTTGCTCAGGACAGGGTTCAGTGAAGTATCCTAGTGAGCAGCCTATCCTCCTCAGTGACAAGTAATGGGCGTAAGTAAGTAAGTATAATCATCTTCGCTCTAAGAATGGAAACAGGTAACTGGCATCTAGTTACAGAACCATCATTTTAACTGGTGTAATAGTTAAAGTCGTAGGGAAAATAGTCCGTGATAAGATATCAATTCACGTAGAGTTATAAAACCTACTGACCCCAAAACAACATGGGTTTCGTAATAGCCGCTTTTATCTTACTATTCGATTAAATGAGATGGAGGACTAGGCAAAAGTGTCTGTGGCTGCAATATTTACTAGCTTCGGCAAGGCATTTGATAAAGTGTCCCATATCGGCCTTACACTAAAACCATCAAACCGTGGGATAACAGGGTCAATTTGAAGTTTTATAAATAAGTTACTATGACAGTAGCGAGAAAGAGATCGAGTTAACAGAACACTGTCTGAATGGTAGCCTGTACTTATCGAAGTCCTATAGGGTGCCATCTTGGGTCCTCTTTTATTTGTGCCTTTTGTTAATGGATTTTCATATCAGCTGAAAACATCAACACTTTTATTTGTTGATGACGCAAAGATTTGAAAACCCGTATACAGTAATACTGACAAGCTTGATCTTCAGTCTGACTTAGATGAATTTGTTTGATGGTCACAAAGTTGGGAGTCAGAGATTGATTACAGTAAGAATGCACTAATCAACATTAGCCAAGGTAACGGATACCAATGCACCTTAAATAATACACCACTTCTACAGGTGGAAGAATTTAAGGATTTAGAAATAATTATGAGTCATGACGTGAAAACCATTGCATACTTTAAAGCAGCAGCAGCTAAAGTGTTTCGAGTGTTATGGTCACTCAGCAGAGAATTCACATGTTTTGATGAAAACATGTTCCGGATTTTGTATCCCATGTATGTGAGACCTCATCTTGTATACTGCATCCAAGTAGCAATCCCCATCTTATTGAGGATGTCAAGGCACTTGCGTTGGTCTTAAATGCCTGAACCTCTTCCCCCTATCTTATCATAGAACACCTTATATTGGTATTCTATATCTTATATAATGATCTAGGTGTTAATATGTCTTGCCTTTTTGATTCCTCTAGGAGTAATCACCACAGTGGCTACCTCACAAAAGCTCAAAAACCGAGATCGAATAAACTCAGAGTGGGAATTCTATTTTCACATCGAGTGGTCAAGGAGTGGAACGTACTGCTTGAACAGGTGGTACCAGCTCCATAGGTTAGATATTTCAAGGAGAAGGTGGATCTACTCCGGAAAAGCTATTTCAATGATTAATACAAGTCATCAGATCCACTATTCTCATCACTGTAAACTGAAGATATCCAACAATACAAATTTTTCAAAACATATAAAGTAATAAAGAATAAAGTTGATAGAACTTATCAATTTGTGCCTGATAACATGATTTTAATTTGGCAACAAAATATCAAGAAAAACTAATGAAGCACCAACATAAACGCCACTAGTAGTTCCTAAAATGTTGTAATACTAATTTAGGTGCTCTATATATTCATTATTATTAACTAAAGGTCACCTGGAATGTCTGATTGGTCGGATCAAAAACATCCTAGATGACATGAAAATTGAAATTTGAAATAAAATTAAACAACAAACTACCGTATCTAGATTTGTTGATCAGTAGAATGAACTCCGAGGAATTTCTGTTTTAAATATATTGAGAAGCAATACCTATTAATTAGATGCTTGCTTAAAAGAGCAATAAACCAATGATCTTTGAACTAAACTCTATTCGATAGGTCGAGGGTACATTGTAACGCTATTACTTCTCGATGAAATGAATTATGTACTGTCTGTATCTGAGCAAAGTGGATCTATAAATAAATGCTTATTGAACCTATCACCATCATAACATTTATGTAAAAGCTTTTCCAAAATCAGGCCGGTACGAACAAATGTAGCTCGGGAATGTACTAAATTTACACAATCAGTCCTATGAAAGTGGAAGAATACAACAACAACTGTAAGCAAAGTAAATATGAATAGTTATGTACACAGGGACAATAAAATCATTGAAAGCAACCAATATGAATATATGTCGATGGAATAAGTGTTTAGTCACATTACTTTAAAGTACTGGGTGATGATATCATCTAGAAGTCAGCGAAAGTTATACAGCCAAACCATCTGACTCAGCGAAAAACATAATAATGACGAACTTCTCTTTTACTTTCGATTCATAACAAAATATTTACCAGGCTACTTCATAAGCTTAGAACCAATTATCTACCAACTGACTACCGACTCTCCGACAGAAATGTCAACTAGAGGAACTCACTACTTTAACAATGAGTTTCAACCCCATCGACCGACCCATTCGAAAGGTGTCTGGATCGACTGAGCGATTCCCATCACCAGGATTAACACAAGTATTTCAGCCTTTTGTTCTAATCAAACCTAAATATGAGATTTAAGTTGTAAGCGAAGTACAGACTAAGATAAAGAGTTGTGTCCTATGAGCTGGATGACTAATCTAGTTAGTTTTAAAAACAACAACTCCATTGAAACTCAAATTATGAATAACTGAACATGTTAAGCATATTAAGTTACCTTGAACAAAATGTATTTACACAATTTTTGTCAAGTTGGAATGTCATCATCAATGAGATCAGGGATTTGCATTCCGTTAACTTGATAAATTTTTATCTTAATGTTGATGTTTACATTGAGACTCGGACGTAGAAAATACAACTGAACCTCTCTATATTAGAGTAATTTTTATAGAGGATATAATAGATTTTTAAATGATTTGTATGAAAGACCATTCAACTGTAATCGGCAGTTACAAAAAAAGTTCTAAGTAATTATAGTTAATCAGTCAAAAGTAGATCTACATTTGCACTTAGAGGGACAGAAAGCCGAATACATGTGTTAATCTATTACTTGTAAGCTTCTGCAAGCGTCTAATTTACGCTTAAATGGATCCACTGAAGTAGCAGACGTCAATTCTTTCAGCAGTAGGTTCCAGAAGTTGATTAATCAGTGACCAAACCAAACCATAAGAATTCTATTCACTAAACTGAAGTAGTTATATGGAGATATGTATTAGTTTTAGTTGATTACATTCATTAGAGGTCGATGTTGGTTGAGTAACAAGGGAACAGTGGATAGTTCCTCAGTTCTAATGCGTACCCTCGTTCCTAGCATGAAATCGAACTTTTGGTTTCACAATAAGTTTTGTACTAACGCACAAATAAGCCAACTACAGTCATGTGATAGAATTCTCACTTTAATCAAGTTGTGATATGGTGCAATGATCATCCATTGTCACAATTAATAACTTTTTCACTATGAACATGTCTGAACTCTATTAGTCACGACTTCACACAAAAACTTTAGTGTCATAGTGAAATTAATCACCACTGAGCTGATTATTATGGCAGAAGTGGGGTAGTTTTGTAAGAATAGGCATTAAGTCAAGTCTTTCGTCTCTCACTACCTTAATTCATCTAAAATAATCAGTACACTATTGACAAACTTCATGAAATTACTGAAGTCCTAGTGGGAAATCGTGACTCATTGAGTATAAAAATGTCGGGAATAAGACACCACTGACAATGAATGACTGTCGAGTTTTATCGTATGTTGTTAAATGTGAGAATTCTATTGTTGGGTGACGATTGACGTAGTAGAGTGGATGGCAGAACTATAGTATATGGACAAACCACTGAGATGGCGATTTTGCACCTCAAGGTCATGGAGCACAATTTAGGTGACAAGGTTGATGATTTATTGCATGCTCGTTAGTTTCAAACAGGAAGCTATCGTTATCTATTTTCAGGAGAAAGGTTCTAAGAAAACGCAAATATACTCGGGGACACAGCGTATATACAGTGTGGGTAGGTAGTATTTATATTAAGACCTACATTAGATATTTAGTATTTGGGATTGACAACTAGGAAAATGGACACTTCGTAAGGGTTTCTGACTAGAAGAAAATTATTTTAATTCCGATTATTAGGAAGTATGTTGAACGAGGAGCAACAATTTAATCCGATGATTTAAAGTCATACAAGTGACTATCAAGACTTGAAAACAGTTATCAGATCGTTGTTCACAGAAGACACTTTGTGGATCCCTCAGCAGAAACCATGTGGTATAAGTTGAAAAATTATCTTCACAAATGTAAAAGAACCCGTAGAAAAATGCTCTATACAATATGAACTAATATTTACATAGAATTTACTTTGATTTTATATGTTTAAAACCCTTAGATAATCTTAAAACATTTATTAATCATGTTAATTTATTGTACACATTTGAGTAATGCATTATTTTAAAAGACTTTTCAAATAATAATATCATTCCATCCCTAGCCGCCTTCTTATTGGTCAATTTTTGCATGTTCTATAGTCCTACAGTCTGGATGATTAAACGCTCGCCGTGTAAATCGACAGTAATAGATTTCTTTCCTTGGAGGAATCGATATTTAACCCATACAAGGAGGAAACAGCTGAGCACTTCTCCCTAATCAACATTAATCTATGACAAATACAATCAAGCAACACTTACTCATAACTTGTGAACTCCTATATCACATCGTGTCAAGTAGTTTTCACCAAGTTAGAGCAAAACGAAAGAATACATAAGTTATTTATTAGTAATTTATTCCGTATAAGACTATTTCTTAATCGCCTTAAGAGAAGTACAACTCACTGGTTGTATTCACTTCGCTTCAATAAGTTTCAAATATTTACCCTACATAGATATCTTTGAATACATTTTTTTTAAAAAGAAATCTATCAAACATCATATGATTTAGGATGAACTTGTATATTCCCGTTGATTTGTTATAGACTGAAGCTGGTCAGTCATTGTTGTTATATGTGAATCAACGGGAATATACAAGTTCATGTTAATACCAATCTGCCCGTTGCACAAGTGCGACTATTTGGACTCAATGGTCTAGTGGTGAACGCGGGTGGTGTTCTGCATGAAACGGACTGAGTTCGAATCCCACTGTGAACATCAGCATTGGGATGCAGGTAAATTCAGCCGATAAGTCCCAAATGGGACGAAATACGCGTCCTAAATTCCAGATTAAAAAATACTATTTTTTCTTGTCTAATTTCATATGATGTGTTTTACTTTTTATTTCCTACATATGATCTGATATTTGAATATTAAAAATAAATAAGCTGATTAATAATAACAGTTAGATTTTATAATAATCACTTGCTTGAATATAATGAACTAATGAATTAGTCACAATTAGCCAATTCATACTGATTTAGTATGTGTTATGTAATATTTAATTATGAAAGAATAGCCTATATGTATTCAATTCTTTGGATACTGAAATGTAATTTGATGAAAAATTTATAAAAGTTACATTGAAATGAGGTGACTTTTGTGGTGATGGTTAGTGAAGGTTTTAATTAATTGAATTCGTTACTCATGAAGTTCAGACTTGCCGGAAATGAGGGAATTATCATTGATGATAATGGATAATAGTCGTATAATATCAAAAATTGATGGAAGTGAAAATTTTACCATTAGAAGCTGCTCTGGTGATGCCAAGGGCAAGGATTCACCAAACTGAAGAGCGGTCTTCAGAATCAGGGGGGTGCGTTACTGAAGCATCCCATGCTACGACAAAATAGATGTCCAGTGTTTCCTGATTCTCAATGATACTGTACTACCATCAATCAGTGACGAATCCAATCAAATAAAATCTATTTATAAATAACCTTCATAAGACACCTGACTAGTAAACACCATCATCTAGATCCAATAGAAGAAAGAATCAAACAATATTTTTCCGCGCATGAATCTGAGGAATATGTAATCTCTATGGCACAGACTTGGAATGCATATTTATTATGATCTGTTGATAAGGTAATAAAAATTAAGCTCACTAAGGAACCAATAGGATTTGTACACAAGAAGGTGAAGATTGTAGATCACCTTAAGAAAACTTTAATATCGTAGTTTTCTCAAATCAATTTATGTCCATCGATAATCATAAGGATACGGTTTATTTGGATTACTGAAGCTTTAGACATGAATCTAGAACTTTGTGAACAAATGAAACTAAATAATTAGCGCCTATTTTTATTGATATTTTAAGGTCATTTCTCACCTCCACTTCCCGCACCCTAGCTGGATTCTGCTTTTATTATCACCATTATTATTATTACCGATTGTGTTTCTAATCTTCAAACTGAAGAAGTACACTACTGTTTTTTTGATTGTATTCGTCAAGGATTAATCTTAGTTAAATACCACTGAAAGAACCAGGGAACATTAAATATCTATCTTGCTCTCAATAATGTACACACAACTCCACTATCACAAATCAATCATAGAAATTTAACCATTTGTGATAATTATGGTTATAAAGATCTGATTATCTATTACCATTATGTTAAAAGACAGTAAATATCTAGGATTGAACAGAATTTCCAAGGTTAATTTACTAAATCAATAACTCTTTGTTGAATCTGTTATGTCGGACGACTAAAAAAGAGTGTGTAAAACTTCCAGAACTGTATTTTAGAAAACTAATTCATTTATTCTGGTCGTGAGTAATGCAAACATTGCATTTCTATTATTGTTATGCTCCACTTACTCTATCCTCCTGTTTAGTATATTTGCTGTTATTATATTGTCTCTTACTATGGACTACAGTTAATTAGTTTTGTACGTTACCCCCACCTATCCTCTGCCACAATCTCTTTTGTTTTGTATTAATGTAAAATCCCTAATTGGCTTGCTGTGTCGTCTACATTTGTGTATATATAAAGGCATGATTGAAATACAATATGATCGGAAATGGTTTGAATGGATTGTGTCTGGTTGGCTCGTGAGTTGTTGTTTTCTCTGTTCCGGCTTGGAGGCTGGTAGTCGTGGGGCAGACGTGTCTATATTCAGATTAGCAGTTACCAAGGTCAGTGTGTATTATTCTGCAATACATAACAGAATCAGTTTTTGTCTTGTTTCAGTTTGTTTGTGAAGTACGTGTAATCCAGTTGGAATGTAGCTGTCGAATAAAAGCAAAGAAAAACACTGCACTCTGTTTACCATACAACAGCTAAATGTTATTGCATTTTAATTTTGATATTCTAATCTGAACTCGAACTTAGTTATTTCTAGTCAAACTTTAAGTGAGTTTTTCCATAGGGCCAATCAGTTCAATCAGTCATATTTATATCATAGGTAATGTAAATATAATTTGAAAATATTTTTATTTTCCCATTCGTTTTGCACTGAAAGTGATCTTACATTGTAATCATATACATCTCTTGATTACTGGAATGATATCAAATCTAGTGGAAGATTCATAAATATAATAAAATTCGTTTTCTAGAACCCATTTGAAGGTATTCGTTTCAATGCCTGGCAGACATACAAATGTACTCAACTGAAGAGTCTTAAACTAGAATAACAATCCATATCATATTTAATAAGTAGTGAATTTATTAGTAGCATGTAGAAATCTAACATGACCAATAGATTATTTAGAAAAAATAATAAAAAAAAATCAATTTATTAAAATGATAAATTATTTTTATTTTCATTTTTCTTATCAAATTTATTTATTTTCCGACACAAGAACAATGAAAATGGTAGGGTGGAGAGGAGGAAGAGGGAAGAAGAGGAGGGGGAAAGATAAACATTAAGCATAGATAAATCATTTTTCAAGAAAGTAAACAAAGTAATGAAAAAAACGGAAGAAAAGTGTTTACTTTAAGTTGATCTATTTTTCAATCTAGATGGTTACTTTACTGGAGATTGTCTATTGTGGTGAATGAATATGTCACAAATTAATGTTGGCAGAGTATCATTGAAATAAGCTCACTAGTGACTAACTCCAAGACGTTTCTGAAGCTCTATTAAGAAGTCATGACTGTTGCAGTTCAAACTTCTCTAGAGTGAGACAGTTATCACCAATGATTATGAATGATCATCGCGCTATATATCAGAAATTGACGGAAGTTGAAATGTTATCATTAGATAACGTCAGACCCACTGGTGCAGAGGGTTAGGTGTTCACCATTAATCTGACGCTCCTGGTGCAAAATCTGGGGTGCTCACTGTTGAGGAGTTTCACACTAGGATGAATTCAATTGTCTAGTGCTCCCTAGTTTCCAATGGTACCCTGCCAAACATCAATCTGTGATATATTCGATCAACCAAATAACCGATTTTCCCAAAAAAAAACCATCTAAATTAATCTATTTTTGTTTACATCTAAGCTTTATTTATGTTTATTTATGATGATTCATTACATTCAGTTTTTTTGTATGTTTAGCATTCAATGGTGAACATGGTGCTTTCTATTTTCAACCGACCCCACCGCCCTTCACCACCACCATCATCATCATCATCATCAGGTTTTATTGTCAATAAGCAACTGATAATGATACCACTTTGTGTGAGTTGTATCTATGTGTGTATGTGTGTGTGTCTGGGTATGTTTGTTTGTTTGGTTGGTTGGTTGTTTACTTAATTAAGATTTTTCATAATGTTTACCATAAGGACTGTAAGTGATAATAACAATTTAATGTAGATATCTTGATTGATTTATATATGAGAATATAAATTGTTTTGAAGTTTATTGAATGATCACAATTTTATTCAGTTTTATGTTGTTGCCGTTTTTCTTTTTGTTACTTTCTTCTATTTCTAATAACTATGTTGAATGATATTTAACAATAAATTCTATAATGTTGTTTTATTGTAGTGGATACTACTCATAAAGTCATCAATAAGTAGTAGGTAGCAGGGCGTCAATGGAAATTGGAAAGAATCAGTAAACAGTATATGTGACAAGTTGCGAGGTCGCATAGAACAAGGCATGAATAAAATACATAGAAGAATCTAGAACAACCAAGAGAAGCAAGCCGATAAACGACATGGACCAAAGAACGCGAAGGATGTGCAAATTGATGATGAAGGATGAGTAACTTTTCGAACTGATTTTCAGAAAACTGTTTATTGATTTTTTTTATTTCTATTATTGTCATGTTCCAATCACCCTGACCTTCTGTTAGATTTATGAACTGTTATTGTATCTTTTGTTATACAAGAACTATATTCAATTCATTGTGTATCTGTATCCAGTCTCTAGTCATTATTGTTCCTATTGCTAAGCTGTATATAAATGGTCGATTAAAATATAATCCGATTATCTGGTGGTTGGCTTAATTATATTGTGTTACGCATTCCGGTATGGGGACTTGCAGTCATGGGGTAAATGTTTATGTGTGTGTACAGGTTGGCACTATGGAGGTCACTGTTTTCCGTAGATTGTGTTTGCCCGATGCTTCAATATATAACAAGAGTCATATGTAGAGGGTGAAGCAAAGGCGGTACTAAGGATATTCTGGAAGATTTTCCAATTAATCAATAAAAAGCGCGTTACTGGCATCAAGGTTCCTGGGAATTTGAATAAAAAATGCATATCATACACAATATATTATAACTAAGATTAGTATTTGGGGTAAAGGTAAGAAATGTCAGTTACAACTAAGCTTTTAATTTTAGAGACGGGAGATTCTGTCATTCATTGTAAGAAATAGACTTTATAGTAGGAATAGTTGACCAGTAGAACACTGCATAAGTCGACATGTTCAAAAGAAGTAGGACTATCTGGGCGAATCCTATCAGCACAATTAACATAAGTAACATTCGCCTTTTGTCCTAATCACGATGAAACTGAAACTAACCCAATCAGCCAAAATATTTTCAGCGGGGAAAACATTATGCGAAACGTCAGGAAGAATTTGTGAAAAACATAAACCTTTACACCAGTTTCCTCAACGTTATTCAGTTTACAGTGTTTTTCTCAACAACAAATTCACCACTGGTGTAAGACTGATTAAAATGTAATGCAAGTTAGAAAAAAATGTAGGACACGTTTAAACAAAACTTAATGTTGGAACATGAAATCGTTTTAAGGTTAAGATTTAAAGTTACAACTATTGATCTAATTTTATTGTCACAGTGAATGGTAACTTATGAATTGTTGTATCGATATTTACGAATAGGTCTTTGCATCGTTAATGATAGAAAACTCATCATATTATGCCTTCGCAATAGAAACCATAAGTAAAACTATACATATGCAGTAAAAACTGCATATATATAGTTTTTGTTAGGAATGATTGTGGTGTACATCTATCAGTGGATAAATCTGTGTCTTTTACTAAAAGTTTTCATGAGGCAGGCATACTGTAGTTACTATTCACTTCAAACTACATGAAAAGTGACCACATATCTTTCCAATAAGAGGGATAAGTTTCGTTACCGTTTTGTTTGCTACTTAACAATGGTAATGCCACTACAAAACTAGGATTCAGTTTTTTACCATGTAAATTATTCATATCTCCCATGTAATATGATTGTTTTTTTTTCTGGACAGAGCACGAAGTCATAAACAGTGTATTCTGATAGGTTTAAATTATGTTAATGAATGAGAATAATGATTAGTCTCTTCGTAGAATGAGCACTGACATTGCGACTATCCCATTCACTTGTTCTTATTCTATACTCAAACTTAATTTCAAGAATTCGGCGGTGTCGTGGATAAACAACTGCACTCAAGTAAATGTTAGTTGATTGGTGGTAATTAAAAGTTAATTCTATTTGATTTAGGTTTCGTAGTAGTGGACACTTATTACTAGGGTGTACACATTATTCTTAGGAGAATAAATTAGATCAGAAGTCGTGAGTTGACAAAATAATAACAGTTACGCGTTGATCAAAATAATAAGATGTGTTTTGGTGACACTAATCACTACTACATTAAAGACCAATATATACATATATAGGATTTGTCACAGACTAATTTTGGTAGGGTACCATTCAAAAGTGGGAAGCAGTGCACGGAACTCTTCAGCACTGTCTACTGGTAAAGTTCATATTTGTCAGGAGTGAGACAGTTATCACTAATGACAATGGATGATCATCGCACTATATCACAAATTGATTCAAATGGGAACTCTACCACTAGACACCACAGTAGTAGTGTAGTGGTTTAGGCATGCAGCCACCTGTTGATTTAGCGGTTAATTTGTTTGGCGGAATTGAGAGTGTGCAGCATAAAAATTGAATCTCATGCTAGGGCGAGACAGATTTCCATTGCTTCATAGTTTACATGCCTATCTTACCAATATCAATTTGTGACAAATTTTATCAATAGAACTTAATACCAACTTGATTCTACGTAACCGCTTCATCTCAATAAAATGCACACCTTTGTAATTGATGTATAGTTGTGGTAGACTGTTTATTATCATCGCTGTTTGTTGTGGAGTAATAACTATTCGCATATCTTCATAAAAGACTTTTGTTCACAAATGACTGAAGAGCTAAGAAAACAGGTAAGTCATTTTATACAAAATTATATACTTACATATAGAAGTATTCCCTAAAGTTGTTAATAGACTGGAACTGACAAAATTCTGTAACCCTATATGTATTCTGAGTGGATTATCTCAATAAATCAATAGTTCATAAGTACAATGAAGATTGAATAATAGCTAATAAATGGCGTCAAGAACGAAGGTTTCATTCGAACTAGAACATGTTTTCATTTGTCTATACCTACATTTCAGTGTTAATAATCACATCAAGACTAGAACTAAATCCATTCATGTCAAACTTCACTAAGTTCAACATAAAATTATTGAATTTACACAATGAGTAGGTATATGCAAATAAACTAATCTAAAGAGTCTCAATTAAAATAAAACTTTTGTCATGGTTATTACTTGGTAACAACATTTAGTTCAATTCAATACTTACATAAACTAAGTAACTCTAGGTAATAATATTAATATTACATCACCTGCTTACAAATAAAATTATTTCATTACTATTCATCATATGATACAAAACTATTTTCAATGTTCAAGATGAGACAAAACAAAAAAGAAAACAGCCTTTTTCATGATTTCGAGAAATTAGACTTTTACACGGAAACTAATATTTTCTTTTTTTTACTTGATGAAAGAATGAGGGGGGGAGGCCGATAGAAGAAGAAGAAGTCTAGTTTAGTTAATTTTAGTGATAATCTCATTTTTGGATATGAAATATTTTTTTTAAAAAAAAAACAATGTATTGAATAATAATTTTCTTTTGATGGTTGTTTTCATTACAAATTTGTTCTTTTTAGACATAGTAACAAACTATTTTATGGAGACTTGTTTTTAATTTATTGTTTGTAGTCATTACAGATTGATCTTAGGTGGTTTAACTTGTTTAATCTGGTTTGCGTTTTTTTAGTAAGCTTGTGTTTTACGGGATGGGGGTGCTAGCTCCATGTCCAACCCTCCTCCTTTACCCGGGACTTTACCTGGAACTGGCAGTAGCCCTAGGAGAGCTACAGGTGGAGTTGATCTTAGGTGGGTATCAATGAAAATGAGTAGCACTAGATAGTTGTTTCATCTTAGTATGAGACTCCCCACTAACAGTGCATATTATCGATTTCATCAGGGAATACAAACTAAGACCTTCAGATCTCATAATAATAATAGTTTGTTTTCAAGTAGCAATTTATACATGAGAACACATCAGTTTACAGGCATGATCAGAATAGTATGGCCTGTTTTTAATAGGGTTTTGATAGAGTCACTGTTATGGAATTCACGATATATGAATATATTAATCAATTGAGAAGCCAACGGTAACAAGCTTCAAAGTTTACAGTACTACAGTACTAAAAGGTATATTTTGTATTATAGAACACTTCCAACAAACAACCGCGCGCTTTTTGTCTGTAGCGTTGTAATCCCAAGAAACGGCTGCGAGTGAGTAGAATGAATCGTAGAGAATATCCAGAGACAGGATAATGCTGACAGTTTGAAATTTGGTTAAGGGAGCCAACCTATGTTGGTTGGTCTTAAGTGGTGAGTTGTTGGTGCATTAATTACGTTCCTAGCCTGCGTTTAAAGTAAGTTACTTAAAGGAGACCAATTCCTTACGAGAACAGACCATAAACTCGGGGACATGGTGACACAGATTATGAAATAGAAAGAAAAAACAAATTTAACTAGTGGCATCAAAATACAGTTTCAAACCAGAATCTTCTTGTTTTCGTTTTTTTATGCTACAAAGTACATGATTTTAGTGTTTGCAATTTTAGAACCGTAACAAGCCATTCCTTATTGATTTGAGGTTTAGTGGTAAGTCGTCGAAGATTTGGTACAAGTCTTTAGATCCTAGATATAGGGTGATCAGTCGTTTGAATGTTAGGATAAATTTAGTAGTGAGAATATTTTGTGGTAGTTTATTCCAGAGTTTGCTGTAGAATACGATAAAAAACTTACCGCGATGTTGTGTTTGGTACTTATCGATGAGTAATGTTGCATCGCAGTTCCGAAGATCGCATCTAAGCCTTTGGTTCCACCTGGGAGAGAAAGCCGATAATGATATTCCGTTGATTATTTTGTAGAAGAATACTAAGTTGTGTCGTAGTCGGTGACGACACAGGGGTTTTAAAGAAAGTATCTTACGTCTAGTCGTGTACTCCATGTTACCGTTAGTTGTCAAAATTCGGCGTGTGAAACTTCTTTGTACACTTTCTACGTGTATCCTATCTGTGCTATTCATGCTTGAAAAGTTAAATGAGCAGTACTCGAGTATAGGTCTTACACATATCTTAAACACATCACATAGCCCACGTCTAATCAGTACTTTCAGGTTGTCAGTAATACCAAACTGAAGTCATTCTGTGGCGAACACAAACTATAAATTAAATACTAATCTCTACAAAAATCCACCTTAAATCAACTATAATAATTGGCTCATTAGTGATTAACTTCAAGGTATTCCCGAACCTCTGTTGTAAAGTTACAACTCGTAAAGTTCAAACTTATTAGCAGTGAAACAGTCATCACAAGTGACAAGGGATGATCATCACACTACATCACAAATCGATGTAAATGAGGATTCTATAATTAAATGCTATGTGCCCAGTAACAGAGATGCTCAAACGTTTATCGTGAACCTTGAAAGTCCTTAATCCGTTTCCTGACGGAATCGAAGGAACTCACTGCCAGTAGACAGTCCCATATTTGAATAAATAATGAAGGATTGTAAGGAAAGCATTAACTCACTAATTAATGGGTCCCTATACAAGATGCATTGTTTTGAAGTACATGTGACAATATTCAATGAATAAAAATCAATCAGAACTTACTGTTTGCTAAGAATTTGTCTAGGTTGGGTACCAGTGAAAATTAAAGAGTCAGTGGACAGTTATTTCATCACAATATTGAACTCCTTACCAGTGTACACAGTTGATTTTGTCAAGAAATCGAACCCTTGACCTTCAGTAACAAACAAAACTAATCACTACATGACCACATCATCTTGAATATTATAAATGTTTAGACGTTCTACACAGATGAATTTTGTGAATATGTACAATAATCAGAGTGATTCCATGCGTAGTCATCATGAAAGTGACTGTAGAAAGAAATAATCTCTATCGTTATAAATTGAAATGAATGGAGACTAGTTGATTAGGTAACGTTTCAATGAGGAGTGATATCATACCTATTTCGCGTACTCACCAGTAATATGTGGATGATTACCGATTAATAACTGATTTTGTTCCTCTTTATTTAATAATAACGCAACTACATAGTCAGATAGATCACATCATCTTAAAGCCAAAATAAGTAAATAAAACTCAAAGAGGCAGAAGTTTCCTTTCGAAAATATCAATTTGCTGAAGGCATACAATTGTAATTAAAGTGATTTGATTTAATATAGATAAAATGACATTATATCATAAAGGCATTGTGAAATTTCAAGTTAATCAATCAATCAATGTCTGTTACTCATCATGGAGCATAGATCATCGATCAAGATTCTACAACTAACTCTGTATTCAGCTTTCCTTTCCAGTTCTTCCTAAGTGTTATTCATTCTTTTAATGTTTGCCTAGTACCCAAAGCATTGTATTCTTTCATCTTACTTTTCTCTTTTGGGCCTGAGGATTCCATGTCAATGTTTGTCTTGTGACGCAGTTCGATAATTTCTTCAGTGTATCCTAACTACTTCCAATATTTTTTTCCTTCATTTTCTCCTCAGCTGGAGGTTATTTTGTTGTGTGCAACAGTAGGTCGTTGTTGATGGCATCTGGCATAAGCTCTGCTCCAAAAAAATAAGAATAATAGTATAGTTAATCTTAAGTTTAAGAATGTGGGTAAACAGTTCTTGTCTGATTAAGGAACAGTGAGTCTAACTATCTTACTTATAAATCATTTAGAGAGATCGATATCAGTCTTCTAACAACATAGTAACATGGGTCCCTTACTGGTCGTATCTGTGTGACAAACCTATTTATTGTAATAGAACACAAAGTAGTTGAACATTACGTTGGACTACTTGTCTACATAATATGAACAGACTTAAGCAAAGTCGTTGATAAGGTGTCTCATATAGGACTTGTTCATGAACTCTCCTTCTTTTGGTAGAATGGTCTAACTACAAGCTACTAGTTGACTTCAAGGTGTTCCCGAAATTCTAGGAAAAAGTCATTACTGATGAAGTTAAAACATGTGGGGAGTAAGAAGATCACTACCAGTAGCAGTAGATAATCAACGTACTATGAAAGAAATTGATGAAAGTGGAAATTTTATTATTAGACGCCGTTTGGCAAGTTAGCCCAGAGGGTTAAGTATTCGTTAATCTATAGGTTCCAGATTCATTTAGCAATAATTTTGTTTAAAAGTGTATACTTTATGTTGTGTAAGACTTCGGGCAGACAATTACATGCAGTAATAATGTATTCATTTCATAATAATGTATGTGATTGTTGACATGTCATTATTTTCTTCAATTTCTATGACTTCTCATAGAACTACTATAGCAGAATCTACAACAAAATACAACACTTTAACTTCAAGACACAATAGTAAAGTTTGAAAAGAAACTGCTGGATACAGAAGTACATCATCAGAGAAATTATTGGACAATGAAACAAATGCCTAATGAGCAAGAGAACTAAGACATTGCGAAGATATTGTGAAAAGAAAGAATATCGACAGTGTATCACAAGGATTTTAAGGTCACACTTTATATATGCCATTATGCACAATAAGAAAGATGTAGAGTGTACAGATCAATAACAAAAGCAACCACCGAAATAGTAAACTGAGTGATATAAGTAGGACAGGATATGACTATAATCAAATACTGCTTACATAAAATCATACTAGGAAGTCACCAGATTTGAATATTTTCATGAAGTGTAGTTAAATGAGTAAATTGAGAGGTAGTAGTGTTCACGTATTTAAAGACCCATAATTTCAACAATGGATTAAGAAATACCCTTCAGCGGGATCACTGCTAACACAATATAGAAAAATAGGAAATTACCTACGTGTAATGCAGATAATGAGGGCAAATCTATTTGAAGAATAGATTGTGATATTACAGATAAACATCAACCGATCACATTCCAGTCGAGTCCTTTATAATTGTGATCGGAATCCATCTATCAAGTTGTAATGTAGCCATTAGTCTATGCGACCACCTTACAAATGTATTTAGTGTCAGTAGTGTTTAGTCATCATCATCATCATCATCATCATCATCATCATCATCATCATCATCAACAACAACAACAACAACAACAACAACAACATCTTCAGCACCACCACCATTTAAATGTAACAAACGTCAATAGCTTACTTAACTAACTACTGATTAAATCAACATTATTATTTTAAACATGAAAATAAATTGGCTTACACAATATATCCAAATGTTTTTCACCACTATTTTTCAACTATCACCTTGTAAACAAAGAAAATTTGTAATTACCATGCATCATGATGACATTAATTATCAATTCAATAGGTTAAAACAAAAACGAAGGGTAATTGAGAAGTTTATTTATAAATTACTTGTTAACATGCTGAAAATTCATAAATTTGTGAGCTTGAACAATGTGGTTTCATTCAAATAGGATGATAAATTATTCTGATACACTAGAATATTTATGGGGGGATATTTGAAATGTTAGTGAACTGTATCGGTTGAATATTAATAATGTGTTATAAAAGTTGATATCGTAGATTAGTATCACTTAGTCAATCATGAAACACTCTTCAGCAGTGTACACCCACTAGAGAATCGGGTTCAGGATCTTCAAGCTTTAAGGTGAATAAATAATCACTAAACCAATGAGGTTGGTCAGTCGGCTCCCAACTGTTAGTATTTCTAACTTAGTTAGTTTGTGATACGTTTACGCTAGCTTGTTTATCGCTATCAGTGGGTAACTGTTTCACACTTGATATGGTTGTCACATCTTGGCACCAAAATCATCAAGAGTTAGTTAGTTATGTCCTGAATTTGATTACACATAAAACTTTTGTATAAGTAGTATCCTGATAACATCAAATTCACTGAAGCGTCCTCTTTCCAAGGAATTTGTTATCCAGCTGTTTAATCTTTGATATATATATGTTTCGAAGAGGTTGGACTCCCCAATGTAATAATCAAGCTTCTGACAACTTCATAATTCTATTCATTACTTTCCTTAGTGTCTCTTATCCGTTTAGATGATCAGGTTACATCCAATTTATCTTAAATCTCTTTCTAATATCGGTTTATTTTAGTAAATTTTACCCATATTATGTAATCGAATTAATAATGTTTCAACGGGTTACCAGTCCTATCTCTTTTTACATTACGTAATCAAATAGTTTCTGGAACTACCTTTCATTTTATTCTATAGACATTGTATTGAGAACATTGTTTTACCCCACTTGCCTATCTTTTTATTAATATTGGTTAATTAACAGTGATATTTACATAATACAATCAGTTATTCAATGTATGTATATGACAAGCAAATAAACATAATGAAACATAGAAAACTTTAGCATATTCTTGAAGTATTAGTGAAAAGTTTTGACTGGTAAAGTTTAGATTTGTTGGATGTTGGATAGCTATCACCAGTAACAGTTGATGGTTGGCGCGACATATTACACATCGATGGAAGTGTTAATTCTACCACTGGTTGCCAGTTGGCCAAGTGGTACAAATAGTTAAGTATTCTTTGTGAGGACAGACCATCTTAGGTTGGATTTCCTGAGGGAATCAGGAGTGTTTATTGTCAGTGACAAATCCTATATTAAGACTAAATAGTTGTCTAATGTTCCCTGGACTTTATTGGTAATCAATCAATATCAATCTGTGACAAATACAATCAACTGAACTTAATAATCATCTCGACGAAATCACCTCAGTTCAAATATTAGAAGCGTTTGAAAAATATACAAACAAGCAAATTCACTTTTACACTCTGTACGATGATACCACTATACGTGGATGCGTAACATACATAACGGAAGTAACTGAGTACAATTGGGGGATAAAACTAATCAAATGACACTGGATTATGGTATGGATACATATGTATGTGTATGGAAATAACGAGCTCCAATGTTTGTAAAATGTTGTTTTAGATGAACGGTCAATGAAATATAATTAGTACTATTATTAATAATATTAGTAACTGTAATAACAATACTTAATTAGCTTAAGGCCAAGGCAAAAGCAATGACAAGACCTATTTATTCTGTGCATAATGTTCTGGCGTTATTTCACGAATAACTAGTACTTCCAATGTTCTTAGTAACTGAGCGGAAATAAATTTTAATACTTTAGAACATATTCCATAGACAACTAAAAAATTGATAATTGGGTTGGATGAGTAAATTAACTGTTCAATGATAGAACTTTTAACTGCCATTTGTTGCCCTTGTAGAACCAAGTTAGAATATGTTCTTGTATTTATGCTGTAAGTAAACGCTGGGTACTGTTTATGTACCTTGTACCGAAAGACTACTAAACTAATGGATGCCTGTTTGGGCAGCAGAAACTTATTGATATGATTTGACCATCAGCCAGTTGAATTATACGGAAAGCGATAACCATTATGTTGGCCAACTCAATAGGAATAACTCACTTTCAGAACTGTTTTAGAAAACCATTTCATTTATTTTAGTCGTGTGTAAAGTAGCCATTTAATTTTCATCATCATCATCATATCCTTCTGGCCTTATCGTCTCATTTTCACTTGAAAGCTACAGTTAATTAATTGTGTACACGTTACCACGAACTCTTCACCATTAGATCACTCAGATGCCTCCCTAACGATTGATTGTTCTATTTAAGTTAATTGACGATATACATGTACGACCTTATCCACGGCCAACAGTGGTAGACTGAACGACACCTGACACAGTTTGGCCCTATTAATTATGTCTTTTTAGTAGAAGTCCAGCAATTATATCGAGAAGCTAGTCACTAGTGAGCTAATATTGATTGTAATTGGGTATTATCTAATTCTGACTAATTTGTGATATCAGATTGACATTCAATAATCGCCACAGAGGGAATCTAGAATGAACGATTGTTACTTCTGAAACTATGATAGACTATGATAGATTTTCAGGATATTCGAGTCTCAACGAAACCTCTTAGTGAGATGTCGTTGACTTATGATTATTATTAATGAAGTGATTGTAATCATGATATGTTTCTCCATGACATACATATTCAGGTCTAGAATCACTGAGCTTCAAGTTCCATTATAACCACCATAAGAAGAAATTACTGAACACAAATAATTAGTCTGTATTTAGATCTTCCCGTTGATTTATCATGGACTGAAATTGAACATGAACTCGCTCCACAAGTATGACTGTGTAGATTCAGTAGCTTAATGGTGAACACTGTGTCGTTTGTCACGAAACGAACTGACTACAAGCCCTGATATGCGCATCACCACTGGAATGTAGGTACATCTAGGTAATGAATCCAAATTAAAGTGAAACGCGCGTTTTGAATTCCTCTTACCAGCCACAGTTCTACTCAAACACTAATTGATCACAGTTTACATACGATACACTATCTTATGAACGTCACCATCCAGTCGGAATTTAATGATACTAATGCAGTTGTAAATATTATAAAGAATTGTATTTTAACTTTAGTAGACTGGAGGTGTTATATTCTCTAAGCTGAGTAGTTTGATTATAAGGCTTTCGACAACTTACTAGCTGACGATATCAGTTACTTCATTAACAAACACAAAATAAAGCATAGATACTAATAATCAGAAATTAAAACCATTAAGAATGAGCGTAACTCATAAACCAGTAAAATCACTTCAACATTGTTTATACTATTCAACAATAAAATAACAGAGAAGACAACTCAAAGATTATCTACAAGATAAATTGCTTAAGCCTGGGACTTTCAAACCTCGTAAACCAACATACTTCACTATTAAACAATCTCCAATGAAAACCATCTTTGTGAATAACACTTCTTATACACTAACTGATATGCTGTGCACCTAATGAAGATTGTCTATCTTAGGGAACTGTGTTTTAGAACAATATTTCAATTATTATAACTGTGGACAATGTAATCATTTAATTTCTATGACTGTTATGTTCCCCTTACACAGTCCTCTCGTTTAGTGTATTTACTCTTAGTATATTGTTTATTACTATGAACTACGCTTACCTAATTGTGTACAAGCTGTACTCATTCACTGCCACTCTTCCCTTTGTCCTGTACAAATGTTAAATTCTTGATTGGTTTACCATGTGACCTGATTTTATGTATATATAAAGGCATGATTAAAATATAATACGTTCTCAGTTCTCAGTTCTCCGTTTTCTGGTTCTCAATTCTGGTTCTTCTATTGTCGGCCTGGGGGTGAGTGGGATTAGGTCAGTCGCGCATTACCGACTAGGCACACATCTCATTGGTGTACGCTACAACCAACCAGATCCTCCTTCCTTTCTTTCTCACATCACAACATTCTGGCGCCCTAACAATTGGCGACCGTGGGGGGGGGGGTGAAAATTATAGAATCCAATCATTCCCAACCAAAACTTCCCAGTCTTTCACTTTATAACACTAACTCACTACTTCATTTACATAATGAAGAATACAATTTTAATTTAATATTTTGTTGAGTCAATTTCCCAACATAATCTCTGGCATTGTTACTATCTGTAAATGTATGAAAGAAAAGGTTATAAAAGTAAATAGAAAAAAAAACAACATAGAAACAAATACTGTTGCTAACATTCCTTTAAGAATATGTTAATGTTAATTAACCTAATTATCGATTAAGTGTAAATAAGGTCAAATATATATTTTTGGATTAAATATTTTTTTTTTGGTTAATATACTACTTAATAACATACAATTAAAATATGATATAATTTTGTAAGTAGTATGAATATAAAGGAAGAATTAAAAATGATTCTACTTTTGTATAACCTTAAATATATTAGATCATATTAAGGAAATATACTGAATAGTATGTAATCTAATTTATTTATGTAAATAGTTTTGTAAGTGAAATGATGTTTATTAATGATTTTTATTGGATTCTTGTAATTGGTTACAATGAATTTGTAAATGGAATAGTTAAGTTAAACAAAGTAATAGGTTGTCTATATGATATAGTTTCCATGATGAAGTAAATTGATGATGAAGCCATCAACTACAGACAAGAAGTTTATTCTCTTGAAGTTGTAATTTGAAGGTGATATAATTATGGTTATCATGAGAAGACAGTTAAATGGTGAACGAAGAAGAAGACTTTGTGGGTTAAGATTAGTATTTTAATTCTACTTTCACTTCATGATGATGTCACAGAATAATGATTGATTTTTATGATCCGTCGCCTCAGTGTATACTTATCAGTGCGACTGTTCATTTAGAGCCATTTTTATTAGGCGTATGATAAAGAAAATCTATAATCGTATTTCAGAACATCATCCTTCTTGGTTTATCAAAGGATAACTAGTAATGATAAGAGGCTGTATCCTAGCACACTTAGTTGGCATGTACCTCTGAGAATGGAATTGTTCAGTATTTATAATCATATATCAAATTCTACTGAATTTAAACTTTATCTCCAGATTTCGCCTCCTACAAACAGAAGAGGTCACAACTATATACTGAAGCAAACCTAATCTTTCCATCCATAAACCGTCTGTATGACAACTGTCTTTGTCCTTACCATTAAACTAATTTTAAATATTACATTCTACTCCTAATCTTTATTCTGTGCCTGTTTTCGTTCTATTTTATTGTTAGCAATCATTTTCAATATTCAACATGCAGTTTCTCAAGCGTAGCCTTTATTTTTGTTTCTTGGTGATCAAATAAACTAACTGTTTTCTTAATCGGGTGTCAAGATTATAAGCCTTAGAGACGATTAACTAATCCATTTTATTTTACTTACTACCATTTATTGGGTACCGATGTTATAATCCTATGTGAAACTATGTGTATCTTAGTGTAGAACTACAATGAGGAGCTAATTGAAATGAAATGTTTCTTTGCTTTATTTATGTTCTTAATTAATTACACCTTACAATTGTTATCTTAAGGATGTTGAAATGAAATACTATGCAATCAACCAATGTCTGTTATCTAGTTTGGAGCATAGGCCACCCACCAGAATTCTACAACCAAATCTGTCCTGCCATTTCCTTACAAGTTCTTCCCAAGTGTTCTTCATTCTACTGTTTATATATGTCCACAATTCCCGATGAGTTCCTGGGTTTTCCTCTTTTCCTTTGGCCTTTAGGATTCCAAGTTAGTGCTTATCATGTGACACAGTTTGATGGTTCCCTCAATGTGTGTCCAATCCACCTTTAGCGTCTTTTCCTAATTTCCTCCTCGGCTGGGAGTTGTTTAGTTCTCTGGCATAGAAAGTTGTTGTTGATGGTATCTGGCCAACGAATCCGAAACATCTTACGCAGACAGTTGTTTATAAATACTCATATCTTTTGATGGATACTTTTCGTAGTTCTCCTTGCAACTTTCAGCTCCATACAACAAAACTGTCTCCACATTCGTATTGAATATTTTGACTTTAATATTGACTGGAAGTTGGTTTGAGTTCTAGATGTTTTTCCAATCAGCGCCATCAAATCTACATTAGACCCTCCTTGTTTTTCGATGATGTTACCCAAATATGTAAAAGTTTGGACATCTTTCAGATTTTCTGCGTCAAGTGTAATTGGGTTAGTGTTTGTTGTTTTCTATCATAGGATCTTACTTTTTCCCTTGTGTATGTTGAGGCCTACTGATTACGAAACTGCTGCTATATTGTTCGTCTTAATCTGCATTTTATGGTCTGTGTGGGATAGAAGAGCCAGCTAAGTCATCTGCAAAGTCCAAGTCATCTAGTTGTATCCATATTGTCCACCGTATTCCTAGATTGCTATTAGATATTGCAGTCTTCATGATCCAGTCAACCACCATTAGAAAGAGGAGGTGCGACAGTAAGCATCCTTGTTTGACACTGGTCTTCGCTGCAACTCGAGCTCCCTAAGGTTGCTTCCAGTTCCAAGCTTGGATAGAGGAGAAGGGTTTGGCATGCGCTTCCACCCCTATCGAGTAAAACAACAACCTTGGTAAAAAAACAAACCTTTATAACGCTAAGCAGTAAAATACTATGCACTCAACTACTAATCATTTAGAAATGAAACACAACACACATACTGTTGACTGAAATATCCGATTAACGTTTTCTTTAGGCATAGATCTTCCACTGTTTGATTGTGATCGTGGTCAGCAAGTGGTATCCAGGAAGCTCCTTTCGTCTTATATATCTTTAACAAATTAGAATGGATTCTATAAACAACTTTAAAATTAATTTGTATGTTGAATAATTGGTCACAATCAGTTAATTATTGAAGAAGGTTAGAAATCCATGATAGTGCTTCACTTTAGGTTTATAACCGTCGTAACCTACGATGTCCACATTTTCAATAAAGTAGTTATTCTACAATGTAAATTTCCTTTGTATCAAAATTCATTGATAAATATTCCATGCTAATAATTTTATCACTTTAAATTATGATATGCTGGGCAACTAATGAAGAGTGATTACCTTCAGAAACTGTGCTTTAGAACATTATTTGAATTATTATAACTGTGGACAATGTAATTATTTCATTTCTATGACTGTTACTTTCCCCTTACCCGATCTTCCCGTTTACTATATTTACTCTTATTATATTGTTTCTTACTATGAACTACAGTTGCGTAGTTGTGCACAAGTTGTCCCCATTCACTATTACTATTTTCTTTGTTCTGTATCAATGTTAGATTTTTTGATTGGTTTACTGTGAGGTCTGATTTTGTGTATATATAAAGGCATGGTTGAAATACAATACCTTCTCCGTTTTCTGTTCCCGATTCTGGTTCTTGTATTATCGACCTGGGGGTGAGTGGGCACAGGGCAGTCGCGCATTATCAACTAGACACATCTCATTGGTGTTCGCTACAATCAGCCAAATCTTTCTTTTCCACGTCATAACAAAGTATGAACCATTATAATGTAGAATCATTAAATTCAGTTGACTGTATGTATAAAGCAAACTACTAACTGACGAGACATAGTCTGAATATCTGATTTATTTTTGCTGTTGATAATAGTTAGGAAGTGCAATATTTTTAAATTAACTGATACTTTTTTGCTGATTTGACAGTTAATCTCCCAATTTCTTCGCTTGTATAAACTACTTCCTGTAGATATGAAGTATATACATTGACTAATCATTGAGTAGCGATCAATCTGGTGTTCGTTTAATCATTTAATGGAATGTTTCAACTATATTGATAACTCTCTTGAGATTGTAGGAAGGCCTTTTTGATGTGTCCCGAATGTCACGAAACCTGGTTAAACTCCATAGTCTTGATAAATAACCCCCTTCCCCCTAACAACCTTTCAACGTAACATTTTGCTCACAATATCAAGTCAACTAGTCTTGGAGCCACATTTTAATTTGATCAGTTTTACAGTCAATTAAACAAGACTATCCTGATGAAAAGTTGTGACTAGCAGAGTTCATAGACTGTGTAAACGAGACACTTACCCAACAACTAATGGTAAATAATCATCATAAATTGGTTGAATTATGTATCGTACAAGTGAACATCAGTTTAGCTACGTTAATATTTAAGCGTTTACCAAAAGATATAAAGATAATGAGTTTGATTGTTTTATAGAATCTATGTTGTGATCTATGAATGAAACTCATATTAAGATGAGATAGCAATCATTCAATTATAGTGTCCAACTGAAAACAATCTATGTTATATGCAAAGAGCGTATTTATTGTTTAATCTAAGATTAATGAACTCAAAAATATTATGTAAGTTGGATTGTGACTGGCAAGCGCGGAGTCCAGGACGCGCATTTCGCGCTATCCGTTACTCATTGGCTGGATGTACCTGCATTCCAATGTTGATGTTCTCAGTGGAATTTGAACTCAGTCCGTCTCGTGTCGAATGCCACCACGTTCACCACTAGACTACTGAGTCCAGACAGTCTGATATACCGGGCACCTAATGAAGATTGGCTGTTTTCGGGTACAGTGCTTTTGAACATCATTTCAGTTATTATAACCGTGGACAATTTAATCATTTCATTTTTATGACCGTTATGTCCCCCTTGCCCGGTTCTCGCGTTTACATATTTACTATTGGTATATTGTTTATTTACTATGAACTACGGTTACTTTATTGTGTACAAGCTGTACTCATTCACTGCCACTCTTTCCTTTGTTCTGTACAAATGTTAGATTCTTGATTGGTTTACCATGTGATTTGATTTTATGTATATATAAAGGCATGATTAAAATATAATACGTTCTCAGTTCTTTGTTTTTCGGTTGCCAATTCTGTTTTATCTATTGTCGGCCTTGGGGGTATGAGTGGGCCTAGGTTATTTGCACATTCTCAACTAGGCACACATCTCATTGGTGTTCGAGTCCACCAACCAAATCATCTTCTCCTCATCTCTTTTTTTTCACGTCATAATACAGTCACACTTGCGCAACGGGCACATTGGTATTAGGATGAACTTGTATATTTCCGTTGATTTGTTATAGACTGAAGCTGGTCAGCTTCACGACTATACAAATTCATCCTAAAACTCAAAGGTTATTTGATAACAATATATTATAAACTAAATAAATTATTCATATTCATGTCCTTATTTGTAGAAGAAATAACGAATAAAACAGGTCTTGACTACTTTATAACAATCAATTCATACACTAGTATATGGACAGTATTAATTCGTAATGGTGCATATATATTCATAAACCTTGACCTTAATATTTAACTTCATAAAAGCCTAGGTTGATAAGAATTAGGTTCTCTCTTGTTAAATATTAAAGTTGAGTTTATACCAAGATGTTTCATGGAAATATATTGATGTTGTGTTGAAAGATAATGACTACTTCATAATTAATGTAATCGGTAATTGAAATGTACATGCTTCTGTTCTCTATACTTTTCATTGCAAGTAGTATACTAAGAGATAAATCATCTCTATTAACCTATTGGAAGTAATCAAATTCTTTATCTCTTCATAACACTTAATGGCAATCAATATCAATTCACGAGTAGCTATCCTTAGGAGGTAATTCCTGAAGCCTTAATAAGAAGATGTAACAAGTAGAGTCCAGCTATGTCATACAAAGTGACAATACAAATATATTGCAGACCTACTGAGTTCAAAATATCAACACATGAAATCTGGTTGGCTCACTAGTATGACAGTAAAACGTTTCGCAATAATCCTGTAGATGACTGGAATGAAGTCATGAATTAACACTACTAATGTCCCATAAATGAAAGAAACAGTTGTCCAGTACTTGTCTAACTCACATCAATTCATGATATCAAATTAACATTCATTATTCAGCATAACAATCAACTACAAATCATTTGCTCAGAATAAATGGCAACAATTGTTGCTGTATATTCATTATTAGTTAATTCAATATAACTTATTGCTTTCAGTTAAATAACATAAAGTAATCTAGTAACTGATCAATGAAAAGTTGATTAATGTCACTTCATAGTAGTATACTTGTGTTTGTCTAAAAAAAATTACATATTATCAATGTGATTATAAACTAATCACAATGAAATAAATAGATTTTGAAAAGAAAAGTCGAAATAATACGTTAGCTACTACTAAATACTTGTCACGTTGTAAGTAGTATATAATCATTAAAAAGTTTGATTGTACATATGTTAAAATGTTATCGTTTTGTAGTGTAAGTATGTATTTTATACTTTTATACTATTAAATTATATACAAATAATCATCAATTTTGAAATCACGAAACGACCAGAATCAGACAACGATTGATCATTTGGAAACATTGGACAGCTCTTTCGTTCGAGTATGGGACTCCTCAGAAGGTCGCACTTACGACCCATCAGGGATCGAACCCAGGATCCTCTGGCTCCGCGAAGAACGCTTTAGCATTGGACCACTGAGTCGGCTCCTAACGGTTGATATTTCCAATTTAGTCAATTCGTAATACGCTGCGCGGCATCCACCATGTCATCGGTGGGTTACTGTCTCACACCCGACACGGCTGAACTCCACCGGTCAAGTCTTCACACTAGAACTCCAGGAATTACCTCACGAGGCTAGTCACCAGTGAGCTGATATTAGTTACGACTGACAATTAGCTATCTCTACAACCCCCCGTTAACCGATACATATAATCTCTAACAATCTTTTTCTTTACCGATTTTCGATATATACAAAACATACACCATTCATTACTAACAATGGTGGTTAAAATACGTAGATTTTCTTGGTATTCGTCAAACAAAGATTTCTGTTCGGTATCATTACAAATCAGAGGATAGCGGACAGCTTTTTCATCCTACCAAGCGACTTCTCAGCAGTATGCATCTCTACATCAGACTGGAGAGTCAAACCAGGGACCAATACGTCTCATAGAGAACGCTTAAACTTATGCACCACTAACTCTGGGTTCAATATTAAAGTTCAAACTTTGATAAGTTTCTAATATAATATGACGATAATTAATTATCATAATCGTTTCACTCCTAACAGGTCAAAACTCAACCAGACAGCATATATCACTCGATTTTCAGGAACATCTTAAAGTTAATCACCAGTAAGCTAACTATTATAGTAGATTTAAGGTGTCTTTTGTGGAAATTGGTATTTAATTTGTTATATGTATTCGTCAAAGATTGATCACGGTTGTCGAGCACTGCCTTATTTTCAGTGGTACTTAACCAAAATCAGTCTGTAAAAAATATAAACAAGTCAACCCAAAAACAGCTAGTACATGTAACATACTTTCGATGGATGATAGTTTTCGGAAGAAAGTTAATAGATGTAGATTTAAACTGTAGTATCTCTCCTGAGCGGTTCTCAAAACCACCTTGAATTAATTTCTTCTAGTGAGTAGGAGACACATATTAACGATAAAAATTTAATTGTTAAAATTAGTTATAAATGAGAAAAAACTAGGTGAATGTATTAAATTAGCACTATTAGTAGACTTACCAAGTGGTTCTAAGTTTTCACGTCGGGTGGTGAGGCAATACACATAACGTATGCATACATCCCTATGACGCAACAACATCCTCCTCCATAGTAGGGTTTTAGGAACATTCCTTGTATGTCAGTCAATTTTAGTATCCATGATATGATGATAATAAATGACTGGAAGATGTTCATATTTATAGTAGCGACTTTTAATCGTCTGTGTCTATATTGTTTCCTAAAATAAAATATATCGCTTAATTATTGGGAACAATATGGTCCTTTCAACATGTCTCATTCCTTATCCCGAAAATTTATAGACGTGAGAATCTATAATTAACTTACCTATTCATGCCTGACACTCCTTCTGCGATACCATTGTCTCTTTTTAATAAACCACTCATCATTCTCAATTATTTCAAAAATACTTCAAATGAGTTCATTAGTTCTTGACAGAAGTTCATACCATATATCTTTGCAGTATTTGAACGCTTTGATGAGTGTAACTACACTAGCACTGTATAAGATTACTTCAGTTTTTACTCTCACTTATATTAGCCAAATTACTTCTAAATACGTTATTTCTTTATAGGTGACTTTTGATCTGCTAAAAACAAATGATTCTATTCTCAGTGACCTTTTAAGACATCGAAGTGCATACTTGTCATATTTCTGAATATGTCTAGCTTTAGACATTTCAAGTTCATAATCCTTCAAAGAATTCTTGCATCTTCAAGACACGTTATTATCACCATTTCATTGAAATTATTAGGTATGCTCTATAAAACTAAGATCCTTATTTCAACTATGCAGTGAGAATTTAACGTTTGTTATTCACTAATTTGGCACTATACATTAGTCCTATTGATGGTAATCTGAAAATCCTGTACTTTGTTTTAAATTATTTAACACTGAACAAAATGGTGTATTTGCAATGTGCATGGGATTAGTACTGTTTGAATGATTCAATCGTAGATCATTCAATTTCATAATCTGTGATTGTTAATACACAAATTTACTAGCCTAAGCTGACACTGATTACTTCCCAGTTAGAGTTTATTAGTTTGTTTTCTCACATATAGATACCATATGATAGATTAATATGTTTCTAAACAGTGTTTACTTAATAAACTATTTGTGTTTTCAACTCATTTAAATTTAGATAGGATATCATACTACTAATATAACATACTACTTATAATGACACTATGTTTTCTTAAATCTTTGGTCAAGTTTGTACAGGATTAATAGTTTAACAACATGGTCGAATCTGTTTAGTGCAGTGTTTCACCAGTCATTAAAACACTGTCAACTTTAAAGTTGAGACAGATGATTTTTAATGATTTCAGCTACATTTACATTGTTATCTTTAGTTTTCTTTAACTTATCAATAAATTCCTGTGAATAGCAAACACTCTTCAATCTTTTTATTACCGTTATCAATACTTCTTTTAGTCGGTCGCTAGTGAATATACTTACACTCTAGAAAGCATTGTTCTTCCTAGATCTGTCTTGTAACTGACTGGACACTTGCTAATAAAATTTACACACTAATCTTTCTGTATTTTTCCAGTTTACCTGATCCCTGGACTGTACCGTCTGCTCCCCTGTGTCCAGGAATGTCTAAAATGTTGACATTTCATTAAGAAAGAACAATAAATATTGTGTCATGTGGATTGAATTCACTTCTATATCTTGTGTATTTTAATCGTTCCACACATTCATGATCTCATGTATATAAAAATTTGCTGTTTAACAAGTGGATTGTTCAATGTAACATGACTGTTTGTCGTTTGGTTTCAATAGTAAGCCATAATCGTAATGATAATTTCCGTTTACAGAGGAATGGAATAATTGGAAGGCTGAGTTTATGACGTAATTGGTGTTTGATAAACGTGCTAATTGTTTGTTAACAGTAGACAAAGTGTGTAATAACGTTTTAGAAACAGCCAGGACCTGCATCTCTTGCATTTTGGCTCGTGCCAATCTTTCAGAAAACTTATAATCCCTGAAAACATTAAACTGACCAGTGTATATATCTCAATTCTAAAAGGGGTCATTTGTGCCCCGAATAGGTCAGTGGTAACGGTTGTAGACTGTTTAACTGTATGACGAGGGCTCAAATCTGCATAGTAGGTAAAGTTGCTTCAAAGACAACAGATATGCCTTGCTGACGAATCCTAAAAAGTGTGAAACATATGTCAACAGTTTCCACTCTGACTTTCCATCGCTACACGATGCCAGTGATGTCGAGTCACTTAGACTAGTGGCTACAGTACAACTCGTTCAATAAAAATCAAACACCTCTGTAAAGTACTTGACAAATATTTAACTGATCCCTAAATAGCAAGTCAAGAAAGCAGACGAACTGACTATAGATGATATTCATTAACAAAATCAACAGTCGTGTTAATGGTGAGGACAAGATCAGTTTATGATGGTATGAAAAACGTAACTATATGGAGTAACGAGTTGGTAAGAGGTCAAATGTTTCAATAAATAATGTATGCAAATAATAAGACCTAATTTAAACATTGAAAGTTTAGTTATGAATAAGTAAGAGTTTAGATGAAAGAGGACAAATAGCATATGAAGATTGTTTTGATTATACTGCGTTCTTTCAACTGAATGGTTTAATCGCGGAGTTTTTACCATCATCATAGACCACTGATATAAACATTGATAGAAATTAGTTAGTTACTCAAATTGTTTACGTAACAACAAAGCTAGTGATTAATATAAATGGTTACATAACATAATACTGAAATAAATTTCATGAGTTAGAAACAGTTAATGGAAACGTACATCTAAAGTCAGTTTCATGGTACCAGAGTGGTATCCGATAATAGATTGTCATTGTACAGTATAAACTGATTTAATTATGGGGAAACAAGCATGGGCAGTCGACTAGGCCCAATATTCGCTGACAATTTTTTATCACAACTGGAAAGTACCAAGATCGACGATGTGATAAGACGGGCTTCAATATATCTTAAGTATGCTGATGATACATATATCATATGTGATAAAGAAGATCATGTTGGCGATTACTTTACTGTTTCAGTTCAGTTTATCCAAAATTAAAATTCACAAGCGAGCATGAATTATAAAATAATATAACTTTCTTAGAATCAAAGATGGCGAGGAGTGAAGATGGTTCCATTTCACAATCCATTCGTTACAAAACTTTTTAGACGGGCCAATACTTGAACTTTACCAACTACTGTCCAATCTTCTATAAAAAAAGTTTGATTAAAAGATCATTCTTAAAAACGGGTGGATTATATCCAGTAAATTCATTGGATACTGAATTGGAAATCATTCATAAAAATTCAGTAGGTTACGGTTTACCCGTGAAATTCATAAAAACGTAACTCATACTAACAAATGCACTATCATAACAAATGACTGTCTCTAAGAATAATACATACATTTATCTTCCATTCAAAGAGATTGATCTCATCATGAAGAATAGTTATCGACTATGGGCTATTATAGCATTAATTTATTCTGTTGCTAATTTGATTATTATTCATTTCACAGAAACGTTGTTTAGAGAATCAAATTTAGATAATAAACAGTCTCTAACTATCTCCAGTTGCATTTACAACTTTACACGTACATGCGACAGCATATACAGTGGAAGAACAGAGAAAGTATTATTAAAAGAATCTAAGAACAATAAGTTGGATTGTGACTAGCGTGTCTCATCCTATTTGGGACTCGTCAGCTGGATGTACCTGCATCAAATTGTAGATATTCACACCGAGACTCAAACTCAATTTGTTTTCTAACTAGATACATACCCGTTTGCAAAAGTGTAGCTATATGAACTGAGTAGTCAAGTGGTGAACATAGTGGCGTTTGGTATGAAACGAGCCAAATTCGAATCCAAATGTCGACACCAACACTGGAATGCAGGTACATCCAGCTGACCATCACCAAATAGGATGAAACACGAATTCTGGATTCTGCTTGCCAGTAGCAATCCAACTGGAACAATACTCGTGAACTATCACTACATCGAGGCAATTCGCTCGCGATGCATATATGGCAACAGAGGTTGGTCAATTTTAATCCATGACAAATAAACAGGAAGATCCAAATGTATTCTAGCTAAATCTCAAAACACATTCTGAAGCATTTGACATTGAATGATTTCAAGTTATCTTATAGTACCATAAGAGAAATGCATTTCCTTTACACTATGGTTCATTCCTTGATCCATTAATTATGTATAAATAAAACACAGCAGGTATATAATTATAAGATCATTAAACAAAACAATAGGTGGTCTTGTTTTAATGAGTTGAGTACATTATTAATACATTAGTAAAATGAAATTTTACATGTCTACATAAACGACTTGAAGACAATTAGTGAATAGTACAAAACTGTATGAAACATCATGCTGATTAAGAAACATGTAAGTGACATTAATTGAAATTCTTTTAGGTACACGTATCTTAACAGTTTTAGCTGTCAAATGAGATGTCAAATCTGTTGATTGGTTTCGTGGCGAAGAGACTAGTAGAGGCTTCAGAAAACTAATATGATCCTTCTGCTTTCTAATAATAGCTTTATCAAGTGTCAACATTGAATATTATTTCCAAAGATCAAATTGAAATAATGCCATCATAAAATGACTATTCCCTTTAATAATGTCATAAGAATATACGAAAATTTAATATAAGTCGACTGCTGAAAAGCCCCATACTAGGACGAAACAGCTCTCCAGTTCTTCCTAGTGATAAATAATTCTCTAATTCAAACTTATGCATGATATCACATTAATATTCAACTATCAAAACAACACTCAGTTTCAAAAAATATACACAATAGATTTAAACGTCAGTCAATCTATTAGTGTCTGTTACCCCTAGTGAAGCATTGGCCCTTCACCACAATTCCCCAACCAACCTCATACTGGGATTTCTTTTCAGTTCCTCTCAAGTGCTATTCATTTTTTTATGTCTGCCTTCAGTTTCAAGAGTAATGTGTTCTTTGGTATTCTTCTTTTCTTTTGGGCTTGGGTGTTCCAACTTAGTGTTTGTCTTGTGGAGTGGTTTGATTATTTCTTCAATGTATGTGTTATCCACCCTCAGCGTTTTTTCATAGTTTCTTTATTATTTTGAAAGTTGATTTGTTCTATGTCACAGTAGTTTGTTGTTGACGGTGTTGATAGTAAACATTTTGCATTAATTATACACTCAGTAGGTCTGGACAACTGAGTGTAAATCTTTGTATCAATTTACATTTTATGATCCATATCCTTTTCACCAGTCTGTTGTTTTAAAGTTTGCGCATTCTTCTGTTGTAATAGATTAACGGTGGTAGGGTGTCATTAAAAAAACAAAGTGCAGAGGACAACTGTTTCTTGTCAATATAGAACTCTTTACTACTACGCACTCTCAAATACTCCAGGAGAATTAAACCCACCTTCGTCTAACCCTCACTGAGGCAACGTCCAATGGTAGAATTTTCATTTTCATCAATTTGTGATATATCGCAATAATCAATCTGTGATGAATTCAATCGCCTAAAATTATTGCCAATCTCCAGAAAACCATTTTCAACTTTTTTCTTCTATTCAAAATATTTGTTCATCGTTTGATAAATGTAAAACATCTACTGAGTCGTGAAAAACTAGATTTTCAATCATTGAACAAATTTCTTTTAGATGATCTCATAATAAAAGTTGTCCAGTTATATGTTTGTATGTATGATAAATAAGTAAGCTAACAATTCGTCAAACATGGCAACAAAAAGAAGTGTATGTTACAATGGCGAACACGAATAGTTTAACATAGTAACAAAAATCAAAATATTTAATATTGTTCTTATTAAGATTGTTCTAGTGAAGGTAAGAATCATTTTCAATTTACTTACATAAAGTCTATCAATATGTCAAAATAGATGATGAGATTGAAAGTACTAATATGAGTTACGTAATCAAAAACTTTAGAAAATGGAAAGTATTTGAGAAGTGAATGGCTTCAATCACAAAATGTACATTTATCAATGACAGAATGAGATCAATGTAGAAGGAAGGGATAAATTAAAGAGATTTTTTATAATAGCCAATGTAGAATCAAAATAGAATCATGTTAGAATATTATGAACATTATGCAAAAACTTCAGCTTAAACCCATTGTAAGACCAAAAATTGAACCACTTTCTTTTGTAAACACAGTTCTGGCTTTTCTTTGTTTGTGGAAATGGCGTCAGCAATCCATAGAGGGTGAAAACCTAGTGACTTTGGTAGATTCTATAGAGGTTTTCTTTAAGACAATTAGCCTATGTGTAAAATATCTCCTGATTAGTGAGATTGTATATCTATATTTGATTATCCCCATAATTTCGCCGTCTTTACTTTGAAGTTGAATGAAAATAGGCCCCTTGCTCAGATTCCTTAGAATTAAAATGATAGAAAGTTATTATCCTTATTACTATTCTGATGTTGTTGGGATTCATCACTACGTTCAGTTTAGTTGATAGTTTAAATCCTATGCATTAATATGTGTGCATATAATATCATGTGACTTAAAACACATTTAAGCACAATAGAACAAGCATATAATGAATAGTCAGTTCATTCATTCATTCATCAACAAGGTAGAACCTGGCGCATACACCCATAGGTTCAATTTACCATACCACATTAGCGCAACGAGATTAAATTCACAGAGTTAACACAACAACATAATACAAGAGGGAAGAGTAAAGTAAAGGTGTACAGAAAAGAATAATAGAATTTAATATCTAGATGAAGGCAATGAGCGAATATACTTGCGCCGTTGTGACCAATTATGAGCTATGTCGTCCAGTGTCTCTAGCCATTCATTGCGATTATCACGCGGACCCCGATTAGGTAATCTGTATCTACCAACATGCCCTAGACGACTTCATGAACTGATGCCGTGTGTCGGTCTGGTCACCCCTACCTTTCTTTCTTCTTACTCCAACTCCGCCTGGTATCCTTCCGATGTTACTGCCGGTTTAAAGACCGGATAAAGTAGGTGGGTTGGGCATAGGTTTAGCAATCCTATTCCGTAAAAACAACAACCCTGCTAAAATATGGCAAATCAGAAATAAACCATTTAAATCTTTTAAATTCAGCAATGAGTCTTGAAAGGTTTTCACATCGAAGAGTTATGACGTCTCATGGTGAAAGCCGACTTTTTCCGGAAGTCATGAGGCAGATGCTCCTTCTGATACCCGGAACAACAATAATAAGTAGTCAGTAACTATGATTTTAATAAAAATGTATTAGAACTGATGTTATACCAACAGGCAATCATATCAACTAGCCGTAAATGTTAAACGAATCATAGATCATGGTACCCAAGTTGAATCTTCCCTTGAACAGGCATAACAACAATCTGATATACAATGAGGTAATTATTATGTTTTTGAGTAGATACAGCCCCTACCAGCCTTCCCCAGCATGCCTAGAAACGTACATACATTTTTATAGTTACTACGATTGATTACAATCCAACTACAGATTTATCCTACAATCGTTTCTACATGCACCTCTATCTTTCGAAATAGCTGACAAGTATTTTCAATTACATAGTAATATATTACTGACTAGATTAATGTTACACTATTAACTGGATTTTAAAGTGAATGTAAAACTTATCGCCAACTTAACACTTACAGGATGCATATAAGTTCCATTTCTATGATTGAATTGTACAAACTTTTCATATGCATTAGTTAGTATTATTATTAACTTAGACAGACAGACAAGAGAAATCCATTAGATTGTCTGTTAAAACAATACAATGGAATTGAGGAAGTGATTTAAGTAGACAATAGTTTAAATGCCTAAGTTTCTGCTTATTATTATTAATATACTACTATCTAGTTGTAGACATAGATTTTGTGAATATAACTAAAGCATTAAACAGTAAACTTTACAATCATCTATCTACATGAATTTGACATTCTCAGTTGATTTAAGTTAGACAACTCCTGAAAACCAAGAGTCAGCTCTAGATATATGCTTCGTTTTAACAAGAAACTCTTCAAAAATTTGCTTCCAACAACCCACACACCTCTCAGAAAATGGGAATCCAGTCTAGGATCTTTAAGCATTGAGATATCAAATTTAAACCTGGCTATCTTCACAACACCAATTTACAGTTACTATCAGCCCATTACCTAAAAAATCTACAGGAGATAATTACTGGAGCTCTTGTAAGAAAGTATGACCAGTGAGTTACAACCATGTCGAATTTGAGGCAGATACCCACCGAAGGTAATGAGTGAGATAGCGCATAATATTTCACGAATTGATTGAATTAGAAATCTTAATTGACAAAAGCCGACTTAGTGGTTTAATAATTGAAAAAATGTCGAGCAGCCCGAATGTGCTAGGCTTAATTTTCTAGTTGGGACTAGGATGTACACTGCTGAAGAGTTCTATTCTAGCACGAAACAACGGTCACAATAGTGTTTTCTAGTTTTTGTTGGTTGTCTAACTCTCAGCAGTTGGTGATATCAAATTCAAATTCAATGATTTCCATAACACTTAATTATATACATCTATTGTTGGAAAGATGCATTGAGCTATCTTATAATTAGATTGAAGTGAGTTAATAGAAATTAATTTAGAGAGCAGTAGATAGTTAGTTGATCAAAGTGCCTCACATAAAAGAATCCTATCACTGGATGAAGTTTAGTTTATCTGGTGGAGTCGTGGATAGGCACTAACGATCACAAGTATCATACTAGGAAGAACAGTTGTTTAGTGGTTTCTGGATTTCAGTATTCCATAATCGACAAGTAATTAAAGTAAATAATAAATTGACAAAGAATCGCTGTAATACGATATCAACTTAATGCGTTTATATAGTTACAACCCCCCCCCAATCTACCAATATGTGTTACTATAAAGTAACATAAGTGAATATGTATTATTGTGGTTGGTAAATAAAAATCAAAACGCGCATTTGATTGCATTTAAAACTTGTCAGCTTGGTGTTCATACATCCCAGTATTAATGTTCACACTCGGACTCGAATCCGGTCCATTTCGTGTCAAACGCCTCCACGTTCACCACTGGGCTACTGAGTGTATACAGTCAAGCTTGTAAAACGGGTATGTAGATATGGTTGGAATATATTTGGATCTTTCCATTAATTTGTTGTAGACTGAAATCGATCAGTCTCTGTTGTCATATGTGCATGCTGAATGGATTAACTCGATATAGTGATAATTCACAAGTATTATTTTACTTGGTTTGTTGTTCATATGGAAAATCATTAGAAACTTCAGAAATAACTAGTATCTATGTTAATTTAATCTGTTCGGGCTGTACATTTAAGTATAGTGATTTTTTATTCGAAATCCATAATATCAATGATAGAAAGTTACGAACACTTATAATTTGATTACAAATTTGTGGTTCATGTTGATGGCAAGATTCGACAGTTAGATGGATAACTTCTTATTGTTTAAATATAATGAACTGAATTCTAACCTTGATGTATTTAAGCTAGTACATATTGACAATACTAAGTAATAGTCATACTGTTATTGTAATGTTCCACAATGGCTTTATTCTTTTCAAGAACTTGAAGGTATTGTATTTATTAAATTACTCTTAAATTAGAACAAACTATGAAATATTGTTTCAGTTGGATTGTGGATGGCAAGCAGTATCTTACTTAGGACTCGTCAGTTGGATGTACCTAGCGGTGAACGTGGTAGATTTTGTCACATAATGAACTAAGTTCGAGTTTCGGTGTCAATATCAATACTTGAATGCAGGTACATCTAGCTGACTATTTCCAAAAAGAACAAAACGCGTGGTCCTGGATTCCGGTTGCTAGTCACAATCCAACTTAAAGAATACTTGTGAACTATCGCTATATTGATCCGTTCCTCTCAGGATTCACATATGGCAAAAGAGGTTGGTCAATTTCTGTTCATGACAAATAGACAGGAAGATCCAAATACATTCAATCTATCAAATACTTTTTGATACTTTGATTGGCATTAATTTATCAGAAAAATTATATTCTTTAATCAAAGTTGATTTCGTTTTTTTTCAACAGTTGACATGATTTACGTTTTTTTTATAGAATTAAGTAACTGGAAAAGTTCATTGCACTACTGAAAAAGTGATAGAGACAATTCAATGAAGAAGCTGTTTCCTTTGCAATAAAGAAATTATATACTGTAGATAAACATTCAATGTATATAGTTATTATAACACTTGAGAAAATTGTAAGATATTACATCATGATGTTTTTTTGAGATTTCAAATATCAAGAGTATCACAGTAGTGTTATGTAATGATCAGAACTAAGAAGTGTTTTACAACGAAAGCAAACTCTACAAATTAGAAGAATGGGTGTGTTGTAACTTGTACATGATATCTTAACTAGCTGAAAATAACTTTATCACTAGAAAGCTATGAACTCTCCTAGTCACAAATTCAGAAGGCACAAATCGAGTAGACAGGAACTTTGTTCCAGTAAAATGGAGAAAAAGTCAGTTCTGTATAAAATAATCGTATACCTATAGTTTTCTGAAACAACAAAATCAGTATAATAATTCATCCAATCCGAACTAAGAAGTCTTAACTATTACCCAATCAGAACGCTCCACGTTGAGACTCTGAAAGGTTTTGTCGATCAGTGATTCGATGGAATGTCTCAGGCTCCTTCAAGGGTTTTGGAGGCTTCGTTGAGGTTTCTGGGAGCCGTCCCAACAGAGCAATAATTGTTCACTTGAATTAAACAGAGAAGTGACACTTAGTGAAGACAGTACTAATAATGAAAAGATAAAACAGGTTTATGAAACTAACTGTAAAGTATGAGAAATTATAAATTACGTATAGACAAATTCAAAGTAAACATAACAAATAAAGAGATATTAGGATCAGAAAAAATTAAAGGAAAAAATGTGATGTTTCTAAACGCGAAGATCTAGCGGTGTCGTTCTGACTGACAGTGTATAGGATGCTTAACTGTGCCCCTCATTTTGAATCTACTCATTTAACAATATAGTTGATGCTGAAGGACAATTCCAGAGATATAATATGACCCGAGTTGATAGGATGTTCTTGTATTGAGCTTATAATCAGTTTGCATTCATCCTATTGGTGTTATTTCGGGTAATGTTCTGAGATTACTTTGGAAAGAGTTCGCTTTGTACAACCAATATAATAAATTCCACAAAAGCAAGTAAATTTGTAGATATACATAGATGTAATCCAATGCTAACATTCTTAACACATCTTTAAATTAAAATGTAATACTTCTAAAAATGTTTTCTTTAAAGATTTTATAATCTGACTTTCCAAAATTTCAACAGCCGTATCTTCTTTAAACTCAATATTCATGAAGAGAGATTTCTTTGTTCCTGTTAAACACTTTCCAAGTTGTTGTTTAGGTTTATGTCGCTATCAGTATAACGCATTGGATAGTCATTTTTGATGAATAATTATTGAAATTTAAATAGTTCTTCATAGATATTCATTTGTCTAGTTCTTGAAGAGTGTGTTTAGATTAATCTTATCTTCTTACTCAATAGAATCCTTCAATAAAAATGTGTATATAACTCATTTGATGTTAGTTTACTATAAATCTGTCGTTTCAATGATCCATAGAGATGGACATTCCATAAGTTATCTATGTACAAGTAAATTTAATTGTAACAATCACAGAAACTTGAGTTTGTTGTTGTTCATGCATTATGCACATGACGTTAGTACTCTCCGACAATGCATAAATTCAGTAGTATAGATACAATTTTGACATAATATTAATAATTAATAAAAAAAAAAGCATAATGATATGCTTCGAATATAAACAAATAATACACACTAAAGTACTAAGTAGAAATGATAGTTTTTGTAATTTGATAGAACCATGTTCTACACTAACGTTAATCTTATCAAGTTTATCATTATTAAGTAGGTAAGTAAGTAAGTAATTAAGCAAACATAGTGGAAGTTATATTCAGTAGTATCATTTGACTAATGGAACGTATAAACATATGGATGATAAATAAATATTTTCTTTCATACATAAATTTACTGTTGTATAACTTAAATTAACACTGTGAACATCAACATCGGGATGTAGGTACATCCAGCTGACGAATTCTAAATAGGACGAAACGCGCGTCTTGAATCCCACCTGTCAGTCACAATCCAACTTAACTAATACTTGTGAATAATCACTATATCGAGGCGTTCCGCTTAGGAAGCACATATAGCAACAAAGATTGATTAGCTTCAGTCCATAACAAATCAATGGAAATATACAAGTTCATCCTTATACTTAAATCAACGCGTTTTTGAAGACGGTAAGTAGATTCTGCAGGCGATAAAAAGCCATCAAAGATTTACAGGTTTAGTCTTAGAAAAGAATTACTATTGTAACCTGTTTTTTACCTTCGATACAAACTCTCAGCAACAATAGTAGAGTTTCACTTAGTACCATAAGGTAATCTAAATCGTATAACCAAAGTTAACCGATGAGTGTGCAAACTGAGATGGTTGGTGGAGAATTGCATTTTTCATTGATTGGATATATCACAGATTGATGTTGGCAGAGTACTATTGAAAACCAGAGAGCACTGCATAGCTGTTTTGTTCTAGTGTGGAACTTCTCAGCATCTTATATTCCGCGTTTGGGTTAGAATATTTTAACAAACCTAAGAGGTGTATTGAACGTTTTTAATATATAGGAACAATTGTAAACCTTATGAATCATTTAAATCGAGGCTACTTACACAAGGTCATCGTACACAATAAATACTTCTTTGATCTTTCGACGCGAGGGCATGCCAATAATACTCAACCAATGTGGAGCCCAGCAACTGTATTTTGGACCTCAAGGTTGCTATGTCGTTTGTTGAAGAGAGGGGCAGAGGCATGTTACAAGGAGTTTCGGCTTAAGGTTTTTTAATAAATCACTGGAATTCGGGTGAAAATCGTTGATTCTTGTTTACAGAGTCATGATTGGTTCGTTCTACGTAAGGCTTTCAGCGCAATTTTATAATCGCTCAACTTCAGCCGTATAAATCGCTTATTAAAAAAATATTTCTATGTAGTGACCTCAACCATTGACCTACTTACTTAGCTCCACATAAGCAAGTAAACTGGTCAATAGTCGGCGCTTGTCGTTTAACTGATGATATATTCCTATTATCATTATTAGCGTGAAAATGAATTCGTAGAAAAGTGATTTCTTCCGTGGATATATTCATTCTATGATTTATATACTTCTCAGAATACTAAAGTATGTTAGCAATATTTATCCAACTGTCAATATTGTGGACACTATTCAATGTCTTTTTGATCAACTATAAGTGGGATATACAAACTCCATTTCATAAACATCATGTTATATTAGGTTCGACACTATCTTGCGGGAAACATTAAGTGTCTATATGTCTATATTTCATTACACACTATTGTAATATTTACTAAATTTTAAGATGATATAGTGTAGTGATATGCTGAGCACCTAAAGAAGATTAATTATCTTCAAGGACTCTTTATCGGTTGATTACTTCATGTATTTTGACATGGACATTTTATCCATATTATAATTAGATTTCTTATGCTCTTTCTTCCCATTTACCACTTTAGTTAATCAATTGTGCATTCGTCGTTACTCGAGTTGATAGTCACTGTTACTATCGCTTTGTATTAATGTTAGTTTTCTAATTGGTCAACTTCTAATTGGTTAGGTTTTCTGTTTATATAAAAGATTGTCTCAAATGTAATTTGATTCTTACTGGTGATCAGCTTAGATGTCTTATCTTCTTCATTCTGGAGTTGGGGGGGGGTGACTAGTAATCACAAGGTAGGCATGCGGGAGCATACTGACTGGTCATGGTCTCTCATCATCAAAACAGCTTACTGATGTCATAACAAGTTAATACTTAAATTTAACAATCATAATCATTAGTGATCATTAAATAAAGGGGATAGATAATTGGTTTTCGAGGAAAAAGAAAACCAGAGCTAATGACTATGGGTAAACCGTAAGTTTCTTTAGAAATGCTACTCTAGTTTTTGTTTCCAGTTATCAAACAACTACCTTAGACTAATGATCCCATAGCAGACTTGATTAGTACAATTTTATTGATACTAGACAAGACTTGACAAATATCACATTAGTTAGTAATCAATGAACAATCCCTGTGTGTTTAACAACTGTATTAAAAGTTAATTGCTTTTTAAATATGATAGTGATATATTTCACAGGCTGTGAAACTGGATACTTGAAGATGAAACTCACCAATTCATTAGCACACTGATAATATAAACAATTTATCATTTCATGCAAAACAGGTCGCTTAACCACTTAGTCAGAGGTCTACTGTATACAACAAATAACAACATAATAATCATAAATTAAGACATTATAACTTATTAATAATGATAACTAATCATAGAATGACAAGTAGGCGCGATTCTACAGCAAGCTACAGCTAGTGATGAAAGGAAAGATTATGACGGTTTATCTGTGAAACAATCTAGATCACATAACGAATGATTCAGATTATAATATATCATTTAACGTTATTTACATAGTCCAGTCAGAGATTCTAAATGAACTACTTAACATGATAAGCGTTTCAGATATCTACACAAAGTAGGATGTTAAATTCCAGGTTTTGTAATGTTTAGCCTTTACCTTACTAGTCCATATTCTATGACAATTGTTTTATTCTATTTAAGACCCTTCATGAATATCATTCTAGATCTCAATACCAATTTGAACACACTGACTGATGAATTACTGTTCATACTGTTAGAAATGTTAGAATTCAACAACTTACAAATAATATCCTATCTGTGGAACAAGTTAGTGGGTGTCTAGAGTCAGTAGTCAAATATATAAAGTATTGACAATTAAAGATATAGGCACTGAGTTAGATTCATAATATGAATATAAACACACCAATTTCGTTACATCTAGATAACAAATTACAAATGAAGCTAGATGTACATCTCAATTACAATCCATCTATACTGATACATTAGACCTGTGACTTAATAGGTATATATCGAAATAATCCATTCAGAGCAACACAGATAGATTAGTCTCTGACTTTAATATTAACAATGAGAAAGTATGAAAACCATCAAAGAAATTTCCTTAGCAACTAATAATAATGAACATTATATCAAGTAAATATTAAAAAGGCCATCATGCTTGACTATGGCTTCCAATAACTGTTGACATTGAAATCTATATTAGATGTGTAATGTTTACCGACTACCATAGGATGTTAATAATGTGTCATGATAGATAAGTATTTGTGGATCATTTCGGGTACTTGTTTGATTAGACGTTCCAAATATAGATCGTTACTGCTTATGCATATCAAATTATAATCAAGCTTAGTTTAGTAATAGTATTATTCCAATACATGTATGAATCGCTGTATATCATATTGATTAATATACATCCAAAAGCTATAAGTAATTATATTAGATGTCAGCCATGGTGGGCTTATGAGGATTATTGTTTGAGTTAGATAGTGACTGGCAAGAGGAGTCTAGGACTGCGCGCCTCATTCTTTTATAGGCTTGTCAGCTAGATGTACCTGCACCCTAGTGTTGATGAATCAACCAGGAACACAAATTTGGTCCGCTTCGTGCTAAACACCACCACGTTCACCATTAGTCTATTGAGTTCGGTCAACCACGCTTGTGGAACTTAAACATTACTTGTGAACTATCGCTGTATCTAGGCGATCCGCTCAGGATGAAAATATGGTAAACCAAACCTTAACATTCAACATTCAAACTAAAAAAAACAACAACAGTGAATTAAACATGTAGTAACTAAATTTAAGCTGAAGCTAATACTGAAGAATTAAGTAACTAATGAATTGATAGACTAATTAACTGTCAGTTTAATCAATAAGATTAGCCATGGTTAGACAGTAATTACCAAACTTGAATGTCTATTATTAATTAATTACCTAATGAAAACATATGAAATCTTCAAATAGATATTTGTATATCATGATAAGCGTAGAACATAAACCAGAACAGAACATAACAATAGACGTTTGGAAACATTTAATCAGGACAAATTAACAATCTGTGACAAATTCAATCAACTAAACTTAATGTCAATCTCTATAAACCACTTAGATTCGCTTACATTGATCAACTCACTAGTAAGTTATTTAAGAATGTTCCTGAAGCTTTAACGAGAAATCGAGAATGGAAGAGTTTAGACTTGTTGGGAGTGAGATAGTTATCACCGATGACAATGAATGATCATCGCACTGCATCATGAATTGATGGAAGTGAAAATTCCACCATTAGGTGTTTGCCCACCTGAAACCCCTGGTGTGGAATCACTGTATTCTTTGGCCTTCCTTTTCTTCTTCGATCTTGATTATTCCATGTTAATGCTTGTCATTTGACTCAATTTGACGATTTCCTCAATATGTGTCCTAGCCACCACCAGCGTATTTTCCAATAATCTAGTCATCCTCTTCATGTTGTTTATCTATCTCCATTTGATTACAGTGTCTGTGAAGGCAGACGACTATGAAGAGTAAAGAATTATTACAAGAACCGTATAAAATGAGCATACCAGTCATCAGCAATGCCAACTTCATTCACATATTAATTATTTTAAACGAATAGTAAAGTGTAATATATGAATATCATCATCAGTGAATATTACTACTAAGCTACATCAGATATATTCAACTGATGAAACACAAAAAGAACTAAACTCATGTAAATAACTTCATTTCCCGATCATATTAATGAACAAGTGACGTTTCTGGAAGAAGACATGTGATTGGCCAATATTGTGTGATAGACGTAAGTTAATGACTGGGTCTTATATGTATATATATCTTGTATATTATTGATCACAATACATCCATGTGAGTAACTAGCTGACTTCTTGATAATCAGTCGGATCTTTGTGACTGTGCAATAGACTAAGGCAAGGCTGGGTGTTAGCTGTAGGCAATAGCGCGGCGGATAACAGGATCGATAATACCGGCCATCCGTGCATCAGATATAACAACAAGTCTTTTAATACTCTGACTAAAAAAGTTTGTTTTCATAATAGAAATACGTTAATGAGTAGTATTTTTCTAGATGATAATCAATGAATTGAAAGCTAGAAGAAGCAAAGAGAGTAACACCACCACCACCAACAACAACAACAATCAAAAGTGTAGATGTACATCGCTTCATTCTGTTTTCTTTTTTTCCATAAATCAGTTTCGTTTTGGCTTAATTATCTTAGAGACGAAGAAAATTCGTTTCTCTTATAGTTTTGTGATCATAGAGATGATATTTCTACAAATAAACAAAAAAAGAAATAAAAAAGGGAACTGTCTATAGGATGTATTCAATCGAAGAAATGAATGACGACCAGTGGAGATAATTAGGTCTATTGATTTTTGTCCCTAGAAAAGGTGTGTTCTAAATGAAGTGCTACTTGGATACAGAATGAACCTCCAGTCACCTTGGTTTGTCTATGAATGATTCTATACTGATACTTTATTGTAATTTAATTAAGTTCTATCAATTACTTCCGGTACTCCCTGTCATCAGATGGTCTTTGTCAGTAATATAATCAAATTTAGTTGATCACTAACAGATCGTTTCGTATAGTTGATTGTATGCATAATAGGCTGATGTTGAATGGGTATCAATGAAAGTGCTGATGGCAGTGGACAACTGTTTTGTCCTAGTATAAGATCCTCAACAGTTCACACCTTTGATTTTCCAAGGAAATGGACTGATAATAACCAGTTCAAAATGTTCCTGAAATTTGATTGGAGGTCATGATTGGTGATATTCAGGCATTTATCATTAATAATAATGTACTATCAAAATGACAACTGAATGATTGCAAGTTAATTGGCTTAGTGGAGCAGATGGTTAGGCGCTTAGTGTGAGACCTAAAAGCCATGGATTTGATTCCCTGATTAGGTCACGATTATCCATCGCTATATAGTTTTAAGAAAGGACGAAACAATTGTTCATTGCTCTCTGGTTATGCCCACAAAATGACTAAACTTTAAATTGTAACATAGTTAAAATGTATTCGGGTCATCCCACTGACTTGTCCTGGAGTGAAATTTACTTGTCTCTCTTGCCATATGTGATTGCCTCGTAATAGTGATAGTTCACAAGTATTATTTGAGTTGGATTGTGACTGGCAAGTGGAATCCAGGACGCGCATTTCATTCTCTTCGGGACTCGACAACACTAAGAAGAAGGTATATCCAGTGGACCAGTCCCAAATAGGACGAAACGCACTTCCTGAATCCCGCTTGCCAGTTACAATCTAACTCAAGTAATTTCGACTGATATGTTGTTACTTTGGCAAACAATAAATCAAAAACAACTATCGAAGGCTTCCAGTTGTATTAAAGGTGTGTAAACGACACTTTCGTAATTTTCGACACTAAATATGAGTTGAATAATTGGTCACTTTGTAATGAAAGTTGCATTGATAACAAGAAGTGTCATAAGATGGCTAGTTATTAACATACGACAACTGAATATGAGTTAGTGACGGAGAAATCTCTGTATATCTTACCACTTGAATCCACAGTAAATACATCCTTGACATCTTAGAGAAAGAATTAAATGGTCTTTTAGGAATGTTTATTAAGAAAATGGATACTGACATGAATATAAAGTACAATAGTGTACAAGTTAAAACAGTAACCTCTGAACATAACGTTATTGTTGAATTGAAGTTTGAAAAGCATGGAAGCTTTATTTAAAGTTAAATAAAGTACACATGAAAACTAATCAGCAATAAACGGAATAGTTAAGTTGGTAAATGCACAGAAATACGGAGATTTGACAATCTACATGTCTTCATTGAACACACCATCTAATCACTTAACACTAACAAATATAACTGTGAACATAACATTTATAGAAAATTCTCTAAACAAATGCTTAACTTCCACAGAAGTTTATACTGGTTAGCTTTTTTTTATCAAGGTTGTTGTTTTACGGGGTGGGGTTGCTAACCCCATGCCCAAATCTCCTCCTTTATCCGGACTTAGGACAGGCAGAAACCCTAGGGGGCTTCAGGAGGTGTTACAGAGAGCAATACAATTAAACTAATCTATGTAAATGTTTAGCTTCATTGTTGTACTACACAAAGCTAGATAGATAAGAGAATATCAGTCTCTTGAATGTACTTTCAGTGTTATAGAAATACACATAATCTAGTCATAATTATGTTACTAACGAAAACAATGAATTGTATAGAACGTTATAAACTATTCCCTACTTTTCATATTTTCAACATTCGTTAATTAACAAAGTTGATAATGATTGACATTCATCACAATGTATCTGATAAAAACATTGTCATATATCTAAAACCTATCAGATCGTTTTTTTCAAAAAGTTTGAAGTAAAGACTAACTACAATAAAACTTCTCTTTCCACCTCCTCCCCCCCCATTTCCTGATGAAAATGTTTATTTAAAAGCAAAATATTTGTCTACAGATGGATGTACGCAGTAGTAATTCCAAATATAAGCTATATGTACGTGTAGCTGTAATCACAAATCTTGTTTTCTTGAAGGTTTCCATTAGGAATCCATGAAAACAATGAATCTTATTTCATTAACAATGCGTAATCCTATTCTCAAATAATAATACAACCATTCGTAAATGGTTCAATTGAGATGGTTATTTCTGAGGATATTGAATATGTCACTGATTGATGTTTGCAAAGTACCACTTAAAACCAGAGAGCTGTGGACAACTGTTTTGTTCTAATGTGAAACCCCTCGTAAATACTATTTAAGTTAGATTGTAAATGGCATATACAATTCAGGACACGCGTTTTGCCTTATTTGAGACTCATCGGCTTGATGTACCTGCTTCCCAACATATGACAGCTGGGGCTGACAAGTTTCAGTCCATAACTAATAAACAGGAAAGATATGAACCCATCCCGCAAAAAAGACACGAGGACTTAATTTTATATGTCTGTAAGTTTGCCCTGATAATACTGGTTCCCAAGCTGGATAGAAAAACACAAGACTATTGAACCTACAAGATAGAATCACACTTATGTTTCAAGTGTCCTTTTCTGTATACGTGTAAAATCTAACAGAATAATCAACTAATTAACAGAACGTCAACAAGACACACCTGTGATAATATTGATAAGGAAATGAGATGTACAGAATCAACTAGTTATAGTTCAACAATGGTAAATGACACAGTAACAATTAATGAGTTAGATGGAAGGTTAGAGCTAGGAGAATATATGAATAACGGAAATAATACATCACGTTTGAGCAAAACCAAAATACGAAATACTCACCTGAACAACAGTTCATGAAGTTAGTCATCCATCTTGATTAGCCCAATTTATCAGTTACCTAGTCGTATAACAACTTTAATCATATGATTAAAGTTAGATTGTGGCTGGGAACTGGAATCGAGTATTGGGGACGTGTCGTTTATAATTACAATTATATCGAGTTAATCGTCTAGAAAGTAACTATGATAACAAAGATTGATTAATCTAATAAAAGTCTAATAAAACACTTTTAAATTGGTTTCAATCACATTTTATTATCTGTTGGCAACATTTAGCATCACATGAAACTATGGACTTCCATATTGTCATATGAATCTTAACGATTCCACAAATTTATTGTCATTCACTTTGTAAACTTTACACAGAATACACTATAAGTTATGCATCATTAATTAACACTAGTTAATCATTAACCTTTTACTACCTTCAAGAGTGAATTAGTTACTTTCTCAATTAAAAAAATCACTTAATCAATATAAACTAAGAAGTTAATAAATATCAATTGAACTTCTATTTGTTATTCAATTCTGTATTCTAATGATATGAGAAGAAATTGTCTATGTCTTAAGGGAATCTAATCTCATTAAAACAAATTAGTTGTTGTTGTTGTTGTTATTGTTGTTGTTTCTGTTGTTTTTGTTTTCTTAGAATAACGGAAAAAAAAAGTAATTAAATCTACCTTTTGAATATTGACTTCAGTTGAAAATAAAAGAAACATTCCTTGTTAGTTGTTGTTTTTTTCTTCTAGTTTCGAATTCTTCAACAGTGTACATTTAACAACCTACCAGTTATCATATTGAAAATTTTTAAATCTTATGGATAAATTAAAATTACTTGATAGATGTACAGTTGTTAACATCTCTAACCGTAATCTATTTGTTATATTCCGTGTTTATTACATGTTGCTAAATGGCAAGTACTTTCCTTGTAGTAAGTTATAAGTGAGTACATAATTTTAGTCGAAAACTGATCGAAAGAATAAAAAAATCGTCAGTATTCTTGCTTTTAGAACTATGTCAGTGAGTAATTTATATGTTTAGTAACCTATTTCTCCTAGATCATTCTATCTATCTACTTATCTATCGATAGATCGATTGATCAGTCTATCCCTAATCTTACTCTCTTTCCCTCTCTCTCTCTCTCTCTCTCTCTCTCTATATATATATATATATATATATATGCATTGTCATAAGGGTTATTCCTTGTGGCCAATGATTGTCCAATGCAGACCAATTCGGGATATCAAATTAACATTCAACAATTTCCATAGCACCCAATTATTTACGTGCATGTTTCAGACTGATATTAGTGAAGTATCACTAAAATCCAAAGAACACTAGATAGACCTTTGGTCCTACCATGGAACTCCTTTGTATCAGTGGTCACCCTTGATTCCATCAGAAAATCAAACATAGGTCCTTCAGATTACGTGGCTGACGCTTAACTGTATACACCACTGCGTCAATCAGCGCCCATTTTTAGAATCTTTATTTTTCACTTTTGACGAGTTCCATACTGTGACAATACAGCTGCCTAGTAATTTCTAATTTTCTCTAGTGTACATGTTAACATCTATCTGGACTAATACAATCAACTAAACTTTTTAGTTGTCTCAATAAAATCATCTTACTGCATTTGCTATGTGTTGTTTATCATCAACGATGATACTTTTAGTTTTGTGTTAATCATATTACTATTTAATATTCAGTCATCTTCGTTTATATCTATTGAACTTTCATATTTGAAAGCATAATCTATATTATTACAGAGATATATTTTTACTATGATTTATATTTCGAATGTATGATTAAGTTTGGACTCCAAGTGATAAATGGAATCTAGAATTTCGTCTTATTTGGTATTCACTAACTGGATACAACTGTACTTTAGTGCTGATGTTCATATAAGAACTCAAGCTCAATCCAATCCTATCATACGTTATAGTGCTCTCCTAAGACGTTTTGATTCTGAACAGTTACATTAGATTTCTTTAGTCAATTAGAATCTATTACTAACTCTAATCATGAATTAACACTGTAGTAAAGCGGTCAATCCTAAGTTGTAATTTTTAACAATATTGGTGGGAAAATATAAACACAATCACTTTCTGTGTTTCTTTCTATGATTCCTCTTAATTATAACAGTGAATAATGAAACAAATAAGTTTCCAGCATCATGAAACAATTCAGTATTCGAATTGAGATTGTTTGTGAAGATTGGTATTAAGTATTAGTTGATTAAATTCGTCACAGATTAATGTTTGCAGAGTATCTTTGAAAACCAGAAAGCACTCGACAGCTCTTTCATCCTAGAATGAGATTCCTCAGCGATACGTACCCCAGATTCTGCCCATAGGGCTTCAGGTTAGAGAATTGCTAACCGTCTAAACCACAGGGAAGCGATCCAATCGTATCATTCTAATTATCTTAAATTTGTGATTCCAACAGTCGATGTCAGCAGGCCACGTGGTGTAGATGATTAGAAGCTCGTCAACCCGAAACCCTTGGAGTAGAATCTAGTGTATACACTGTCAAGAAGTTCCTTACTAGAACGAAACAGTTGTCAAGAGCTTTTTGGTTTACATTGTTACCCTTTCAACCTCAATCTGTAAAGTATTCAATCAACTAGAATTCAGTATTAATTGATCTTCATTAAGTATCCTGTATATGTAACACTTTAAGGTCATTACGGTATAACTGATAAACTGAAAGATCTTTGTTCATTATCTATTTACAGTTTGTTGTTTGTTTGCATGTTTTCTTTTTATTTACAAAAAAAGATTGACAGCTTACTTTCTTTTATTTTTTCATAACTTCCTTAATTAGTAACAATTTAAAGTTTTATTTTTAAATGATATGCAAATGTTTATTTTAAACAAAAATTTTGAAAAAGAGAACGGAAATTAAATGACTACACTTCTTAAATATTGAATGATTGAGAAGATAAACTACAACTGGCATGAAAGTATACAAAAACCTTCTTGTTGAACTCAATTGAGTAGTAGATTAGAGAATAAAGTGATGTTTAATATAAGCGGATATTAGTTATTGTATTAGTCTGTATAGGAATACTAGTAACACTGACAAATTCCCAATAGAATAGAAAGTGTATCATGATTTTCATTTGCCAGTTGTAGTTTGACTTTTAATTATACTCAAACTATTGTTTTGTATTATTCTTCAATATAGATGAGATTGTATTGTATGATTGTATTGAACGTGTTATATTCAATGATTTACTATTCTTTTATGGATAAAAGTTACATAAATAGTCTTTAGTACTACTACCAAGTTTTATTGTATGTATACTTTATTCAGTCTGTACTCAATGATTGGCTTTTACCTAACATGGAGCATAAGCTGAAGATTAGCATTCTTCAACCAACACTGTACTAGGTCCTAGTTTACACTTCTTTCATTCTGCTATTCATATCTGCCTCCAATTCCCAAAACAATGTATTCTTCGGTCTTCTTAGTCTCATTTGGCCTTCGAGATTCTATGTTAGTGCTCGTCATATGACGTAATCCTCAACTTATGTCCTAATCACCTCCAGTGTTTCGTTCTAATTTCTTTCTCACCTGTAAGCTGGTTGGTTTGTTCACTTCCACAGAAGGTTATTGCTGATAATGTCTGGTCAATGGATTTGAAGTATCTTACACAGACAGCTGTTTAGGAATACTTGTATCCTTTGAATGATGTTTTTAGTAATTCTTAAAACACGTTTCTCCTGCATAAAATCAACCTGTCTTCTCATTAGTGTTGATAATTGTGACTTTGATGTTTTCTGACAGCCGGTTTGAGTTCCAAATGTTTTTCAGTTGTAGAAATTCTGTCCTTGTCTTGATAATCCGTGCAGTCACATCTACACGAGACCCTCCTTGTTTATTGATAATGCTGCCCAGATATGTAAATGTTTCTACTTGATCTGTACTACGCCTAACATTTTTTAGAAGACCAGTTTGAATAATTTTAAATGTTATGAATGAGATCTTCCATGTCAAATTTCAGTTAAACAAACTGAGCTTATTTCATGCATAAAATTCCAGAAATGACCTGGAACTTTTCCAGGAAAAACGAATAAATGCGATGTCTGCTAATAGACTCGAAAATAATGATTGATTGGCATGACGTTCGATTGACCAAAGCCTTTCTCAGAAGTGTAGATAGAAGGAACAAACACCAGTGAATAAGAGTTAAAACCGAATTATTCATTAAGTAAAATCAGTAAACTGGATCAATTCATAAAAAGAATTCCGCTTGCCAGTCACACTCCAACTTAAATATCATAGTTAATGTTTAATCCGAATTAGCTTAGCCGCCAGGGTCACATTAATATGAAGAATAGTCTTGACAGATTAGGATTTCCTGTTCTTCGCCCTGCCCCCTCCCTCTAAATATCAGTTTTATTTTAATATTTTAAAATAGCATTAACAAATATTTGATCAGAATAAAATGAATTTAATTTATTTCGTCTCACATGATTCTCTTCAGTTGCTGCCTACAACCTAGAATGTGTCAAAATCAAATTTATAACAAGATTTGAAAATACACGTAGACATAAGTTTAGTTTTAGATTATTGATCGCACGTGACAATTAGTATGATGTAATAAATTTACTAATAAAATTGTATGATGGGATAAAGTATTTCAATTCTATTTCATATGTCAGAAAATGTTCCCAGAAATTATGCTAATAATAGAGAGAAGTGAACCAGAAGTATATGATTATGTAATGAACAAATGACAATGTTATGAAAGAGTAAAACCGAGTGAATTAAGCTGCATAAAACAATAATGAAAATTGTTGAAGTCAAGCACAAAATGACGTAACAATATAATGATATGAACGAGTTCGAAAGATATTTTTAAATAAGTTCTATAATGAGAAATAACTCAATCTTAAAGGTGTAAGGAAAGACTTACAAAACATTCCTTTTAGAAATACAATTGAAGTTTTTTGACGCCTGATGACAATAGCTCGAGCAAACCTCGGGAGCTGAGGCTTGACTACTTGCTAATCACCTTGAATAATTTCTGAATGTTAACCTAATATCCTAAATTTATTAGATGTCTTGATATATTACTGTTCATGGCTTTCCAACCATTTGATCAGAGGATTTTTGCAATGTATTCAACGATTCTAAGATAAGCTCTTTATTTCTGTTCAACTAATGTAGCTTGCCAATCTAACTGTTTTGATAGCTGCACATAAATCCATATAAAATACAATTGACGTTAGCATTAAAAGTGAATCTGTTTACCATAGATTGAATGAATCAACTTATTGTTTCGTATGAAATTTTGACTTTGGTTAAGTGGGTTCTGGTAAATCAACTATTGACTCTCTGACTGACTCACATTATAACAACATCAGGTTTGAATGTTTGCTTAATGAAAATGTATCTTATGTTTACTGCAACTAATTTAAAGTTACTATTTCTAGTCCACTTATACTTGTTAATGATTATTTGTGAATAACAGAAGTATTTCAAGCACTTTTCAGTGTTTATAAATACTTCTTCTAGTTAATCAGGAGTACATAATCGTTCTGCTTCAAATTATAATGTACTGGTCAGTACCCTGTTGTAACTGATTGGACTAGAAACTATTAAAATTCAAATGCTGACCGTGTCACGTACTTTTTAACAAACCGATTGATGGGCTGTATTATTTACTCCAGTGTGTGTTACGACGTCAAGGAACTATAAATCATCATGTCTTTTGATTTCCACAATAGAATGTATAGTGTATTCCGTTTTATTGAAAGTTTTCGTAGATGAATTGTAAGTTCCTTGCTAATACACACATTGAACATATCATCCACAGGCCTTGAATATTCAGTCATATCTTCTATTGCTTGACTAACCTTAGTCTTTCCAAAAAAACTTTTGAAAATATCTGCTGGAACAAGTCCCAATGAAATACTGATTGCTAAACAATCAATGTAACTGGCTGTAGTACTTATTTTAACTAAAAAAGATTATTTTTAATGCATATAAGCGACAAACCTTTGAACTTAGATTGTGGTAGTAGCATAAAATCAAAATATCGGAGTCGCTTGTGGTTTGAAGAAGGAGTACATTAGCAAATAGTAACGCTTCGTCGAAAGAAACCATTAACTCATCAATAATTTTAACATGATTCAATCCTAAATAAATTTGGGATGCAGGTGCATTCAGCCGACGAGTCCCAAATAGAACAAAACGCGCTTCGTGGATTCCACTTGGCTGTCACAATCCAACTTAAATATTACTTGTAAATAATCGCTATATCGAGGCAATCCGCTCAGGAAGCACATACAGCAACAGAAACTGACTAGCTTCAGTCCATAACAAATCAATGGGAATATACAAGTTCATCCCAACAGGCAACCTTATGTTGAAGCATGCAATGAAAAAGTGTTTGAACCTACAATTAGACTGCTTGTCGGCGTAAATATAAGACTACGTCACCAAGGAACAAAGTAAATGCTTTCAAATCTGATAGCTGACGTCTAGTCACTATCGTCACTGGACTGGATCAGTTCAATGGTAGGATTCTTCGTTTAATAAATTAATGATATAACACAACAATTATTTAATGTAGATGCTAATAAATGCATAACATTCGACTTAACTGGTGTATGTGATGAATGAGTACAACAAGTTAAAACTAATTTCTTCAAAACTACCCTAAATGAATTATAATAATCACGTCAATAGCAAATTATGTGAAAACTTTCACGGCTTTCTAGTGAGGATTTCTGACTTATGGAACTCAAACAATCTGGGATTACGACGCTTTTCACCAATAACATCGAAATTTGTCTCATTTTAACACAAATCGATTAGGATGATTATTATTTTGTGGAGATTGGTTATATTGTTTGGTTGAATATATCACAAATTGATGGAAGTGGGTTTTCTACCATTGGATGCCGACCCAGTGGTGCAGATGGTTAGGCGTTCGCATCAACCTGAAGCTCCTGGTGCGGAATCTGGGGTGTGCACTTCTGAGAAGTTCCACATTAGAACGAAACAACTGTCCAGTGCTCCCTTGTTGTCAATGGTACCCTGCCAACATTAATCTGTGATATATTCAATCAAACAAATCGATTGAATTGGTAGTTCTATCTTTAAATGTCAATCCAGTGGGGAAAATGGTAAAGAGTTCACTATCGAATTTTTAAGCACTTAGTGTGGCTTGACAAAGTACATTTGTGAAGACCTTCAGGCAAGTGCAAAACAACTATCCATTGCTGCCTTCTTTATAATGGTATCCAATCAAGATAAATCAATAACACATATAATTAACACATTAAAACTAATAAATATCAGCTATCGTTTAATAAAATAAGTTTCATCAACTTTACAATATAGTACATCAGTCACCCAATATCATCTATGATAATTATCTTGCTCATAACTAATGGAGTACAGACTTATCTAGAGTTAGACAGTTATCACCAATCACATAAGATGATTGTTGAGCTATATCACAATTTGATGGAGGTAGGAATTCTACCACTGAATACCGGCAGGTCCATCAGTGCAGAGAGTTAGGTGTTCTCCAATCTAAGCCCCCCCCCTCTGGGACAATCAATGATGTACACTGCTGAGTAATCCTATACTAATATGAAACAGCTATCCACTACTTCTTAACTTTAAATTATACCCTATAAACATTAATCTATGACGAATTCAATCAAACTTAAAACAACTTTTAATTCAATAATTTTCATCTTAATGATATTGACCTAAATCATTTTGTAACTATGCTTAAATGAACAATTCTATTCAGTGTATTCCTTTTTGTTGTTGCTGTTGTTGTTGTTGATTAAATGAAAAAAAAAAACAAAAAAGAAAACGATTTATTTGATAGATTAGATACAAGTGATAAGCATGAAAATAAGTTAAGTAATGCTGACCTATAAAGTAAAATAAGATGAACATTTGTTTCTTAATAATTAATTAATTCAATGCAACAAATGGTAGCATAGAAAAGAGATTGAACACATCACGTTATAACATCAAAATGAGTTATATACGTATAAAGATTAAATCTATTCATATGGTTGTAGATAGTTATAGATGGAATAGATAAACTTATATGTCTTATATGGCTTATAGGTCTACAAGGAATTGACCATCATTTCTTCTAGATAAAGACGTAAGTAGATGAAATATCCAATGATAAAAAAAGTATTAGTAGGATAGTAAATGATTTTTCACTTAGTATTTAAAGTACTCAGTAGAAATCTCTTAAACTACCACAGGTAGTTGGGAATTCCTGAATGTGATTTTCATGAAGATGAAGAAATCGTGTCCATAATTCAACTTACTGTATTCCACCTCTGTTTTCTGGAATACACCCTCTAAGAAGCATGTTCTGTTTAGGAAGTATAGTCGTTAGTGTTATTGGCTGCATATTAGCGTACAGCCGTATCTTATCAAATCCTAAAGTAAACCTAAAGGTTTAACTATACGTAGAATTGTTAGTTCACATTGATAAACGGATTACCATACAAATAAAACTCTCAAGTTTAGTGGTATAGAAAAGTTCCTCGAAAAATCTTCTCAGAAAAAGAAATTCTGTTTATGTTGGATAGTCACTAAATGGTAACCAATCGGATTATCACCAAGTCTTTTATAGTGTTCATCTAATTTCGTCAACTAATTACTGGCACTATGTACAGATGGAAGGTGGTTTGAAGAACAGCCGATAGGAAACCCTAGACCTAAGTTTCGTCCTATTTTGTACTCGTTACTAAGGTCTACCTGAAATCTTCGATGAAACTTGAATTCCCCCCCCCTACTTGAGCGACCCCTGGTTATCCAGTTTTATAGTCTATGACCGTTACCACTACAAAGGACTTGATGAGCATTCAACTAATTACTACACAGTGATTAACCAATGTACGTAACACAGCCTTACACTGAATCAGTCGAGGCCCAATTAGTTTAACTTAAACGGTCGCAGATTGTAAAATTGGGTAACTAGGGATCAATTTATTAAGAGAGCATTATTTTCCCCAAAGACTACAGGTACCCTTTGGTGACGAGTCTTAATTCTTACGAAACTTACGTCAAAAGTATTTTGCAGAGTGCCTTTTGATCCATCTTTCAAATAATAATGATGTTTCTCTTTAAGTTTACTGAAATACAGATCAAAGTCATTAAAGTCACTAAAGTACAAATTATATGGACTTATTAGTTAGAAACAAAATGTTTAGAATAGATTTCTGACATGAAATCAAATATCATTTCATTAAAGTTCATTATAAAAAGCAATAAACTTAGGAACAACTAGTGTCTACAGTAAATTTTCGTAGTGTAATAAGAAAACGGAATTGATCAGAAATATGCGGAGATGTATTGCACCTCGACATTTCAAACAATTTAACTATAATTAGAAACTTATCAATCACTCTTGCCATATGTGAATCCGTAGCGGATTACAACAATATGGCGGTGGTTTGCAAGTATTGTTTGATTAAAATTGTTACTGTTTAACGGAATCCAGGACACGCGTTTCCTTCTATTTTATTTTATTATTATTCTGAAATTTAGTACAGAATTCCCTCCAGTTTACAGGCATGGTCATTATGATACAGAAAGGTTAACTCTTGCACAATGAAACGCAAAGTTTTACCAAAATGAGTGCTTGACTAATAGTAACATTTACAAGACACTAGATTAATATGTAGGAAGATTAAATGTAAACAAGAAAACCGTCAACCAATAGCTGGAAGATACATTTCAGTCTTAAGTGTTCAGAGATGTATTAGTAAAGAACACTTATTAATATATGTAATCAGTTCAAGAAAAGGAGTATCAAAAACGCGACACAATTAAGATTTAGATACTACACGGTTGTTTGAAATAATCAATTGTGGAGTCAAGTACGAACATGACCTTGTGTGGGACAGCACCTTGCAGGTGGACGATGGAGATCGGAGGTACCACATTAAGGTACCATGAGTAGATACAAAGATGCAATTTTCTTTTCAACGTGGATTCTGGGTGATACTTTCAACATGTCACAATAGTTGGGAACTGAGAAGATAAAGAAAAGGAACAAGCAGCAGGGCAAGTGGATACATAACCAATTAAGTCCATCTGATTCCAGTGAAACCTAAAGTGTACATATTGCAGTAACTGAAGCTCATTGGTTATTCGACTTTTTTATTCTAGGAAATGTCGACTGATTCTAAAGATAACTATAGTAAATTTTAGATCTACTTTATCCTATAAGATAAAATATGGGGAAATAAAGGCATACTGCATCACCTCTAAGAAATGCATAGACATTACGAGATTCCAAAGCACTCTCTGTTGGGTGGGAAAACGTTTTATTGCCTGTAAGTGAATAATCAAGAAGCTTTTAAAGTCTACAAGTAACTTATTTTTAGTAGTGTTATAAGAAAAATTAAATGCCAGGAGGTCTATTGATAAATGTACCATAATCTATATAAGTTACAGATACAGGCATTATCTAAGTATAGGTTTATTGCCAATCTAAACTGTGACAAGGAGCTAGATTGTCGTATGCTTTCTGGTAACCGGTTCCAGAGGTTAGCATAACGTGCAACAAAGAAGGAGGATTTTAGCTTACTAGTTGCTCTCTGCACTGTTACCAGGGAGTTTTCGTCCCGAAAGTCCTACTTATGTTTGCGAGCATATGTCAAGGCAGTACAATCTGTTGTAATTTCTTTATTATGAATTTTATAAAGTATCGTAAGATTAAGTTTAATCCTTCTGATCCATAAAGGGTCTAATTTCCAAGCACAGCATATAGGGTCTACCAGGGGTTAGTATTCTAGCAAGATACCGTTAAACCTTCTCTATTTTTTACCGATCTAGTGAACACATGCAGCTTTATAAAATTGAGCAGTACTCAAGCAGAGGTTGGCAGGAAGTACCTCCATCCTAGTGTTGGTGTTCACTTCGAGTCTGACCAGGCGTTCTAAGCTGATAACCTCATAGTTCATACCTACCAGATCGGAGAATATAATATAACTGAAAACATTTTTGTGACATGCAAATATTTTCTAATATCTCGTAACCGTTAATTTTCATCGGCGGTGTAGTATTTTTTTATTTTATGTCTATCTCACTTGTCACCTAACTTTTAATACGGTAAACCTTCATTATCTTTATGTCCGTACACACAAATGTCTTGAGAGAGCATATCTGTGACTAGATTGTTTGAAATATACGATGTAAATACATGTTCATACTTTTCAGATCATCTCTATTTTCTCAACAGTATGGTGATAATAAAACAAATAATCAAAGTTCAGATTTATCGAGTATGAGACAGTTATTGCCAATAAAAATGGATGACTATCAAGCTCTACCACGAATTGATGGAAGTGGGAATTTCACTCTGGGCACCGATTAGCCAGATAGTGTAAACGATGACCTGCTGTTTCTAGATTCAATTCCCTAGCCTAATCAATAGTGTTTGCTGTTATGTCGGGCCACTAAAGAAGAGTGAAAAACTTCCAGAACTGTATTTTAGAAAACTAATTCATTTATTCTGGTCGTGAATAATGTAAACATCACATTTCTATTATTGTTACGATCCTCTTACTCTATCCTCCCGTTTAGTATATTTGCTGTTATTATATTGTCTCTTACTATGGACTACAGTTAATTAGTTTTGTTCAAGTTACCCCCCTCCCATCCTCTGCCACAATCTCTTCTGTTTTGTATTAATGTAAAATACCTAATTGGTTTGCTGTGCGATCTGAATTAGTGTATATATAAAGGCATGATTGAAATGCAATATGATCGGAAATGGATTGGATGGAATGTGTCTGGTTGGCTCGTGAGTCGTTGTTTTTTCTATTCCGGCTTTGAGGACTGGTAGTTACGGGGCAGACGTGTCTGTATTTCGATTGATAATTATCAATACATAACAGTCACTTCTACTGAGGAATCATATACTGTGACAAAAGATTTATCCAGTGCTCCCTGGACCTTTCTAGTGCCTAACAAATATCAGTTCGTGACGAGAGGAAACAACAAAACTGAATGACAAACTGTATTCCCAAGATGAGCGTTTCTTACTTGATATTTGTCAGTCCGATATACTTACATCTCAGTTTTGATGTTCATCCTAGGACTCAACCTTAGACTACCAAGTCTAGTTATTCATACTTGTGCAACAGTTATATACGTATATAATGTGAATGTTATTGAATCTTCCCATTGATTTGATATAGACTGAAATTATTCAAATCATATCATATCAACATAAGGATTCAATCACATACACATTAAATATCAAACGATATTAAACAGTTACTGCGTAAGGAAAGACTAATCTTTTCATACACTCAACAATAGTAACAACAACAGCAAACAGATGAATGTGATTTCCGTTTTTTCAATTCATCTCATTGTTAGATATGAAGATAGATGACATTTTAACATATAGAATGTTAAAAAAAATCATTTACATTACTTAGTCTATTCTCTACTCTACACTATTCACCTATATACATCTAAATATTACTTTATTGAAGTAAATCATGCCAATCGTTAAAATACAAATTGATTTATCTTAAGTTAAAAAAAATATATTTTTCAAATGTAGTTGTGTGGGAAGCGGGGTGTTGATGGGTGTGGTGGATAGAGTGGAAAGGGAGATCAGGTAGTACATTATGTAACATTCGAAAAAAAATTTTTTTGTTCCTATGAAAAACCAAAAGAAAAAAAAAGAAGAAACAATTCCTAAAGAGTATTCACTTAAGTGTATAGCATAGTATAGTGAGGTAAGACATGAAAACACATTGATTTAAAGAGAATTAATTCTACTTCATAAAAAGTAGAAAATGTCACTTTTCGTAAAATTTGTCTCCCTGTTATTTATTCATTTTTTTCTTTCTACTTCTTCTTTTTTGTATTTCTTTCTTTTTATTTTGATTCTTTTTTTTTATCTTCATGGTGGTTAAACTGAAGAAGAATGAAGGAAAAAAAGCAATAAACATTTTTTTTTTTAGTGTTCATTCATGAATATTTTTTTTTGGTTTTTTGAGAAAGTTTTACTGAACCAAGAAAAAAAATAAAAGAAAAATGATTGTCTATGATTGTATCCACAGAAGAATTTCAATTTGCTTATTGTTATGTTATGTTAGAATGTAATGATGTTGATTGAAAGATGAAATGTTAATGCGGTATATTGATTAACAGTATCTTTTCTTTAGAAATAATCTTTAAATATCAGTGACATCATCAACTAATACTATTTTTTATAATAAGAACCAAAACTGTTATGTATTGCGAAAAAATACAAAGTGCCAATGTGTTGGGAATTCATAATTCCTAAAAATACAATGATTAATTAAATCAATCGAATGAAGTTGTATTGATACATCTATGTAAACATTGTTCGCCAATCTCATCACCTTTTGCTCCGCAATACAAATCTTTCTTACAAATCTAGTCTTTTGGAATAGCTGAGGGCTGGGAAGAACAAGTTATAGTATCCAACAGAAGTACAAGTATCTGAGATAGCATTCGCAGTTACTCGTATCAAAAATCGGAGAGATAAGACATATAATTTGGCTGCCTTGGAGATTGTAACGCAAACCTTATTAAGCCCATATGAACTCACGCGTTTTTTGTCTTATCTAACTGGGGAAAACATAACAGTTGGCGACGGAGGTAAAAACAAACAGACTCTACTGAAATCGGAGACATATCAGTGGCAACGGCTTAAAAAGAATAAATTCGGCTAAACTGGAGATGTTATTGGAGCAACAGATGAAATTAATGCAATTATTCATCGATTCAAAGACTGTATTCAACGCAACATCATCTGTCCTTGCCTTCAGTGCTGTACCTTCAATTGATACCATTGCCAACAGTAGAGTGGGATTCATTTATGATCCTGAGGCAAATATTACTTTTGGCATTTAGTTCCGTAGATATGAAAATCACTTTAAATTCGATTTTGCTGCTCAGGACGATGCATGGAAAATTCGATTATTACTTCGAAAACCTGGCCACAACTAGACAAACCATGGATACGCTTGCATATAGATTTTGCTGGTCCAATAAATAGTATCACATATCTCGTACTAGTGGATGCCTATTTAAAATGGCCAGAAATTGTTCCCGTAGTTCCAGCATCTACTAATCGATAATTGCCAATCGGTATACGGACACGTCTGCTCCACGACTACCATTCCTTCCCCCCCCCTATGCTGGAATAAAGAAAACAACGACTCATGAGCCAACCAGACACATTCCATCCAATCCATTTCCGATCATATTGCATTTCAATCATGCCTTTATATATACACTAATTCAGATCGCACAGCAAACCAATTAGGTATTTTACATTAATACAAAACAGAAGAGATTGTGGCAGAGGATGGGAGGGGGGTAACTTGAACAAAACTAATTAACTGTAGTCCATAGTAAGAGACAATATAATAACAGCAAATATACTAAACGGGAGGATAGAGTAAGAGGATCGTAACAATAATAGAAATGTGATGTTTACATTATTCACGACCAGAATAAATGAATTAGTTTTCTAAAATACAGTTCTGGAAGTTTTTCACTCTTCTTTAGTGGCCTGACATAACAAAAACATATTCTAATTACATACAAACAAGTGACTGTCTATATTCAGTAGCTTAGTGATGAACACGGTGAGGTTTGGCACAAAACAATCTGAGTTCGAATACCGGTATAATCATCAGTATTAGGATGTAAGTGCATCTAGCCGATGAGTCTCAAATGAGTGGAAACACGCCTCCTGGATTCCACTTATCAGTCATAATTCAACTTAAACATACCCAATTAAGCTGTTACTAATTGCATATATAATACAAGTACTCTAGTCAATATAGATTAACAACGTTGTCAGTCAATTCACTATTCCTCTATTCTTCAGTTCGTTCACATGGTCTTTTATTCATAAGTATGAAATGAGTTTTAGTTAGAAACATGTACTAATAAATCCATCCTACATGCTATTGTATTGTTATTCATGCGAATTATATATCGTAACAGTCATAGAGATAGAATGATTACATCACTCATGAATAAAATAACCAGAATAGTCCCCCAAAATACAGTTCTGAAAGTTCGTTACTTTTCTTTAATCGCCCGGCATAACAAGAATAGTTATATACTACTGAAATCCATTTGTTTATCTATTGTTTACATAGAATAATTTAATTAAAATGTCAAAAAAAGAGAAAATATTGATTGTAAAAAAAAGAAAACTAAAACAATATTAACTAATCAATAAGAAGGTAAATAAATCATTTTTCTTTTCATAATTTTAACATTTAAAGTTTTGTTGCCAAAGAAACTAAAATGAAGTTAATAGATGAAATATTGAAAGGATGTAATGAAGATACTATTATGTAATTATGTGATATAAAGACAAATGTAAGTGGAACTGATTTAAATCTGTTGGACTATGTTAGAATTTATGTACAACTGATGCGGCTAAATGACTTAGTCTTTACACAAAAGTGGGTTACCAGTTTTAGATGCCTATCTAGCCTATTCTCGCCTTTTATCTTCCTCCTAGTGGTTGACTGGATCATGATGACCTCCACATATGAGGGGATGCACGAAATTTAATGGACAAGTAGGATGCAACTCGATGATCTACCTCTCCTAGCACATACACACCAACAAATGCAAACAAAGACAACCAGTGTAGCAGCAACTTCAGCATCAGTAGGCCTGAATATACATAAGGGAAAGAGCAAGATTCTCAAATACAACACAAAGAGCACCAACCCAATTCAACTTGATGAAGAAACTTTGGCAGAAGTGGATACTTTCATATATCTGAGGAGCATCATCGATGAACAAGGAGGATCCGATGCAGATGTAAAGGATAGCGAGGATTGGCAAAACCAGGGAAGCATTCCTACAGTTGAAAAACATATGGGACTCAAAACAAAAATCAACTAACCTCAAATTCAGACTCTTTAATTCGAACGTGAAGACAGTCCTGCTGTATGGAGCTGAAACTTGGAGAATTACTGCAAACATCATCAGACGGATACAAGTATTTATAAACAATTGCCTACTCAATATACTGAATGTCCGTTGACCGAAAATCATCAGCAACAGCTTACTATGGGAGAGGACAAACCAACTTCCAGCCGAAGAGGAAATTAGGAAAAGACGTTGGAAATGGATAGGACATACATTACGGAAACCATCAGACTGCATCACGAGAGAAGCATTAACATGGAACCCTGTTGGGAAACGGAAAAGAGGAAGGCTAAAGAACACACTGCGTTGAGAATTGGAAGCAGATATTAAAAAGATGAACATCAACTGGAAATTGCTGGTAAGGATTGTTCAGGACAGAGTTCAATGGCAAATCCTGGTGAGCGGCCTTTGCTCATCAGTGAGGAGTAACGGGCGTATGTAAGTAAGTAAGTAAGTAAGTAATCTTGTTATGAACTAGGACAAAATGGTTTTCATTATTACCGAAGTTAGTAGAACACTAGGCGAAAAAAATTATCTTTATTGTTAGAATAAGCTTGCAGGTACATCCAGCCGATGAGTCCCGAATAGGACAAAACGCATGTCCTGGATTCTGCTTACCAGGCACAATCTAACTTAAAAATTATCTTTATGATATATAAATCTTAATTTACTTTTAATAAACGTTACTTTATATTATCCGGTGAATATGAATGAACAAATTATGAAATAGATGAAAGTAAATTCATAAATAAAGTTATATTTACCTCGTTAGAAGTATTTGTACATTGATCTCCATCTGCCTCTGTTCATAATATAGTGTACACATTTTGAGAGATTATTAAATTCTTTATGGTAACACTGAATATCTTGACTTTTGGAATATATACACAGTAGTTAATAACTATCTAATAAGGTCGCTACTGAAAAATGATATTCTGGAAGCATGTATAAACATAACTGTAGTGAATATACACAACTAAATTTAAAATCTATATCCACAAATCCACCTGACTGCAATAACAATAATCAGTTCACTAGTGACTAACTTGAGGATACTCTTGGAGTTCTAACAAGAAATAGTGAGTGGTAAAGTTCAGACATGTCAAGAATGAAATAGTTATCACTAATGGCATAGCTTAATAATCGTGCTATATAAAAAATGATAGAAGTGGGAATTCTATCATTGAATACTGACTAACCAAATGGTACAGATAGTTAAGTGCTCTGTGTGATGTTTAAATAACCTAGGATGGATTTTTTGACAAAAGTCGATGTTTCCCGCATGCAAACTCCAAACTAGGTACAATCAACTGTCTAGTATTTCACTAGTTTTCAATGTTAACCTCAATGTATGATGAATATAGACAACTAAAAACTTTAAACATGTAAACAATAATTTCATTATACTCTAACATAAAACCTTGTCGATTATTTATCAGCTTCACAGTCAAAACAAAGTTACACACCATGTTCATCAATTGTTTTATAACTAATGAGATTCGAAATGCGAGTAAATCAGTATCATTTTTGCATTTGATAATACTAATCTAGTGTAAAGGCATCAACAGTGAGGTTCATCTATGTCTGGTTTATGGTAGTTACCCACTGATGACAATGGATAAAGAGGTGCATATATATTGTAAGTTGACTGAGTTATAAATATTATCTGTTAGAAGCCAGCTGGTTGGATCAGTGGTCTGAAGGATGAGAGTTCACCATGAAGTCTGACGCTTCTGGGCTCTGTTCCCTCGTGATGGAGGTCGTAGATGCATAACAATGAGGTGTCCTATACTTGGACAAAACACCTATCTAGTTCCATTTTCTGGTTTTGAATGGTTGTCTAATTTAGACCAATTAGTGATATCAAATGACTTATTACCTAATATCAGCAGCCAGACATTTTTTATATAGAAGATTAATAAATCACAACAGATCATCACAGAGTAAAGCTGTAGATTGAACTAATCCAACTGACATAAAAAAATTATGTTATGGTTTTAATGCTTTGAAATATAGTGATACCTCTATGCATGTAAATAGTATTCTGTATATAATTGATTGCTGTAATTAAGCTATATATAGCATGGAGTCCCGAAATCCAGCTATCAAAGAAGATGTTCTGCCCAGATTGAAGTAGATTTCAATGAAAAATATAGTCACTGATGGTATTATAGAATGTTCAAGAAGAATAAATCATAAGATAATTAAAGTGCAAGTACTACAAAGTTCACCCTGTTCAGAATGTTAATACGCGTTGCGGACGTCAGTGTTTTACACATTTCTCAGCATGTTCGATTGTCATTGGTGACAACTGTCTGAACTCTATCAGTCACAACTTCTCACTAGAGCTTCAAGAGTATCCTGAAGCTAGTCACTAATAAGATGGCTTAAGAAGATTGGTATTACGTTTAGTTGATTAAATTGAGTCCCTGAGGCGGAATCTATGGTGAGTCCTACTCAGCAGCTTCACACTGAGACGAAAGAGCTGTGCAGTGCTCTCTAGTTTTCAATGGTACTCTGAAAATATCAATCTGTGACGAATCCAACCAACATACCTAGATCATACTTGTTAATTAGAAGATGGAGAAAAACATAGCAGTATTTCTTGAGTTTCCCTTTAGTCGAGTTTAGGAAATACATTTAACAATTCTTCACTTCACTTTTTCGTCTTACAGACACTTTCAAGCATAGTGTCATGCCAACAGAATACGGTAACCTTAATTTAGCCCCCCTTTGCATTGAGTGTATCGCGGTCACCAGAAACATACCGTTTACCTAGTTAATATGTCAATAAGTAAATTACTCAAGTTAAATCCATGGTACGACCAAAAGTTGACTCAGTTTCTCGTGAACTCACAGTTCTAATTTTTCTGTGTTTTTTAACGGCTGCAGTGGAATCCAAGTTGATTAGGTAACCATTTATAAACATTTGAGATTGTATAGCTATGAGAAAGAAATTCACCGGAGATAGATTTCTTTGCTGAGTGAAACTCTTATTTTTCACGATACATTTGATGTTTACCGTTTCATTTTTCTAAGTGGCTTACGAAAAGATCTATACACAAAGCACCAGTAACATATCACTGATTACGTAATAATTGACTACTATTTAATACTAAACAATACTACGTATCACTCAAATATATACAAAGGATCATGGGCATTTATATTTATAATGTGACTATTAACAACCATCAGTATTGCTCAGTCTGTTCAAAGAAAAAGCGCCAAACAATTGTAAAATGGAATAATGCGGATACAAACTTACTAAAAATGTTTAGGAATAACGACTATATAAAAAAATTTCAGTACTTTTCACTGATAACTCCAAGCCTACTGAATATCCACTTTCCACAACTTATGATAGTAACTTTCGATTTACCTCTAACTTCGTCATTCTATTTCACTATCTTTTCATCATCTATGATAGTCGAATAGTTTTAACTGTACAGTTTCAATGAAGGCACTATTCTTCTGTCATTGAAAAACTTATTCTCCTACTATACAATTTACGTAAATAGTCATTTGGACAAGTATAGTAATTTTACTATCGACCGAATTCCTATGTTCTGATTTCCATAGACGTTTTAAAATATATGAAATTTAATAAACAACTTTTTGACAACCAGGAAGCTGAAGTTTGGTGAATCATGTTTGAGTTTATTCTTAGCAATCTGGATGGTAACATTAGAATTTTTCTTTTAAAATCGATTGCTAATAATGTTTCTTCTTGAATGGAAGAATTCAGTGGTGCTGTGTCAGAAAACTTGTAATCACTTTGTGAACATTCATCACTTTCTTTTTGCATGAGGTGTTTGATGAGATCTATTTGATTTGGGTACAAATATGTGGACCGAAATTCTCCACTAATTGTTTAGTGTCTACGATTTTGTAAAATATACTAAATTGAACAAGAACTATATGGAAGTTATTCACTTTAAAACATTTTGAATCAAAGGCTGACTTTAGTTAAACCAGTGGATGGTGGATAGTTGAGTCTTTCTCATTTTGTAAACATTAACAGAGTACATCTACTGCCCTGCATATGACGAAGCCAACAAAGTTATAATCTATTGGTTTACCAGTAAAACTTTAATTACCACGTTATTATAATCGTCTGTCGTTTATGATAACTGGCTTACTCTCGACATTGTTAAACATCATCATTCATTTCATCTCATTGAATATTTTAGAAAATCTACAAACAAAAATCGCAGATGAACCGAGGACTATTAAAACGATGAATTGTTCTCTTATCTTATTCCCTATGAAAAGATGTTCAATGTTCTCTAGTCTGTTAACTTGAAGTTCATCGTCTACATGAACAATTTAAAAATTGAACATTTAAATTTAAAAGCGAGTATTTCAATGCTCAAAAATAATTCATTTAGTCTAACATTCTATATTGATTGAGCTAATATCAGTGTTTCTATGTAATCACTATAAGTACATACATATGAAGCTTTATTAAATCTTCTTCCAACTTGTATAAACATTATTTAAGTTAGATTGTGGTCGATAAACAGAATCCAGAATGCACACTTCTTCCTATTTTTGACTAGTAGGCTGAATATACCTGCATCCTGGTGTTGATGTTTACACCGGGACTCGAACTCAACGGGAAAATCCAAATATTTTCTAATTATATTAACATATTTGAACTACTCATAAAATTTCATTGATAATTCAATATCATTTTATGTTGAAATAAATTCTATGGTAAGTCCTCAGTAAATCCTTAGATAATGTCAGATTACCTGATGAATTAAGACAGATAATAACATTTTCAGTTCATTGATCTATAAAATTTATTCATATTTGAGCCAATTATAAATATCCCTGGAGAATGGTATCTTTCTTATTGTACAAATAAATATAGAGAATGATGTTCAATAGATCTGATATGCTTCTGCTAACCTGAATTTGTTTATGTGATAAATGTGTCATTTTGGAAAATGAGCCATACAGTTTTACAACAGTTGAAATACTACTGTTAATTCTCGGTGTCTGAAAGTTAGGTGCATGAATTCACAGATAGGTACTAAGTTACGACACTTCACTTATTCATAATTCAAAAGAACCAGACAAACATCACATATAATTAGCATATATTTATTTCTTACCGTTGATTTTTCACTAAATGGAATTAATCAGTCACTGTTGCCATATGTTCACCTTTAGTATCATCCAGGTATGAACATCGACACTGGGATGCAAGTACATCCGGCTGACGAGTCTTTAGTAGGTCGAAACCCGAGTTGTGAATTTTGCTTGCCAGATGCAATCCAACTCTGACATCACATTTGTCACTATTAAATGGTCACTCACTGTAATCAACAAATAATAATACAGAATGACCAAATTAATTTAACAATCATTAATTACCATCGTACTGAGTATCGTCGGTTTTTACTGTTTGGATGTGTTCGCATACATTTAACGTCAGTTGTTGTATTCGTTTTTACTACAGTCAAAACATTTAGAGGAAATTTTCGTCTGTCAAAGTAAATGATGTGCTCTGTTTCTATTGATTATATTAACATTACTGACATGTTTTTAGATTTTGTCTTCAAAGAATTTAAAATTATTACTTGACTGAATTCGTCACAGATTGATGTTGACAGGGTACCACCAAAAAAACCAGGGAACACTCAACATCTGTTTTGTCTTAGTATGGGATTTCTCAACAGTGCGCACCGTAGATTCTACCCCACGGGCTACAGTCTGGCTTGCAACCAACGGTAAGATAACCACTTCCACTAATTTGTTACATAGCGCAACGGTCACACTTAATACCTACCGCCACAAAGCATCTTAATTCAATCACAATAATCAGCTTTCCTGTGACTTACTTCAGGATGTTTTCGAAGATCTAGAGATAAATCGTGACTGGTGGATTTCAGACTCGTTATAACTGAGATAGTTATCACGAATGGCAATGGATGATCGTCTCACTATATATCGCAAATTGATGGAAGTATAAATTCTATGATTTGGTGCCAGCAGGCGTACTGATGTAGAGGGTTAGGTGTTCGTCAATTTAAATTCCCTAGGGTGGCGTCGAGCTGCTTACTCTCACCCTCTCTCTTCCTACTGGTCATCGACTGGTTCATGAAGACTACAACATCTGAAGACACTCTCGGAATACAATAGACAACATCGACGCAACTAGATGACTTGGACTTCGCAGATGACCTAACTCTTCTCACACACAACATCAAATGCAGATGAAAACCAACAATATAGCAGCAGCCTCTATTATCAGCAGTAGGCCTCAACATACACAAAGGGAAAAGTAAGATTATCCGATACAAAACAACAAACACTAACCCAATTACACTTGACAGAGAAAGTCTGGAAGACGATGAAACCTTTATATATTTGAATAGCATCATCGACAAACAAGGAGGGTCTGACTCGGATGTGAAGGCGCGGATTGATAAAGCAGGGGCAGCATTTCTACAACTGAAAATCATCTGGAACTCAAACCAACTCCCAGTTAACATTAAAGTCAAAATTTTCAACACAAATGTGAAGACAGTCCTGTTGTATGGAGCTGAAATTTGAATGGCAAACTACGAAAATTATCCTTTAGAAGATTCAAGTATTTAGAAACACCAGTTTGCGCAAGATTCTTCTGATGCGTTGGCCAGATACTATCAACAACAACTTTCTGTGGCAGAGAACAAATCAATTAGCTTTCAGCCGAGGAAGAAATTAGGAAAAGACGCTGGAGGTGGATCGGACACACATTGAGGAAACCATCAAACTGTATCACAAGACAAGCACTGACTTGGAATCCTGAATGCCAAAGGAAAAGATGACGCCCCAGGACCACATTTTGTCGGGAATTGGAAACAGACATAAAGAGAATGGAGAGGACTCGGGAAGAGCTGGAAAGAGAAGCCCAGGACCGATTTGGTTGGAGAATGCTGGTGGGCGGTCTATGCTCTTTTTAGGGTAACAGGCATTGATTGATTGACTGAGGGTGGCGTCGAGCTGCTTACTCTCACCCTCTCTCTTCCTACTGGTCATCGACTGGTTCATGAAGACTACAACATCTGAAGACACTCTCGGAATACAATAGACAACATCGACGCAACTAGATGACTTGGACTTCGCAGATGACCTAACTCTTCTCACACACAACATCAAATGCAGATGAAAACCAACAATATAGCAGCAGCCTCTATTATCAGCAGTAGGCCTCAACATACACAAAGGGAAAAGTAAGATTATCCGATACAAAACAACAAACACTAACCCAATTACACTTGACAGAGAAAGTCTGGAAGACGATGAAACCTTTATATATTTGAATAGCATCATCGACAAACAAGGAGGGTCTGACTCGGATGTGAAGGCGCGGATTGATAAAGCAGGGGCAGCATTTCTACAACTGAAAATCATCTGGAACTCAAACCAACTCCCAGTTAACATTAAAGTCAAAATTTTCAACACAAATGTGAAGACAGTCCTGTTGTATGGAGCTGAAATTTGAATGGCAAACTACGAAAATTATCCTTTAGAAGATTCAAGTATTTAGAAACACCAGTTTGCGCAAGATTCTTCTGATGCGTTGGCCAGATACTATCAACAACAACTTTCTGTGGCAGAGAACAAATCAATTAGCTTTCAGCCGAGGAAGAAATTAGGAAAAGACGCTGGAGGTGGATCGGACACACATTGAGGAAACCATCAAACTGTATCACAAGACAAGCACTGACTTGGAATCCTGAATGCCAAAGGAAAAGATGACGCCCCAGGACCACATTTTGTCGGGAATTGGAAACAGACATAAAGAGAATGGAGAGGACTCGGGAAGAGCTGGAAAGAGAAGCCCAGGACCGATTTGGTTGGAGAATGCTGGTGGGCGGTCTATGCTCTTTTTAGGGTAACAGGCATTGATTGATTGACTGAGGGTGGCGTCGAGCTGCTTACTCTCACCCTCTCTCTTCCTACTGGTCATCGACTGGTTCATGAAGACTACAACATCTGAAGACACTCTCGGAATACAATAGACAACATCGACGCAACTAGATGACTTGGACTTCGCAGATGACCTAACTCTTCTCACACACAACATCAAATGCAGATGAAAACCAACAATATAGCAGCAGCCTCTATTATCAGCAGTAGGCCTCAACATACACAAAGGGAAAAGTAAGATTATCCGATACAAAACAACAAACACTAACCCAATTACACTTGACAGAGAAAGTCTGGAAGACGATGAAACCTTTATATATTTGAATAGCATCATCGACAAACAAGGAGGGTCTGACTCGGATGTGAAGGCGCGGATTGATAAAGCAGGGGCAGCATTTCTACAACTGAAAATCATCTGGAACTCAAACCAACTCCCAGTTAACATTAAAGTCAAAATTTTCAACACAAATGTGAAGACAGTCCTGTTGTATGGAGCTGAAATTTGAATGGCAAACTACGAAAATTATCCTTTAGAAGATTCAAGTATTTAGAAACACCAGTTTGCGCAAGATTCTTCTGATGCGTTGGCCAGATACTATCAACAACAACTTTCTGTGGCAGAGAACAAATCAATTAGCTTTCAGCCGAGGAAGAAATTAGGAAAAGACGCTGGAGGTGGATCGGACACACATTGAGGAAACCATCAAACTGTATCACAAGACAAGCACTGACTTGGAATCCTGAATGCCAAAGGAAAAGATGACGCCCCAGGACCACATTTTGTCGGGAATTGGAAACAGACATAAAGAGAATGGAGAGGACTCGGGAAGAGCTGGAAAGAGAAGCCCAGGACCGATTTGGTTGGAGAATGCTGGTGGGCGGTCTATGCTCTTTTTAGGGTAACAGGCATTGATTGATTGACTGAGGGTGGCGTCGAGCTGCTTACTCTCACCCTCTCTCTTCCTACTGGTCATCGACTGGTTCATGAAGACTACAACATCTGAAGACACTCTCGGAATACAATAGACAACATCGACGCAACTAGATGACTTGGACTTCGCAGATGACCTAACTCTTCTCACACACAACATCAAATGCAGATGAAAACCAACAATATAGCAGCAGCCTCTATTATCAGCAGTAGGCCTCAACATACACAAAGGGAAAAGTAAGATTATCCGATACAAAACAACAAACACTAACCCAATTACACTTGACAGAGAAAGTCTGGAAGACGATGAAACCTTTATATATTTGAATAGCATCATCGACAAACAAGGAGGGTCTGACTCGGATGTGAAGGCGCGGATTGATAAAGCAGGGGCAGCATTTCTACAACTGAAAATCATCTGGAACTCAAACCAACTCCCAGTTAACATTAAAGTCAAAATTTTCAACACAAATGTGAAGACAGTCCTGTTGTATGGAGCTGAAATTTGAATGGCAAACTACGAAAATTATCCTTTAGAAGATTCAAGTATTTAGAAACACCAGTTTGCGCAAGATTCTTCTGATGCGTTGGCCAGATACTATCAACAACAACTTTCTGTGGCAGAGAACAAATCAATTAGCTTTCAGCCGAGGAAGAAATTAGGAAAAGACGCTGGAGGTGGATCGGACACACATTGAGGAAACCATCAAACTGTATCACAAGACAAGCACTGACTTGGAATCCTGAATGCCAAAGGAAAAGATGACGCCCCAGGACCACATTTTGTCGGGAATTGGAAACAGACATAAAGAGAATGGAGAGGACTCGGGAAGAGCTGGAAAGAGAAGCCCAGGACCGATTTGGTTGGAGAATGCTGGTGGGCGGTCTATGCTCTTTTTAGGGTAACAGGCATTGATTGATTGACTGAGGGTGGCGTCGAGGGTGAGTGTTACTGATGAGTCCTATACTAGAGCGAAAATTTATGTTCAGTGCTCCCTAGTTTTCAAAATTGCCCTGATTATATCATTTTGTGACAAATTGAATCATTTAAAACTTAATACAAATCTCTACAAACAATCTTAATTCACTATAGAAATATATTTCAAGTATAAATTGTATGATTTCATCGTCACAGTCCTACTGTTCTCTATTTAACTCTTTATCATCTTTGATATTTGCTTTGAAAAACACGTATGATTTTAGGATAAACTTGTATATTCTTATTGATTTGTTATAGACTGTAGCTGGTCAGTCATTCTTACTATATGTGCATCCTGAGCAGATTACCTCGATATAGCAAATTTTTCACAATCATTATATAAGTTGGATTGTGACAGTCATGTGGAATCCAGGAGGCGCGTTTCGTCCTATTTGGGACTAATCGGCTGGATGTAGCTGCATCCGAACGTTGATGCTTATGATCAATTTGCCATATCGAGGTAATCTGCTCAGGATGCACATATTGCAACAATGGCTGACCAACTTCAGTCTATAACAAATCAGCGGAAATATACAAGTTTATCCTAATACCAATGTGCCCGTTGCACAAGTGTGGATGTCTGGACTCAGTAGTCTAGTGGTGAACGTAGTGACGTTGTACACGAAACGGACTGAGTTCGAATCCCACTGTGAACATCAACATTTGGATGCAGGTACATCCAGCCGATGAGTCCCGAATAGAACGAAACGCACCTCCTGAATTCCACATGACTGTCACAATCCAAATTATATAAAACTCATATGATATTTGTTTAGAATTCTTGAGATACATTTTGGAATTTCTCTTCAGTATGATCAACGTTACAATTTAGTTTTACGGTTGTTTACTCGTTTTATCACTAACCACTTTGTTAAGCACATTTTTAACCAGTCTCTATAGTATTTATTTATTCAAAATATAAGTATCACTAAATTTAATTCAGTTTCTATATTATTCTTGATAGATTCTGTGTATTCAACTTTTAACATGTACATATTTTGTTCCAACTTACAAATCGATCTTCATAATGTCTAACCATTAGCTTAATGGATGTATATGCATAAATGTATACGTCACAGATGTACACTACCTCCACATATACAGTCTTTCATCTATTATATGATGAACACTTAACATGGAAACACTTTAAAAACTTTCTATTCACTGTATGATTGGTGAATCGATGAAGTAGACATCTTGTTTATTTTCATATTCAATGATTTTAATTCTTTTTTCTGACTTCCTTGATGAAGATGGAACTAGTCTACCGCCAGAGTAAGGTGTTGACATTTTTAATCATTTCATTCGATAAGATTATTTATAAATATAAATTGTGTTAATTAATCTTTGAAGCCTACATGCTACCGTAGCATCTGATAGTATCCAGTTCTCTAAGAGAAATGAGAACTACGCGAACTGACTAATACGGTAGGATTTGAAGAAATCAACCATGTGATTATGAGGCTTTATTACTTACTTACTTAATTACTTACTTACAATGCCCGTTACCCCTCCCTGTCCTGAACAATCCTTTCCAATTGCTTCCAGTCGCTGTTCATCCTTTTAATGTCTGCTTCCGATTCTCGACGCAGCGTGTTCTCTGGCCTTCCTCTTTCCGTTTCCCAACAGGATTCCATGTTAATGTTTGTCTCGTGATAAAGTCTGATGGTTTGCGTAATGTATGTCGTACGTTTCCAACGTCTGTTCACAATTTCCTCTTCGGCTGGAAGTTGATTTGTCCTCTCCCATAGTAGGCTGCTGCTGATGGTTTCCGGCCAACGGACATTCAGTATCTTTCACAGACAGTTTTTTATAAATACCTGTATCCATCTAATGATGTGTGCAGTAATTCTCCAAGTTTCAGCTCCATACAGCAGGACTGTCTTCACGTTTGAATTGAAGAGTCTGACTTTGAGGTTAGTTGATATTTGTTTTGAGTCCCATATGTTTTTCAACTGTAGGAATGCTGCTCTGACTTTGCCAATCCTCGCTATCCTTTACATCTGCATCGGACGCTCCTTTTTCATTGATGATGCTCCCCAGATATGTGAAAGTATCCAATACTTCCAGAGTGCTGATAATTAATTTGGCAGTAAAATATGTATTTTTGACAGCTGTTCACATTTACGTGTAGACAAATACAAACATAAGAAAGTGTAACTTTACACTACAATTAAAAGTGCGTGAACATGTATCTTTTGACAAATCATTTTCGTAATTCTCCACACGATTCTCAGTTCCACACAATCTAACTGTCTTCACATATGTATTACAAACTGTGACTTTAATATTGGTTGACAGTTGATATGAGTTCCAGATGTTTTTCAGTTATAGGAATATTTCCCTTACCTTGCCAATTCGTGCTTTCAAATCTTCATCAGAATAGATGCTCGTTGTTTATCGATGACGTTATCCTGGTATGAAAAAGCGTTACCACATATTCTGTAGTTTCTCTATCATGTGTGATCGGGATTTTGCTGGTTGTGTTGTGTTGTGTTTAAGGATTTTTCTTATCCGTTTATGTATGTTGAAGCCTTCTGCTGGCTTTCGAGGTTGTTGTTAAACTATCCGTCTCCACCTGAATTTGTTGCTGTATATGGTTTGTTAGAGGTAGGTTACTTTCAAAGTTCAATTTATCTAGTTGCATCCATCTTGTTCACCGTATTCATAAATTGCCTTGAAATTTTGCAGTCTTCATGATCCAGTCAAATACTATCAGAAAGAGGAAGGATGAGAGTAAGCAGTCTTGTCTGACACCGGTTTTCACTTCCAATGAATCGATGAGCTGACCTCCATATACGATATTACAGTTCAGTCCGTCGTAAAAAGTTCTTATGATGCTGACTATATTTTAGAGTACTCTATAATGTCGAAGAAGGCTCCACAGAATTCTCCTGTCGACGCTGTCGAATGCTTTCCCGAAGTTGAGAAGCTGATGTAAAATGGTGAATTACATTCATTTGATTGTTGAACAATCAACAGTAGAGTTGCTGTTCGGTTGGTACAAGATCGGTCTTTACAGAATCTTTCCTGTTGATCTTGAATATTGGTATCGACTGGGTCTTTCATCCGGTTCACTAACATTCCATTGAGAACTTTTCCTGGTACTGAAAGTAGAGGCGGCAACCCAAAAGGTCCAGACAATATGCCAGTGGAGGCAGTAATAAGAGATATAGAAATAACAGCAAATATATTCTACATTCTCTTCAGGAAGGTTTGAGAGGAATAAAAAGTGCTAGCAGACTGGAAAGAAGAGTACCTCATCAAGATATCAAGGAAAGGAGGTTATGGCAGTTGCGTTGAGCCCTAATTATGATACGTCAGCTGGATGTACCTGCATTCCAGTGTCGACGTTCAAATTAGTACATATATATACTCATTAAACATGTGTACCTGTCTGAACTCAGTGGCCTAGTGCTAAACTCGGTGGAGTTTAGCACGAGAGGTACTGAGTTTAAGAGCTGATGTGAACAATAACAATGGAATGTTGGTACATTCAGCTGACGAATCCCAAATAGTACAAAACGCATGTCCTGGATTCCGTTTGCCAGCCATAATCCAACTCAAATGAATATTAATCAATAACTTCTGTATTCAAAGATATCTTCTAAATGAAGCCATAGGTATTCATTATTACCAGAACTGAGATTTTTTTAGCATGTAATGTATGATAAATTTAACTTGGAAAGATAACTGATTTACTTTGTTAACCTACATTTCATTCAGTTTTGTAATATTGAAGCACCTAGATGAGATTTATACATGACTATAATGAAGTGCTGAATAACTTTTGAACCATTCAATACCAATATCTTGACTGAATGTCACTCATTGTGAAAAAAGCACTCCAAAAATCTTATAATCTAAATTTATTTACTAATCTCAGCTTTATATTCACTAATTTCAAATGACACAATGACAATAATGTACAAGTAACAATCAGTATTGACTTATTACCTTACTGTCTCAATTAGCCATGAATTCATTTTGCCGATTTATTTTGCTTAGTTACGAAAATAGCTTTCCTTTAGTTTACATTCCATTACATAATCAAGTACACATTTATTACACTCCTCCGGCCCTCCCATTTTGTACACAGAAAACTGAATGCAAGACGAGTATTGACCTATTATGATAAACACAATTAATTTCTTCCCTATAGATATTGCCAAATGCATATAGATTTTAAGGTGTCATTTGTAATCATTGTTTATATTATTGGTATTGTGTTTTTTGAGATGATTGGTTTATCTCGTAAATTTTTATAAAGTTACAAGTCAGTATCATCAATAAGTGCTTGAAAGTGTGGTGAGCTTCCACAATTTCCCTACAGTTGGCTGATCACTTGTTTTAATAGCCTGAATGTTGTCATCATGCATGCCTGAAATGTTGTTTACTTGTTGTTTAACTTGACCTCTAATCTTGTGTTTGATAGTCACATGTTTTATTTTAATTTGATATCATGAATTGGTCTGAGTTAAACAACTATTTGAAACCGGAAATCACTGGGCAGCTGTTCAGTCCTAGTGTGGGACTCTTTAGCATAGATCACTTAAGATCTCCCACCTGATAGGTGATTAAGCCCAGGACCATTAGACTCTGAGGTGAACACTTAACGATCAGACCAGTCAGATGGGCAGCTTCTAGTGGTTGATACTTTTAACTTAGCGAATTCGCGACAGATATGCATGACCCTATCCAGTACCATTCGAGGACAACTGCGTCACACTCGACAACGTTGAACTCCACAGGTCATATCCTTTAACTAGATCTTCAGTAATTACTTTTGGAAGTTAATCAGCAGTGAGCTGAGGTTAATTGAAAAATTAAGCCAATTTATATTGACTGATAAGTGACTTCCAATAATTTTATGGTGAAGACTGTCGGTTTTATTAGTGTACTGCTTATCATAGTTGATTTTGTAGATGATTTTGGCTTTGTCTCTTATTTACCGTTGTATTTTTTTAAACTGCATTGCACTATTTCCAGTAATTTTATGTGTTTGTAATGCTACACGTTTTCCTAGAGGTCATAATAGTAGGTTTGTGATTTTGGGAATGTTCTTCATATAAAGTAGGACAATCTGTCTATTGATGACAGTGTCTACATGCTATTCCTGAAGAAATATTGTGGTAACCAATTTTTTGGAATTATAATTCATTGAATATTAGCTTTTGTTTCTAAGTGTATTGGTAGGGATTCCATCTGTTCGCTGTAACGAAGAGAGCTTGTACACAACTTATTTTGATAGTAATTAGGTAATTATTGTTGTAACTGGGTATTTATCTAGTGTGTGATAATTTCCTTTATACATGTAGAAAATTTGTGGATACATCAACTATTAAGATAACCAACACGTCATACATGAAGAAAACAATATTACCTGTAAACAGGATGATAACACAAATATGGACAACAATCATTCAAACACTAAACCAACTGAACAACTGATTAGCCAACTGTGAAAAGCTTCTTGAAGATAACTATAACTTTGATGATGTCGCCTTGTAAGTCAAAGAAAATATTGCATCCACACTATTTACCTCAAAGAACGCAACCCATCCAAAATCCTCCTTTTAAGCTATAAATCTTTACTATTATTTCATTATCATGTAGTCGTCGTTTGTTATGATCGTATAACTTTTGAATATGTGTATTTTATGTATTCAAATATCCAATATGTTACCATGTAATGTGAATAACTAGAAGAACCTATTACGTCAATGTTCACTTCAGAAAAAAAGGGTTTTTTCGACGGCGTCATTTAGCAGAGTTACATAGTCTTAAATATGGTTATTTTTACTTAAGGTAGAAAATTATTACATCATTAGTATAAATACCAAAGATTAGTCAATAAGTCTTTTCAAGCATTGAATATGAGTTACGTAATAATCATTGGACAATTGATTTAAAAATAACATACAGAAGAGAGATATGAATGATAATTACCCACTTGACGAAGATGATGAAGGAAAGAAATAAGTTATAAAATTTGAAAAAAATGAAGCCATTAACAAAAGTAACCATTGTATGCAACTACTTATCAGTGTATACCCTAAATTCTTTCAGAGAATCTAACCCAGGGTGTTGATATGCCGGGCACCTAATGAAGATTGGCTATCTTCGACAACTGTGCTTTAGAACATTATTTCATTTATTATAACTGTGGACAGTGTTAACATTTCATTTTCTATGACTGTTACGTTCCCCTTGCCCGGTTCTCAAGTTTCGTCCATTTGCTCTTAGTATGTTGTTTATTTACTATGAACTATGCCTACTTAATTGTGTACACGTTGTGACATTTACCGCCACTCTTCCCTTTGTTCTGTACAAATGTTAAATTCTTGATTGGTTCACAGTGTGGTCTGATTTTATGTATATGTAAATGCATGATTAAAATATAATACGACCTTGGTCTAGTTCTCTCCGGTTCTCTCAGGTCCCTAGTTCTCAGTCTTCCTGTTCCCAGTCCCGGTTGTCCTATTGTCGGCCTAGGGGGGGGTGAATGGGCTTAGGTCAATCGTGCATTCTCAACTAGGCACGCATCTCATTGGTGTACGCATCAACCAACCAAAATCATCACCCTTCTCCTTCCTTTCTTCACGTCATAACAGGTGTATACTCCTGAAAAGTCCTGTACTAAGATGAAGCAGTTGTTTAGTATTGTACGATTTTCAGTGATACCAGACCAAGATGAACACATAAATTATGCTAGAAATGACGAATAGCCAATGACTCTGCAATCCACAGATTTCCTATCTGAAAACTTTTAAAGATAGTTTTATATGCTTTTCTAAAAATTTTGAATAAGAATTCTCAAGGTGTTAGATGACTACTATCGACTTGATGTTAAGCAACATTTCTATTTACTGGCTGTTACATAATTTTATACAGTCATTCTAGCTGACATTTTTTAGTATTCATTTTAATCTGGCCACCTAATATCATGAGAATCTTCATCCAGAATTATCAATGAAGTCAGACTAACCAACTCTCAAGGTTATTAGATAGAGAAATTTGTGTATAGCGGAGGTCTTGATGTCAACGTTACAGTTATTATTTGATATATAGGTCAATTTATAGATTCTTATGAGTCAGCAGCCACGTCAAGCAAAATATATACAACTGTTTCAGACCACAAAGTTGACGAATGATAATTTAGTCCAACTACTGTAGAAATATTAACTGTGGTTTCAACAGTTCCATAAGTTAGTAATAAAGTTTTGGACAGAGGTCTAGTGATTCATTTATGAGCACCTTCAACAGACTGGATTCCGTAATGATGAATTGTGTACCGATAAAATCATGACTCGACGGATCATTGTTGAACAATCAGTTGAATGGAACTCACCACTTTACATCAATTTCCTCAAATACAAGAAAGTATTTGATAGTATAGACAGAAAAACATTATTAAGCCTTCTTCGACATTATGGTATACCATCTGAACAACTTGGATGCAATTAAATGAATTGGACATTGGAAATAACCTATCTCTCCGAAACCACATACAGTAGAAAATTCAGGTGGAGACGGATAGTTTAGCAACAAGCCAGCACTAGGCTTCAACAAACACGAAGGGGGAAGAAAGATCCTTGGATACGACACAACACAACCAGCAACAACCCAATCACACATGATAGAGAAACTACAGAATATGTGGTAACGCTTTTTCATACCAGGATAACGTCATCGATAAACAACGAGCATTTATTCTGATGAAGATTTGAAAGCACGAATTGGCAAGGTAAGGGAAATATTCCTACAACTGAAAAACATCTGGAATTCGAATCAACTGTCAGCCAACATTAAAGTCACAGTTTGTAATACAAATGTGAAGACAGTCAGATTGTGTGGAACTGAGAATCGTGTGAAGAATTACGAAAATGATTTGTCATAAGATACAAGAATTTATAAGCAGGTGTTTGTGTAAGATGCTTTTGGTCTGTTGGCCAGACATCATTAAGAACAACCTTCTGTGTCCGGGAACAAATTAACCAGCTTCCAGGTGTGGAAGAAATTAGGGGAGACGCTAGAGGTGTATAGGACACACATTTAGGAGGTCATCAAACTTTGTCACTAGTCAAGCACTATCATAGAATTCTGAAAGCCGAAGGAAAAGTAGAAGACAAAATAACATATTGGGTGGGGGATTTAAGCAGTTGTGTAAGGAATAAATGGGATTTTGTAAAATAGTAGAAAGGTGAGCCTAGTAGTGTTGGTTATGGAGTGCTGGTCTGTGGCGTATGCTCCACATGGGGTAATCGTCATTGATTGATTGACATTCAACGTATGAACGTGATAAATTAATGGCTATATTTATTCAGTACTTGCATGTAATAAGACGTTGAGAGACAGCATCCTCTTTAGTTTTTACATAGTCGTCACAATCGAAGAATCGCTCTCAGGATCAATGTAGCACTTCATATGTTTAATTTGTCATAATGATCATTATTAGTGTTTGAATCTGTGTTATACATCAAAACAGTGTAGCTATATCTTCCTTATCTGGCTTAATTACTTAGTAACACAGTTATTAAAGACAAAATCTTATTACCTATGAATCAAGTAGTCAGTATATGATAGAAATATCTGTATTTAAGTGATTTCCATTATTGTAATACTTTCTCACTATCGCTGAATTATTGAAAAACCAATATGTAAAATTTTAACGTAAACTACAAAATTCTTCAATATTAGGGTCTAATGATAAGATGATATTTCATTATAGATCTTTATAGTTTGTATGATTACACTACTCCATATAACATCGGATTATTGAAATTGACTAGTGAGCAAAAAATTCTCTTGACTACTATATCAACATTTCTTAATTTAAGTCAATTTGTGATATAATTAAAGAATTAGCCTATTTCACAATAAATAAGCTTCATATAGTACTTTGTTCATTTAATATTCTACCACATAACTTTATGGTTGTTATTGTAGTTAACTGTCTTACTATTTGGCCTGTTTAATTATCAATTATCATGGAATTGGTTTTAAAAATTTCTACTGGTTAGCGTTTGTTTAGAACGTTTATTGTTTTACAGGATGGGGTTGCTAACCCCATGCCCAACCCTCTTCTTTTATCCTGGCTTGGGACCGTCAGCAACCCTAGGAGACTACTGGCGGAGTGTATGGAGGCCAGCTCACAGATTGATTCGAAGTGAGGACCGGTATCAGACAAGGCTGCTTACTCTCGCACCTCCTCTTTCTAATGGTCATTGACTGGATCATGAGGACTGAAACATCTGAAGACACTCTCAGAATACAATGGACAACATCGACGCAACTAGATGACTTGGACTTCGCAGATGACCTAACTCTTCTTTCTCACACACAACATCAAATGCAGATGAAAACCAACAATATAGCAGCAGCCTCTATTATCAGCAGTAGGCCTCAACATACACAAAGGGAAAAGAAAGTTCCTTCAAAACAAAACAACAAACACTAACTAAATTTCACTTGACTAAGAAATTCTAGGAGACGATGATAGCTTTACATATTTTGGCAGCATCAACGAAAAACAAGGAGGGTCTGATTCGGATGTGAAGGCGCGGATTGGTAAGGCAAGAGCAGCATTTCTACAACTGAACATCATCTGGAAATCAAACCAACTGTCAGTCAATATTAAAGTCAAAATTTTCAATACAAATGTGTAGACAGTTTTGTTGTATGGAGCTAAAACTTGAATGGCAAACTACGAAAATTATTCTTCAGAAGATATAAGTATTTATAAACACTAGTCTGCGTACGATTCTTCAAATGCGTTGGTCAGATACCATCAACAACAACCTTCTGTGGCAGAGAACAATCAAACTGTTACAAGACAAGCAGTAATTTGGAATCCTGAATGCCAAAGGGAAAGATGACGACCCAGGAACACATTTTGTCGGGAATTGGAAACAGACATGAAGAGAATGAAGAGGACTTGTGAAGAGCTGGAAAGAGAAGCCCAGGACAGAATTGGTTGAAGAACGCTGGTGAGCGGTCTATGCTCCACTTGAGGTAACCGACATTGATTGACTGATTGATTATCATGGATTTCCTACTTTCTTATTACATGAGAGATTTTTTAACTTCTTCTTAAAAAATATCAATTTTTTTTATATTCAGAATATATTTAATTATTTTCTTTGATTTGTTCTAGACTGAAATTGATCAGTCTCTGTTGTCATATGTGAATCCTGATTGGATTGCATGAAAAAATTGTGTTCGAGTTCTGGCGTGAACATCAATACTGGGATGTAGGTACATCTAGATGACTATTCCCAAATAGGATGAAATGGGTGTCCTGGACTCCGCTTATCAGTCAAAATCAAACTCAATCAGTTTTCCATTTGATTAAATTTTTCTAATTTATTTTTATGAATCATTTTTGTTTATAGTGAACGAGTGAAACAAAAAGATTGAAAGATCAAACTGATTGTATGCAATACAGAATAATGCTAGTTGAGTATCGATGATAGGTAAGGACCACGACACCGTAATTTGATACTAGTATAGGACTCTTGAGGAGTGTACACCTTTGACTCCATCTTGAAATTGGACTCACTACCTTTGGGATGGTGATCACTTAACAATTTGGAATATTGTATTAGCTAGTGTCAAATTGTAGGATTTAGATATATTAGTTTGTGGTACTCAATTAACATCATTGTATGATGAACATACAACTAAACTTACTACCTATCTCTACAAAACCATCTTAACTCAATAATGTAAGACCATCTGTTTACAACCATATGTGTTGACCCGAGTAAAGTAATAATACAGCTTTGCATAATGAGTGTTAGTTACTCTTTAAATACTCGAAGTGATAGAAAGTTACTAACATAGTTCTCTGTTTGCAGACACAATTAGATGAATACTTCAGGTAACATTTAAGAATGTTATAACTTAATTTACCTTTAAATTAAAGGAATAGACGAAATGAGAGGATAAGTTGTTTAGTTCACCACTACTTACTAGTAATATTTATTACAAACCTGCCTTACAAGATAATCCTTGGCGATATTTCAATACTTTATATCTAGACCGATAAAGAAGACTGAACGAAGGTTATCCGAACACTAAAACAACATTTAATATACTGAATTAGTTTAGACTTATATTCTTATTCAGAATTCTTAACATTCATTGATAATTAATTTAAAGAAATCCCAAGTAGGTGAATCGATAAACTACAACAATGAAACAATGACAACAAAAATTTATTCTGATTGAAAGCCAAATCCAGATGTTATTTAACTGATGATACTTTACTTAAAGTAATAACTAAATCCAACATCATAATACGTCTTAAATCTAGGTTGCTTCATCAAGTAAGAGATAACTACTGTAAATTTAAGTAATAAAAGATAAATAACTAAGATTAGAGTCTATAAATGCAAACAAATTTAAGCATACAACATTCATGCCTACCATATATGCTTAATGTCTTTTAAGTAAGTCTGGCATGTACTTTAGAGAATTATAATGAACAGTAATTCACTTATTATGGTGAACTGGTAGAAGTAGTTGAAATGTTTTCGTATGTGTTTGGTTGTGAGATAACTCAACAAATAGAGGAAACTCAATCTACTTGTGCCGGTCTGAGCCACCTTTAGCGCCAAATTGACATGAATTAGGCTATCAAAGATTGAGTTCGTAACTCATGTTTGAGGAATTTTACAATATGGTAGTAAAATCTAACCTCACAGATCTGAAAATGTTCAGTGACTTCCTATCTTCGACTAGTGTTGTCTCTGAATCATTACTGATATTAAACGACCATCTAACATTATGCCGCGGCACAGTGCTAGAAACTCAATAGAAACTTAATAACATCGTTCTCTTTGGTTTAATCATGTTCTACGAATATTATCCCACCAATTTCCACAACATATATTATTTACAGAAATTTGGACTGGATGGAAAATTCCGAAGTGGTGACGTAGTGACTTAGTGTAAAAGAAGTGTATTGCTCGCTACTATCGGTCAGTCACTACGGCCTTAAAGATAGTGTAACACAGTGGCTTAAGATTTTGTAAGATATATTTAATAGAAACCAGATACAACCCTATTTTAGTTTTCCTTTGTAAGAATGATTCTTAACAGGATTATGTACTACTTTGTCTGGTCGAATTGTACTGCCTAATGTGTAATTTATTTACGCGCTTGTCAAAGTTAACTCTTTCTGGTTATAACTCCCATCTCCGCTTGAAATTACTTAGCGCACATCAATTTTAATGTTTAGATTACGTTCAAATAAAATAAATAAACAATAAGTTTGTGGTATAGTGGGATGAGCATCCAGTGTCATTGGTGATAGCTGTCTAAACTCTACCAGTCAAAACTTCTCACAAGAGCTTTAGGAGCATCCTGAAGTTAGTCACTAGTAAGCTGATTATTGTCCATAGGGCACTGCCGAGGAATCCCATACTAAAACGAATTAGCTGTCCAGTGCTCTCTGGTTCTCATTTGCACTCTTCCAACATCAATCTGCGTCGAATTCAATCAACTAAACTTATTACTAATCTCCATAAACCATCTCAGTTTAAATAAGTAATCGATTTTATTTATTTCCATTTTTGATTTGAAGCAAACTGATTGTATCTTTGATTATGTTACGTCTTCTAAGCGACTTATTTTTATTACGTAATCTTCTTTGATGTCCTTAACATTAAGTTATCAATGTTCTAAACAAGTTACTTTTTAAAACACCATTTCACTAGCATAAAATTAATCTAATCTCAATCCTTTCATAGACTCCAACACAGGGACTGCTAGTTAACGAATTACTATTCTTCTATAGCCAGCTTTTCCAATAAGAATTATATAATTGACATTAAGTATTTCAGGATTAGTCACCTGATTAATATTGATATTTTTAACGCCTGTTGTTAGCCACCATGAAATCTTCCCTAGAGTTTTTACTGTATAACAGGTCGTACGTACATCGGTGATAACTGTTGTTTATGAATAATAGTCTTTGAAGAATGTGTCGTCGTCATGAAATTCAAACTTACTTATTAAATCTCTTTCTAAAGAATAATAACATTAACTAAAATGTTAATGAATACATTTCGAATTAAACTAATCATCATCAACCTCTAGATAAGCTACAAATATTCACCATTGTACTCTTAATTTACTGTATTTCATTGTGTTTTCATTATCATTCAGTGGAGGTGAAGATGTAACATTCTTGAATTATTCATATGACAATGATTTTTCTACTGAAATAGAATGTTTCACCTATGTCTGTCAACTATGGATATTATGAAGTATTTATAATCATTAATAGAATGTTGAAGCCTCCCTTCATCAGTCAAATCTACTAAATGTCAACTGCCAAATTATATGTCATAAATTGAAAAAAATAAAATAGATCAAATGAAATAGTGAAACTTCAATGTAATCGAAAAGAGTAAGACAGAAAAAAAAATTCAGTTAATGTTATCTGGTGATGGAAATCTACTACCAAGATTGACTAGTTATTGTACTAATCATATTACATTAATACTTTTATAGCACAAATTATATATAATTAGGATAAGCTTGTAATTTTCCGTTGATTTGTAATAGACTGAAACTGGTCAGTCTCTGTTGCCATATGTGCATCCTCAGCGGATTGCCTCGATATACCGTTATTACACAAGTTATGTATTGAAGTTGGATTGTGACTGGCAAGCGGAATCCAGGACGCGCGTTTCATCCTATTTGGGACTCATTGGCTAGATGTACCTGCATCCCAATGTTGATGTTCACACTGGGATTCGAAATCGGTCAGCTTCGTGTCAAACGCCACCGCGTTCACCACTAGGCTATTGTGTCCGCTCAGGATGCACATATGGCAACAGAGACTGACCAGTTTCAGTCCATTACAAATCAACGGGAAAATACAAGCTTATCCTAATTATATATATATATATATATATATGCCCGTTGCACAAGTGTGACTGACTGAGTTAGAATCCCAGTGTGAACATCAACATTGGAATGCAGGTACATCTAGCCAATGAGTCCCAAATAGGACGAAACGCGCGTCCTGGATTCCGCTTGCCAGTCACAATCCAACTTCAATATATAGCACAAATTAGTCTAAATTTGACAACTAATGATCATTTGAAAGCACTGGACAGCTGTTTTGTCATAGTGTGGGATTCTTTAGCACTTCAAGTTCACTACCCTAGTTATGACCGATTACACAACCATTTGATTTTGCGGCAAACGCTATAAGAATAGACCACTAAGTCAGGTCTTAACACTTAATTTTTCTAATTCAGTAAATTGATGGAACGTTTATACAGCTTCATCCATTGTCATCGGTGGGTAATTGCTTAACACCTAACACAGTTGAACTCCACTGGTAATATCTTTTCATTAGAACTTCAAAAAATACTTCGAGAAGTTAGCCACTAGTGTACTGCTATTGATTATAATTTCCATTCAACATTATCCACAACACCCAATTACATATTTGATTAATTATGTCTATAATTAGAAACCATAATGATTTCAATACGAGTCTCTAGATAAAAAAAGTAAGTTGTTTACGCAATAAACATTACGTCTAAATACTTCAATCAGTTTATCGATACAAAATGTATGCAATGAAAAATAGTAAATGATACTAAAAGTAGTATGGTGATGTTTTTCTTCGTAAGCAATCAACAGGTAACTTTGCTTAACTGGTTATGTTATCCTACTAAAAAACCAAAAATTAACTCCTCAGGTTAGTTATGATGATACTGATATTGATTACAATAAGGCGTTGTAGAGATTATTGACTTTGAATTGGTTGTTAAATATCACTCAGCTCATTTGTTTAAAGATGAAGCGTTCACAGCGAAGTTTAAAATTCTTTAGCTGGATTTCTTAAGGGGGGGGAATGTCGTAGATGTACACTGTGTGTCATTAGATTCAACATTTAACGCAACGCTTAATTATATCATACAGCTTATAGAAAGCAGTACCAAAACAAAGTAACATCCTGTTTTATCCATTAGTTAATCACTATATAGTGACCAACTAAATGTTTATCGAATTCTATCAATCGAGTTGTAGTGTAACGACTAGTCTAAGCAACTCAATATCACCATCACTATGTTCGTGTCAAAACGCCACCGCGTTTCACCACTAGGGCCTATGTGTTCCGTTCTCAGGATGCACATCTGGCAACCAGAGGACTGACCAGTTTCAGTCCATTACTAAATCAACGGCGAAAATACAAGCTTATCCTAATTATATACTATATATATATTATATGCCCGTTTGCACAAGTGTCGACTGACCTGAATGTTAGAATTCCACAGTGTGAACATCAACATTGGACTGCAGGTACAATCTAGCCATGAGTCCCAAATAGGACGAATACGGCTGCGTCTGGATTCCGCTTGCCAGTCACAATCCAACTTCAATATATAGCACAAATTAGTCTAAATTTGACAACTAATGATCATTTGAAAGCACTGGACAGCTGTTTTGTCATAGTGTGGGATTCTTTAGCACTTCAAGTTCACTACCCTAGTTATGACCGATTACACAACCATTTGATTTTGCGGCAAACGCTATAAGAATAGACCACTAAGTCAGGTCTTAACACTTAATTTTTCTAATTCAGTAAATTGATGGAACGTTTATACAGCTTCATCCATTGTCATCGGTGGGTAATTGCTTAACACCTAACACAGTTGAACTCCACTGGTAATATCTTTTCATTAGAACTTCAAAAAATACTTCGAGAAGTTAGCCACTAGTGTACTGCTATTGATTATAATTTCCATTCAACATTATCCACAACACCCAATTACATATTTGATTAATTATGTCTATAATTAGAAACCATAATGATTTCAATACGAGTCTCTAGATAAAAAAAGTAAGTTGTTTACGCAATAAACATTACGTCTAAATACTTCAATCAGTTTATCGATACAAAATGTATGCAATGAAAAATAGTAAATGATACTAAAAGTAGTATGGTGATGTTTTTCTTCGTAAGCAATCAACAGGTAACTTTGCTTAACTGGTTATGTTATCCTACTAAAAAACCAAAAATTAACTCCTCAGGTTAGTTATGATGATACTGATATTGATTACAATAAGGCGTTGTAGAGATTATTGACTTTGAATTGGTTGTTAAATATCACTCAGCTCATTTGTTTAAAGATGAAGCGTTCACAGCGAAGTTTAAAATTCTTTAGCTGGATTTCTTAAGGGGGGGGAATGTCGTAGATGTACACTGTGTGTCATTAGATTCAACATTTAACGCAACGCTTAATTATATCATACAGCTTATAGAAAGCAGTACCAAAACAAAGTAACATCCTGTTTTATCCATTAGTTAATCACTATATAGTGACCAACTAAATGTTTATCGAATTCTATCAATCGAGTTGTAGTGTAACGACTAGTCTAAGCAACTCAATATCACCATCACTATGTTGTGATAGAAGATGATATAGCAATTTTTGTCGACTACCTTTTCTCCACCTCCGAACTATTTTCTTTCTTATTATTGTCATTGATCATAAATGTTTATGTAATTTACTGTAAAAACAATAAAATTACGTACTAATGTTCAAAAGACTTAAAATTAAAACAAAACTGTACTTATATCCATCTTTATGCGCTTATGTTAACTAAGCATGAAATCGAGTATAACATAAAGCTTAGTTACTATTGAAACTTAAAAAAATAAAACATTTATTATTCAGTTTTAAATGAAATTAGACTAATCCTTCTGTAATTTTTGTTTTGTTTAATTTTTAATGATTTTGTTCTTCTCATAAATTTACAGTGTAATAAACGTTATTATCCATGGATACAAAATATGAGAGTGAAATTTTTAAACTGGAATTCAATATGACAAATTTTTCTAACAAAAAAAAAATCATGAACTTTTACAGTACCGTTAGCAAGTAAAGTAAAGATAAAACATGGAAAATATTGGATATATTATGTAAAGATAAGAACCATGTTGATTTGTTTTTCTTTACCTATTAAGCATATACTTGAAGTAACAGTATATGACCAATTTGTGAATCTTGATGACAAACTGAATATGCTATCTCCTTCCCCCTCCCCACTATTTCATTAGATAATCAAAGTATTGATAGAGTTACGAATAAATCTTGACATAGTTCTATTAAAACTTAATAAAGAATCTGATGTTGTTGCTATGATTAGATGTAATTACAAAAGTCAAACGTTAACCATTCTAAGTAAAGTGGAAAATCATTTCTTAAAACATATTGGTTGTGAATACCCATACTTATATGAATTACCTCAAATTCATAAAACTAATAATCCAATACGTCCTATTTTATCCTTGTGTCGGTCGCCTATACATAATCTCGCAAAATGTCTAACAAAATTATTGAACTCTATTCGATGGATTGAAGTTGAATTGTGGCTGCCAAGTGGAATCCAGGACGCGCGTTTCGTCCTATTTGGGACTCATCGGCTGGATGTACCTGCATCCCAATGTTGATGTTCACACTGGGATTCGAACTCAGTCAGCTCCGTGTCAAACGCCACCGCGTTCACCAATAGGCTACTGTGTCCAGACAGTCACACTTGTGCAACGGGCATATATATATATATATATATAATTAGGATAAGCTTGTATTTTCCCGTTGATTTGTAATGGACTGAAACTGGTCAGTCTCTGTTGCCATATGTGCATCCTGAGCGGACACAATAGCCTAGTGGTGAACGCGGTGGCGTTTGACACGAAGCTGACCGATTTCGAATCCCAGTGTGAACATCAACATTGGGATGCAGGTACATCTAGCCAATGAGTCCCAAATAGGATGAAACGCGCGTCCTGGATTCCGCTTGCCAGTCACAATCCAACTTCAATACATAACTTGTGTAATAACGGTATGTCGAGGCAATCCGCTGAGGATGCACATATGGCAACAGAGACTGACCAGTTTCAGTCAATTACAAATCAACGGGAAAATACAAGCTTACCCTGATTATCTATTCCATGGAGTTTATATAAATATTCTTTGATGGATTAGTTTAAACTAGTTGATTATTTATGTGACATTCATATCAAAAAAAAGACAATGTGTTCCTTTGATGAAAATTCAATGTTTACTAATATTCCTCTGAAATAGACTATTGATATTTTATGTGATTAGATCTTGTCAAGTCATCTTCCATTGCGTATTCCTCTAACAACTATTAAACAATTGTCATTATTATGTACAGATGAAGTCCAGTTCACATTTGAGGGTGAATACTTTAAACAGATTGACGGGGTTGCGAGGTTGAAACGACCAATTTTAGCCGATATGTATATGACACATGTTAAAATCTTAGCCAGAGACTCAACAGAGGTGTATCTTTACAAGCGGTATCTTGATGATATTCTAGATATTTGTGGGAAAATCGATGATGAAAATGGTTTACTAAGTAAGCTGAATACTACCTAACATCATATGAGTTTATCCTGTGAAGAGGAGAAGAACAACCAACTTCCTTTCCTAGATATATTAATCAATCGGCGGGATGATGACCCAACCAAACCTTCTATTTATATGAAATCTACGTAGACAGAGCGGTATATGAGCTATCATAGATACTGTCCGGGTCAGTATAAAAGAATCTAGTAAAGGCTTTATTTAATAGGATTAACCATATTTGTAATAATAATACTATTGAAGAAAAAGAAAATCTGTTGATAGACATTATAATGTTGAATGGATGACCAAAAAGTGTTTATCAATCAATGGAAAGTCTGAAGTATAGTGAAACTGTCTTCAAATTCGTCAATTCACCGAGAATTACCTATCTCTGTGACAGTCATATTTAAAACTAGATAAACATTTTAGTGTTCATGTGAAAACATAATTAATAGAGTTACATTTTATCAACAGTAAAGCAGGTAACAGTTATGCAATCATATTTCAAAGAATGAACTATTTAACCCGAACTTTGATGTGTAAAGAGCAACCTACTCGTAATGATCCCAATAAGTCATGAATAACTGTTAGTCATCACTTGAAGGTCATTACACACTGAAATGTGGAGGAAGTTAAAGGGTTTCGAGTTTTTTGGTCACTACACAGAAAATTTAAATGTTTGATGAAGTTTTTTTCTGAATTTTATATCTTTCGTGGGCAAATTTATATCTTATCATGAATGTTAAGGTGCATGAGCAAGTTCAACTGGTAGGTGTATAGGTACTAACAAACCTTCCAATTCCTCCGATGATGAGCGTCCTGAGGACTTGAACCTTTTCCCCTTATCTTATTGTGAAACATGACGTGAATTTATATTAGCATTTCACTGCCTAAATAATGATTTGGGTGTTAATATGTCTTATCTTTATAATCCTTAAGTATCATAAAATGACATGGGTACGAAAAACATTGAAAACCAGGAAACACTGAAAGGCGACTGTTTTAGATTAATAGATCAATCCACGGTGAAGTCTTCTACACAGGTGATTGAGGAGTTTTATATTAGAACTAAACTAAATTCTGTCGATTCCTGTATTTCATTGGTCATACGACGATGCTTTATTTATGGTGTAAAGCTATAAAATGTACTTCTCAGTGAAATGAATTTCTAATAACCACCTATCCAAATTCCAGACACAAGCTTTGCAGCTACTGCTAAACCACTATGCCGGTATCCAGCAGTCGATATTTTAAAAACAGTCAATTAACGATAAGATTGGGCAAACCTACCCATCGTCGTCAGTGGGTAATTTCTTCACAACCGAAACGATCGGACTTCACTGGTTATGTCATCTTACTTAGTTTATTATCAAATATCATATATGATCTATCTTCGTATGTGAATTGGCCACAGATTGGTAGGGTACTACTGAAAATCAGGGTAAGCGTCCTTATAGGGTGCTCCATACTAGTTTGCACCCTTGATTCTGTTAGGGACTCGAACTCTGGGCTTTAAGGTTAGCGAAAGTTTAACCTCCTACACCACTGGATCAACTAGCGTTCAGCGTTGAAATTCCCATTACCATGAATTTGTGATAAAGAGCAACAGTCATCGTTTGTCTTTCGTGGTAACTGTCCAACTTCCGACAATTATGAACTCCATCGGTAACTGCTTTTCATCAGAGTGCGTGCTATTGACGAGTCCCATACCAGGACAGTAAAGCTGCCCAGTGCTCCCTGGTTTTTAATGGTATACTGTTAACACTAATCTGTGACAAATCTAACCACCTAGAACTTAATGGTAATCTCCGCAAACTACCTCAACTTAAGTAAAACTTTGTAAAATGGAGTGAATGATCAATAAAATGCGTCACATTACGATGACAATAATATTGAAAAGAATTAGAAACAGCTCATTTATTTGGTTTCAAAAAGGTTACAAAGTAAATTGGGATCAGATGAGGAGATTGGGTGATGCTCAAGTTAGCCATGTGTATACCTGATTAATAATAATAACTGTAATGATAGTATGTAGATTTGTAAATAAACAGAATAGTTTTTGGATGGGAAAAGCTTAAGTTATAGAAATGTACATAAAGAAAGAAAGCTGCTTGTGCATTGTAACAATTAAATTATCGTATGAATATGGTGATGATTGGCTTAATGGATCTTGGCCATAGCAGGAAAAGGGGGTTGAGCTCACTTCTTTAATATAAGCGCACTCCTGACCTGTTTTAAGGACCTTGAGTCTAAGTGGTTTTTACAGATAACTATTTACTTGCTACATGACCTGTTTGAATTAGATGAGAAAATATTGAAAGATTGTTACTTTTGGAGAAGCCTTTGGTTATGTACACAGGAAGATGCTCGCGTGTACCTTTACCCTCGGTCCTTAATCATTATTGTTTCCGGTTTTCATAGATGTTATTCTCCTCATTAATGTAATGCGTGGTCTGCTTTTGTGTATATATAAATGTATAAGTGAAATATAATCTAGCTGTCTGGTGGTTGGCTTAGTTATCTTGTTTCTTTATTCCCGTTTGAGGACTAGTAGTCACGAAGCAGATGTGTGCTTGTTCTAATTGGTACAATTGAGGTCACACTATTTCCCATAGATTATGATAACCTGACTATTCAAAATATAACAACCTTAATATTTATTTTCATGACATTGTATTTATTTATAAACTGTATGGGGTCAGAGGGGGGGGTTATTGACTCTCCCTGAAAGTTTTATGCAATACTTTTTTTCTTCGTCGATTACATCAGATGAGTATGCTGTTATGTAACACTCAACCACCACCATCACCGTATATAGATAATATAAACTCGTTCATTTTATTTATTGTTTAATCGTAACAGGCTATGCAATAATGATTATTTTAACATTAACATTCATTAAGATAAATTTGTATATTCCAGCTGATTTGTTATATACTGAAGCTGGTCAGTCTCTGTTACCATATGTGCATCCAAAGCGAATTTCCTAGACATAGAGAATTAATCACAAGTATTATTTAATTTAGATTGTGACTAGTATATAGAATCCCACTGTGAACATTAACATTCCGATGCAGGTACATCCAGTTGATGAATCCCAAATGGGACGAAACGCATATCCTAAATTCTACTTGCTAGTCACAATTCAACTTAAATTAGTATTCATATTTTATATTCACCTATCCCTTCATGACTAAATAAAGTTGTATCTGTCTTTGATATGACTATTTCGTTTTTTGTAATACCTATGAATGTATAATTATTGAACACAAAATCGAGAATTTAATCTAACCGTATATTCTTCAGTCAAAAGTGTATTTGCATTCTCTTCATCATAGATATGAAAGGATAAGTAAATGTAAAATATGAATACTAATTTAAGTTGAATTGTGATTGGCAAGTGGAAACTAGAACACACATTTCGTCCTATTTAGAATTCATCAGCTGGATATACCTTTTCACAGTGGAATTCGACTTCCTAGTCATAATCTAACTTAAATAATACTTATGAATAATTCACTATATCGAGGTAATCCTCTCTGGATGTACATAGTCAAGATTGTTTACTCAAAGACAACAACAACCGTAACAACAACAACAACAAATCCTCTTAATGTAAACATTTGTTAAATATTCAATATACTTTTTTTATCAATAATGTTTTTTTCTTTCTTTAAAATAAATAAAAACGAAAAAAAAGAAAAGGATTCAATCAAAATAACAAGAAAACGAAGTTAAATGTTGATGAGAATGAACAGTGAAGAAGGAGAAAAACAAAAAAAAAGGTTCCTTTTTTCTTAAAAAACGTATATCACATGTTGACATTTTCAATTGTTCAATAAAGAAATTTAAATGAAAAGTATAAAAATTAAATGAAATAACTGTGTAATTGTTAGGTGAAGCATAGGAATTGAAAGATTGATGTAATGAGTCAATATGATTTATGCTAATAATTTCAATATGATTAACTTAGAGAAAATGATTAGTTGACATAATGTGTCAAGTGACTAAAATGTTCTATAAATGGTATGAATAGAAAGAACAAACACTAGTGAATGAGTAAACACAATGATTTGTATTTAATACATGTTGATGCTATTAGTTCATGGAGGACAACTGAAAAATGCATTCACATTGAGGACCGTAGTCAGAAAAAGTTGCCTGCTCTCGCCTTTTCTCTTCCTCCTAGTGGTTGACTGGATCATGAAGACTTCCACATCTGAGGGAATGCACGGAATTCAATAGACAAGTAGGATGCAACTCGATGATTTGGACTTTGCGGATGATCTAGCTCATCTAGCACATACACACCAACAAATGCAAGCGAAGACAATCAGTGTAGCAGCAACTTCAGCATCAGTAGACCTGAATATACATAAGGGAAAGAGCAAGATTCTCAAATACAACACAGGGAGCATCAACCCAATTCAACTTGATGGAGAAACTCTGGCAGAAGTGAATACTTTCACATATCTGAGGAGCATCATAGATAAACAAGGAGGGTCCGATGCAGATGTAAAGGATGGCGAGGATTGGCAAAGCCAGGGCGGCATTCCTACAATTGAAAAACATATGAGACTCAAAACAAATATCAACTAACCTGAAAGTGAGACTCTTCAATTCGAACGTGAAGACAGTCCTGCTGTATGGAGGTGAAACATGGAGAATTACTGCAAACATCATCAGACGGATACAAGTATTTATAAACAACTGCCTACGAAAGATACTGAATGTCCGTTGGCCGGAAACCATTAACAACAGCTTACTATGGGAGAGGACAAACCAACTTCCAACCGAAGAGGAAATTAGGAAAAGACGTTGGAAATGGATAGGATATACATTACGCAAACCATCAGACTGCATCACGAGACAAGCATTAACATGGAATGCTGTTGGGAAACGGTAAGAGGAATACCTAATAACACACTTTGTCGAGAATTGGAAGCAGACATTAAAAGGATGAACAGCAACTGGAAACAATTGGAAAGGATTGCTGAGGACAGAGTTAAATCGAGAATGCTGGTGAGCGGCCTGTGCTCCTCAGTGATTAGTAACGGGCATAAGTAAGATGCTATTAGTTACAAGAAATGCAAAATACAACAAAAGCTGGATTATAAGAGTTGTGTACATGGTTTGGATAAAATGTAATGATAATTAGGTTAAAATATTATGGTTACTGAATGTTTAACCAGAAGTAGTTTACTCGTAATGGTGTCAATAACACGAGGAATAAAATAGATAGATTGTGAATTTTGATTCTTTGCCACGATATGACAGTAAGTAAGTATAGCTTACCTAACATGAAATGTAAGTTCCTTATGAAGACAATATAGTCTAATTCAGTTGACACAATGCCGAGTCTTATGAAAAACTTACGTAGTTATGCAACCATGTTTTGGATATATCTAATTCCCTACGAATGCAAAATTTTGTTTCAGAACTGATTTCTATGGTTGCTTAAATTGGTCGCAGGATATAAAGTTCTTGAGTGTGTCGATCACTTCACTCAATATGGAAGTCTCGACAGACATGATAATTCGGTATTTGGCAAAATTTCTGCACGGATTCAAAAAGCTGGCTTCACTTTTGCTGATTTACATCACGTGTGGCGTAGGCGTGATAAATGTCTCTCTGTGTTAACTTACGGTTACGAAACACTGGATATGAAAACAGAAGAGATGCGAAGCCTTTAGGTTTTTGATTACAGAAGTCCTCAGTTTATTCCCTAAACATCACGGGTTGATACACAAAGCGATATTAGTGTTAGATAGAGAGTACTAGGAAGAGATAGAAAATCTGTTGAAGAGGTCGTATAACCTCATAGAGTGAGGTGCTTGAAACATGCTTTACGTCTGCCCAAGAATCGCCTGCATCGTCGCTCTATGTTGGCTTTGTCCACAGGAGTTGGAGAAATTAAAATATGGCATCAGTCTACGAAATTTTTCACTTTTGGTCTAAGTGAGGTTGATATATGGAGACTACCTAGTTGGGATCTGCAGAATAATCTTAATTAGTGGCTGGTGAAATTGGGTGACATGGCTCAGAATCGGTCACATTGTACTAGTGTCAGTCTTTATATTCTTCTAGTTCTTAATTATCATTATTCTACGAGACACACTTTTGCTTTATTTCCCCTAGTTATATTCGATTATTGGGTTCTTCTTGAAAATTTGATCTCATCGTGCTAATATAGCATGATTACATGGACCTTGGCATACATGTACCATATTGTATGTTTCTAATCACTGACTGACCTTATGAATATAGCCTCTTAGGATTTAGCGAAATTCGAATAAAAAACTGTGCTATCAGTAAATCATTTTGGTAAGATAAACAATGAAAAATAGAAAGCACTGAACGACAGCTTATACGTTTCAGCACTGGACCCCTTAACGGTCCACAACCACGACACCATGATAGAAATAAACTCAAAGTTTACTTGTTTGATATCGATTGCTCAACTGTTGGATTACTGAGTCTACATTCTATGGTTGATATTTCTAAATTCAGGAGATTCGCGGAAAATTTAAACGACTTCATCCATACCCATCGTTGATATCGAATTTACTTTCAAAATCTCCATACCACCAAATTACAATCAAGGCAAACTGACTAGTAATTAACTTCAGAAAGTAATTCCGGAATTCCAGTAGGATGATATGATCAGTGAAGCTTAATCATGACGGACGTTAGGTATTTACCCATCGACTGAAACGGATGAGGTCACGTAGTATATTACGAACTAAACAAAATTGAAAATAACTACCGTTAGATACTAATTGTCTCAGTAGAGTAAGGATTAGACATTCTCCACTAAACAAGGAGGTCCTAGGCTCTATTTCCTGGAAGAATCGTAAACACTTGTTGAACAAAGCAGTTACGCCTGCTTTCAGTTTATGTGGCACCCATGTCAATTTGTGATATCAAAATTAACAACCTCTAAAACACGAAACTATAATTAATGAAATCTGTTTACCAAACTAAGTATTTTAGAAACATTATTAGTAAAGATGGCTTACAGTGTAGGATATTATTGGATAAAACACAGTGTAATTCCGGAACTAATATTTAGAGATATGAATTTATTCTAAAGTTCAGGTTAAATGTAACAGTTAGGGTTATAACCCAACTGACACGGTAAACAGTACCTATGAATAGTTATATTGTCATTTGAGAATAGATTTTCTAATTGTTAATCAAATAAGACTAATTACATTATGCACTTCCCATAGGAACCTTTAGGAAAATGAGATTTATAGTAAGAATAATACATGCATAGTTTATGATTGATAACACTGTAGTGTTCATCTATCTGTGAATAGATGACTGACTAATTACACTATTGATATTTATTAATAGAACTAAGTGTTCTAAAAACCAAGTGAGATTACTTAAAGACTTACCTCAATTATGTTGTTATGTATGTGTTCTTCTAAAAATAAAACTGATTGACCAAAAATTCATGTTGGTTTATCCCAAAAATAAGCAAAGTTATCGTATATACTTAATACTCAGACAATATTATTATAATTATTATACCACTGTTTGGAGTAGACTACATCCAGCCTAAAGTTCCGAATAGGACGAAACCTGCTAGTCACTTTTCGACTTAAATATTGCTTGTGATTTATAGCTATATACAGGCAACCTGCTTACGACGCACATATGGCAACAGAGTCTGATCAGTTTCAGTCCATGACTAATCAACTAGAAGGTACAAACTCATCTTAATTATAATAGCATTATTCGATAGTATGTTCAGTGCAATTTGAATTTTCAGCATACATTGCCTCAATAAGTTACTACACTTTCCATGTACACATTCAGAGTAGTTACGACAAAATGAACTCATCAGCAAAGTGGGATAGGATCGAGGATGTGCAGATGCTTTGGACGACATAGTATCATAATCATTTTAAAACTTAAAACATACATGACTGGATTTACAGCTGTTCATGTTCACGAACGAAGCATGCTTACCACAATCATACTTTTCCGTTGTGATAGAATGATTCTGACAAAAACTTGGAAACCTTTTAGCGATGCCAAATTTCCATAATGCAAGTCATGTAACCAAGATTCTTGAACTGTCATTAAACCACAGTTACAGTATATATTTACACTAAGAATAAATTGTAGGTAGTCAACTTTCCAACTAGAGATTTTCAAATTAAATATTACAGTAATAGTCATCGAATGATTACACATGTTACTAGCCACCATGATATCTTTGCATAGATCTCACTGTAGTACTCCTATTCGGTCGTAGACATTTTATATAGGCACGAGAGGACACAGTGCAACTTTGAGATATGATTGAGCCATTAGACAGACAGACAGTTACAACGTAGAACTTGGTACATGCGTACGTCAGTTCAAGTTGCCATACCTCAATTAGCAGATAGAGATTAAATTGTCGAATCAAATCCCAGAGTGGGGAAGATAGTAACAGAGTTAGTATTCATGAAAGGGAATAGAGACCGAGAAGATTTAAGAATATATGATCCAGTAAAGAGAAAATTATGATAAGTTCAGAAACTTAGGATTTGGAGGAAGACAAGGAATGGATGCACCTGCGCCATTGGCATCGATTTTTAGCCATATCACCCAAAGTCTCTAACCATTTATTACGAGCGTCACGCGGACCCCAACCAGGTAGTCTACACCTATTAACATGGCTCAGCCCAATTGTCAATGACTTCATGGACTGGTGCCATGTTTTGGTTTGGCCGCCCCTAGCTTTCTTCCAGCCTACTCCTACACCAGACAGCATTGCTCGTCGAGGTAGGCGGTGGTCAGGCATACGTAACACATGTCCTAACCACCTTAGCTGATGAAGATTTACTACTTCATCAACAGACTTACTGTATTTACCTAGTACTCTATTCCTAACCCACGTATTCCTTAATCGGTGGTCCCAGCAAACACGAGCAATGGTTCGAAGACATCTGTGATCGAATACCAGGAGCCTACGAATATCCTCTATCCTTAATGGCCATGTTTCGCATCCATAAAGTAAGACGGACTGAACTACTGCGCAGTAAACGCGTCCTTTGGTCAGTAGTCGTATGTCTCGCCTACGCCACAGATGATGCAAATTCCCAAAAGCTAATCGGGCCTTATGTATACGCGCAGAGACTTCAGCAGACACCAGACCGTCATGATTGATGAGGCTCCCAAGATAAGTGAAGTGGTCAACACATTCAACTGCTTCACTCCCTATCACTAACTTCGGTGTCGAATCAATCCAATCCTGAAGTAACATTTTGCATTTGGGTGGAAAGAATCGCATCCCAAACATCCTTACATTCATATTTAAGGTAGTCAATAGATTCTGCATTTTATCAGCATCTTCGCCTAAGAGAACTATATCATCTGCATATTCTAAGTCAGCTAGTTTATCTCCTGGAAGGAGGTCAACCCCGCCGAAGTCAGACTTCTGTCCTTTCTTATAGATTGAGCCATTAAAACAAAACAAAAAAATATCATAAACGTAACTTGTTGAAATCTTTTGAAAAATGGCCGCTCTAGATTTAAAAATGACCACCGTACTATTATTATTATTATTATTATTATTATTATTAATAGTAGTAGTAGTAGTAGTAATATTAGTATTAGTAGCAGTAGTAGTAGTAGTAGTAGTAGTAGTAGTAGTAGTAGTAGTAGTAGTAGTAGTAGTAGTAGTAGTAGTAGTAGTAGTAGTAGTAGTAGTAGTAGTAGTAGTAGTAGTAGTAGTAGTAGTAGTAGTAGTAGTAGTAGTAGTAGTAGTAGTAGTAGTAGTAGTAGTAGTAGTAGTAGTAGTAGTAGTAGTAGTAGTAGTAGTAGTAGTAGTAGTAGTAGTAGTAGTAGTAGTAGTAGTAGTAGTAGTAGTAGTAGTAGTAGTAGTAGTAGTAGTAGTAGTAGTAGTAGTAGTAGTAGTAGTAGTAGTAGTAGTAGTAGTAGTAGTAGTAGTAGTAGTAGTAGTAGTAGTAGTAGTAGTAGTAGTAGTAGTAGTAGTAGTAGTAGTAGTAGTAGTAGTAGTAGTAGTAGTAGTAGTAGTAGTAGTAGTAGTAGTAGTAGTAGTAGTAGTAGTAGTAGTAGTAGTAGTAGTAGTAGTAGTAGTAGTATTAGTATTAGTAGCAGTAGTTTTCGTAGTAATGGCCTATAAAGAAAGACAAGCATTCTTCAAAATAGCATTTTAATCAAAACAGATAATGTATCCACCACCCCACCCTCACCTCCCACTCCATATCTTTCTCTCCTTTCTGAACATTATTATCATTATTATTTGTATCTATGTTTACTAGTTATATCAATGTCCATAAATGAATAATTTGATTATTGATTTATTGATTTATTGATAAAATTCTTTTGTTTTTTTCTTTTTGTTGTTAAGAAATTATCAGAAAATTATTTTTTTTTAAATTATATTTTATTATTAAGTAAAACTAAACCATAGTGACAGAACAATGTTTCTTTTTTTTATTGAAGTTTACTTTCATTTATTGAAATCATAACTTATATACTAGATAACATTCTTTAGTATGTAGAATGAATTAGTGATTATAACCTACATTCGAAATTGAAAGAAGTCATTTTCATGTAGATGTGTTAAAGTAAAATGTCAATAGTTAGATATGAAAAGAAAAAAAAAGTAATAATATTTCGAAGTTATGTATTCTGTTGTAGACCTTAATATACACAAAGGGAAAAGTAAGATCCTTCGATACCGAAAACGACAATGAATACTAACATAATTATACTTGACAGAAAAATTTTGGAAAATGAAGAAACCTTTACATATTTAGACAGAATCATTAATAAACAAGGAGAATCTGATGCACATGTAAAGATGTGGATCGGCAAGGTAATGGTAACATTTCTACAACTGAAAAACATCGAGAACTCAATCCAACTGTTAGGCAACATTAAAGTCAAACTTTTTAATACAAATATGAAGACAGTTCTGTTGTATGGAGCTGAAACTTGGAGAACTACGAAAAGTATCATTCAGAAGATATAAGTATTTATAAACAACTGTCTGGGAAAGATTCTTCAGATTCCGTGGCCAGATACCATCAACAACAACCTTCTGTTGTAGAAAACCAATCAACTTCCAGCCGAGGAGGAAATTATGAAAAGACGCTGAAGGTGGATTAGACACACATTGAGGAAATCATCAAACTGTGTTACAAGACAATCACTGACTTGGAATCCTGAAGGCCAAATGAAAAGAGTAAGACCTAATGAATTGGAGAAAGGCATTAAGAGAATAAAAAGCAATTGGGAAGAGCTAGAAAGGAAAGCGCAGGACAGATTTGGTTGGAGAATGCTGGTGGGTGGCCTATGCTCCACTTGGGGTAACAGGCATTGATGATGAATATGTATTCTATTGTAAGAATAATCAATTTGAAGAAAATCATTTATTGATACATTGAAGTGTTACTTATTAATCAAATTATATATTTAATAATGTGTTGGCTTATGGAAATGCTAGTAACAACAATACAAGCATTATACAATGTAAATGAAGTAATAACTATCCAATTATACAAACATTTCATTTGTTCTTTAGAATAATGCTGAGAACTACTATATCAGTCAACAATGTTTATCAAATATTTAAGAAGGATCATGAAGTAGACTGAAGTAGTAACTGAGATCATATTAGGTAAGGATCACTAAAACAATAAATCTCATAGAGTCATATGAATAAGTTTTTATATTAAGTTTAGTAATCATGTAAAATTAATACATTCATTGTAATTTCTCTATTACATACCTATTCTTAATAATATAAACTTTTCATTAATATTTACCGCTTACTTATTGGATACAGTTGGTTGAAAGTTATTTCTAGAGTGTTAATTTAATTTAATTCCTCACCCACCCCACCCCCAACCCTCATTCATTATTTACTTTATTCAAATAAAAGTAGTACTCTTAGTTGAAATGATGTAATTATCTTTTATTTCAGAGAAAAAAAGAAAGTAATTCGTAGACAATCTGATGGTGTTGCTATGAGATTATACTTAAGTCCATTTATAGTAGATTTCTTCTTAAAGAATGTGGCTGTCTGAAAAATAGGTTAAATGAGCTAGAAGTGGATGATACATTTTCAGTTTACAACACTAAGGATTAAGAATAGAACACATTAGAAAGCTGTAACAAACCTCATTGAGTAAACACTTTTACAATCGAAAAACAAAATTATGGTAGTATTCTGTTTTTTGTCAAGTTATTAAAGGAAACAATTAGGACAATAGGAACCAACGTTTACTGCGAATTAGGACAATAAAAGCTCCTTTCTTACACGCTTAGTTAAGATGGTCTATCATGTAGATACAGAAAGGTGTTCAGTCATATACAGAATTCCATCTTACTTAACCTATGTATCCAGCAATGGTCTATTATAACTAGCAGAAGCTATAGGAATACACCTGTATAAGAGTAAATTTATTCAGATATTAAGGCACTTTTATGGAGAAGCATATAAATTTTAGGTGTTTGTAATCGTCATAGATTAATGGTGGTTGGGTACCACTGAAAACCAGAGGGTACAGGACAGTTACATCTTGCGACTCCTCAGTGTCACTACGCACTCTTGATTTCACCAGGGAATCTAACCCAAGGTTTTGAAGTTGAAGTTCGCTTAGCAATCGACACAACTGAGACAACAGGTGATAATGGTTGAATTCCGAATTCCGTCTACTTGTGATATAACTCGATGGCCACCCAATGCCAGTGTTGATAACTTTATATTTCCTGATAGGTCTAAACTTCATTAATCACACGACTCCCCACTAGAACTTACAGAACATTTCGATGATTAGCACAAGTGAGCTGGTGACAGTGGATAGTGGTCATTCTTTTTCACAGTTATATTAGGTCGGTTATTCTATCATTGGACGACGGTTAGCTTACTGGTGCATAGAGTTAAGTGTTCGCTAACCTGAAGGTCCAGGGTTGGATTCCGTGATAGAATCAAGGGTGTGTACTGCCACTACCACGCTTCTATAACTATCTAGTGTCCCCCTGTTTCTCAAAAAGTACCCAACGGACATCAATCTGTGACTAATTCAATCAACTAAGATATCTTGATCAACAGTCATTTGACACTTTATATGATAGCCATCAATGAGCTGGATGGTTTAATTGCTAAGCTTTCATCATCATTCTGATAGACTTAATTGTTCCAAACTTCTATCAGAAGTCATCCGGAATGATAATGAAAGCTCTACAACCAAACCATTCAGCTCAGAGATCGCTTTCAAACTAAAACCATTCTCCTGAGCTAAAAATCTTCTCTACTATCTGTTACGCCGGGCGATTAAAGAAAAGTAGCAAACTTTCAGAACTGCATTTTGGAGAACTATTCTCATTATTTTATTCATGAGTAATGTAATCATTTTATTTCTATGACTGTTACGTTCCCCTTACCCAGTACTTCCGTTTAGTATATTTATTCTTTGTATATTGTTTATTACTATGCATTACGGTTACTTTGTTGCGTACAAGTTCTCCTCATTCACTGGTACTATTTCCTTTGTTCTGTATCAATATTAGATTCTTGATTGGTTTAATATGTAGTCTGGTTCTATGTATATATAAAGGCAGGATTAAAATATAATACGTTCTCAGTTCTCGGATCTCCGTTTTCCGGTTCTCGATTCTGATTCTTCTATTGTCAGCCTGGGAGGGGGTAAGTGGGCTTAGGTCAGTAGCGCATTATCAACTAGGCACACTTCATTGGCGTTTACTACAACCAACCAAAACCTCTCAACCAACCTCTCTTTTTTCTCTCATCATAACACTATTTCAATCAACTTTTAATTAAATTGGCGGTAAATATCCAAAAAGAAAACAATACATTACATTTTCAATTTCAAACAAAAGAAAAAAAACATGTACATATTTGAAAAGATTAAATTATGTTGTCATGGTAACTATAAGTAATAAAACATTAACACAAATACAAACGCATATACACATATACATACACAAATGTGTGTATATGGTTTAGAAAAATACAGAAAATATTTATGTTTTCAATCGATTAATTATTCTATGTCTACTTCACATATATATATGTACACATAATGAATTAATCAATCAATCAAATAATCAATAAATCAATCAATAAATCAATAAATCAATCAACTAATCAATCAATCAATCAATCAATCAATCAATCATTTAAGCAATTAATTAATGAATTAAAAACAAAAAAGAATTAAATTTGAAAATTATTTTCTTCTGATGTATTATTATTATTATCATCATCATCAGAATCAGTTTCAGTGTCGTCTAATTTATGCTTAGAACCGGGACGTAGAATTAATTTATGAAATTTATCTAAACTTTGTGTAGTAGATAAACATATTGATGATGATGAAATTGGATAATTTAATTGAATAGTATGTTGACTAGAGAATTTTCTAATGGAAGCCATATTATTCATATTATTACTATAATTATTAATACTACTAGTATTATTATTATTATTGATTTTTTTAAATCTTGTTGGTAAAGTAGTTACTCGAAGTGTACTAATACTATCATTATTATTATTACTATTAAGTATATTTCCATGATAATTATAAGTATCATAGTATATTTTACCTGATAATGATCGACGTTTCATTGATAAGGAATGTAAAGGACATTTTGAAGTAATCATTGCATCATTAATGTAACTTCGATTAGATGAACTCCTTAGTCGATGATTATTTAATGAATCAGAAGATGGACAGAATTCTAATGAAGGTGGAGATTGTTGTTGTAGTAGATTAGAATTATCAACATTAATTTCAGTAGCATCAGCAGCGGCAGCAGTTGCTAAATTGATTTGATTCGATAATGATGAACAGATTGAATTAAGTCCTGTATGATTTGATGGATAGACATATTTGAAACGTCGATTTATTGAAGATATTGAAGCAGTTGTAGATGAAGTGGAAGATGGGCATGAAGTTGATGCACAATCACTATGTAATGATTTTTCAGATAAAGAGCTTTCACTTTGAGTTTCTGTTTCATCGGTAGATGTATAAATCACTTTTTCTGGCTTCATGGAATTCATTAATAAACCATGATGTCCATTATGAACATAATTAGATTGATTATCTATTTCCTCATTCTCATTTGTATCAGTAGAAGAATAAAAGGATATTTCTTGATTATCTAATATCCTATGATAATTTTGATTTAAGTGATCATCAGATTGATCACAAATGACAGATTTATTAAAATGATGCCTTTTTAAATTTCTATGATTTCCTAATACAACATCTACGTTATCATTTTGTTTCATATGATCATTCGTACGTGGCATAGTATGATTTCCATGTACTGGACATGATCCTGACAATAATGAATCTATAGTTGGATGTATATTCATTTCATTTAAATTAGCATTATGTAATACATTGAAATCGCATACATCATTACGTAATAATGATGAAGTTTTTGTGTAATTTGGAAATACTTCCATAACGTTCTTATCAGTACTACTATTAATAGTAGTATTGTTATTATTATTATCATAACTTTGTGAATTTAATAATACATAATTAGAAAAATGAGGACTAGTTAAAACTGCTGTACTATTGAAATGATCCCAGTAGATTGAATCCATTTTTTGATAATTTGATGTTGATTGTTTAATACTACTTATATAATTACTGTCAGTTGTAGTGATGATAATTGCAGTATTATTGTTATTGTTAGTATTCATTTGTTTCATTTTCATAATTCCATGTACAGGACATGGTTTTGATGTTTCTATAATTATTTGATTAGACGATGTATTTGTTGCAGGAAATTCTGAAATAGGATTAACTTTACTACTATCCCATGAAGTAGAACTTTGTTGAGGTGTAATATTCAATGATTGTTGTTGTATACAGGTAGAAAAATTTATTGAAGTAATATTTGAACAAGGTGTAACTCCATTTGCAATTAACAATTTAGGCTCTGGACTATCACAAGATACTAAGACATGATTTTCTGCATTAGTAACAGTTTCGGTTAGATTAGTAAAATTTCTTGATGAAGAAGATGATGGTGAGTTAATTGTTGGTATAGTGAACATTTGAACATCATGTGTAGCATTTGTAGGACAACAGAATATATTCAATAAACGATTCTCATCATTATTTTTTATTGAAGTAGTATAATCAATTTTCTCTAAATTAACATTAGAATTAACATAAGTAGTAGTTGTTGATAATGCTGTACTAGATGTAAATGTATTCACATTTGAATGTATACATACTGTATTATCTTCTATACTACTTATTAATTGTAATTCACTTTTATCAATAATTTTCTGTTCATCATTTATTGTAACTAATAAACTACTCACTGAATCATCTTTATTGTTTTTTATTTTCTTATTAGTTTCATAATGATTTCGTCTATTAATACATTTCATCCATCTACTATTACACATAGATTGTTGTTTATAATTAATTAATGATTCTGTTTTCTTATGATGTAATTGTGTATTAATTAATGTATTAGTTAGATTAGAATGTGGCTGTTCACTACAACAACAAAATATACCAATACTAATTAATGCTAACATAATAAATAAACTAATCATTGCTATACCAGCATATATCCAATTCATTAGATCATTATTAACACCAAATAATTGAAATACTTTATACATTAATGATTGATTATCATTAGGATATAGAATATTACCATTAGTATTTAATATACTTACATTAAATTCTACACGATATTTAGTACTATTATTATTATTATTATTATTATTATTAGTGTTTAGTACACAACTCCATGTACCTGTATGTTCACCAGTTGTTAATGTAATAAATACTTGTGAATAATAATTTGAACCAATTTGTTTATATTGTATTATATAATTAGATGTATTACGTAATAATTGATTATCTTTATACCATATTAAATCATTTATATGTATTGCATAATAATCACATGATAATAATAATGTTCTATTGAAATATTGTGTAATATTTTGATTCAATGTAAAAATTTCTGGTTTACAATCTAATTCATTAAATTGTATTGATGTTAATTGATTTTTAGAAAAAATTAATTTACCTTTTAATTTATTTGGTTTATAACAAATTGGTTCATTTATTTCAATTTTACCATTTAATTGTGTTAAATTTTGTTTAAATTGTAAATTTTTTGGTGATTTATTTAAATACCATAATTTTAACCAACTTATTTTACAATCACATAACCATGGATTACCATGAAGATAAAATTCATTTAAATATAACATACTACTTAATATTAATTCATTCGATTTATGTAATGTATGTAAACCAGTATAACTTAAATCTAATAAACGTAAATATTTCAATGATTTAATTGTATTCGATTCAAAGTGTATACCATTTGATTTAACTGAATTTAACCATAAATATTGTAATTTATTATTATTATTATTATATAAATTAGTAAAAAATGCATCTGGTATTAAATCAATTGGATTTTCAGCTAAATTTAATGATAATAAATTTGGTAGATTACGTAATAATTCAACAGGAAAACTAAATGAATTTAATTTTAATGAATTATTACGTAGATTAAGATGTTTCAATGCAATTAATTGATTAAATGTATTCAATTCAATTTGTTTTAATTGACATGATTCAATTTGTAATGTTTCTAAATGTATTAAATGTTCCAATGAATTTGAATGAATTATTTCAATTGATTGATGTAATATACGTAATTCAATGAGATTAATTGGTAAATTTAATGGAATATTATGTAATTTATTTATATGTGAATCACATAATGCTTTTTTCCATTTAAAATCTATTTGATAAAATATACTACATCCTTGTACACATTCAACATAATAATATTGTAATAAGAATTTATTCATTAAATAAAATATTATATAAATAGAATAGATTAAAGAATAAGAGGATGACGAAGATGAAGTTGATAATGTAATCGATGATGACAATGAATATGATAAACAATAGATTGAGGATAAAATCACTTTGATATAGGAATTATAATAATTTACCATTGAGAATATATAATCTACTGATAAATTTTATGAGTAGAAGAACAATATCATCAATAATGAATCATTTACTATGCCTATATAGTTGATTATTATATAATGATTATATTGATAATTCAATGCATATATTACCTCGTTTGGTTAATGTAAACTGTTTCACAATTCAGATAATCATAGGTAATTGTATATTTCATAACTAGATCATACATTGTATCTAATCAAATATACACATTTATTCATCAAATAACCACAAAAAAAATTATCATTAGGATAAAAATTACATTGTGTGTGTGTGTGTGTGTGTAAGATAGGAAGTAAATAAGAACTTTCAACATGTCAACTGAAATAATGTTGACTAGACAGATGCCTACTGACAGACACTTAAGCCTATCTATAATACAATTGACCAATCATATACATTGGGAATAGAATATATGTCTATCCTATAGAAAATTATGGACTATTGAAGTAAAAAAAAACCAATCATAATTAAAAATTCTTTCTACAGAAGAATCACTAGATCAATAATTGGAGTAATAACAAATAAATGGATTGTCTCTATGATTCAACTAATCAATCAATGTATGTTACACCACGTGTAGAATAAGCCGCTGACTGGTATTCTCCAGCCAACTCTGTCCTCTGTTCAACTTTCCACCACTTCCTATAAGTTATTCATTATTTTCATATCTGCCTCCAATTTCCAGCACAAAGTGTTCATTTTGCCTTCAACTTTTCCTCTGGCTTTGGTGATTCCAATTTAGTACTTGTGACTCTGTGTGATGATATCTTTAATGTGTGTCCTATCCACTTCCAGCGTCTTTCCCTAATTTCTTCCTCACCTGAATATTGGTTGGTTTGTTCTTTGCTTCAGAAAGTTGTTGCTATTAGTATCTGGGCAATGGAACCGAAGTATCTTACTCCGACAGCTGTTTATAAATACTTATACCATTTTAGAGATGCTTTTCGTAATTCTCTAGTCTCTCTGATTATAAAACAATAAATTATTAATTTTATTACTTCGGATTCGTCATAGATTGATGTTAGTCAGGTTTCAGTGAAAATCAGAGAGTATTGGACAGTTAATTTTTCTTAGTATGTGACTGATCATTGATAGTGCGTACCCTTGATTCCATCAAGGAATTTAACCTATAGCCTGAGGGTTGGCAAACGCTTAATAGTTTACTCTACTATGCCAACCAACCCCCAACGATTCTATTCCCATTTCCACTAAATTGTGGTCCATTGTTATTAGTGATAACTGAATCACTCCTAAAGTGTTGAAACTCCAAAAGTTACTTCTCACTGGAACTTCAAGAACATCCTGAAACTAGTTACTGGTTAGCTGATCATTGTAACTGGATTGAGTAAGAAATCGTGACAGGTTGAATTCAAACTTGTCATGTGTGAGATAGTTACTACCAACGACAATGGATGATCGTCAAGCTATATCCTATCATTGGTGGAAGTGGGGGTTTTACCATTTGACGCCGGTTAACTCAGTGGTGCAGATAGATGGTTAAGCCCTTGGCAAACCTTAAAATGCAAGGTTGGATTCCTTGATGAAGTCGAGGGTGTACCCTACCAGTGAGGAGCCCCACATTGGAACGAAATAGTCGTCCAGTGCTCCCAGTGGACTAAACTTAATACCTATCGCCACAAGACCATTTCAATTCAAAATGTCGATTTTTTTATTCTTCAGTCGAGTGCATAGTGAAAATCAAGATATCTTCAAAGTTATTTTTGATTTAAGAATACAGCATCTCCATTCAATTTGGCGTTCAAGTTTCCTTACAGACAAATACGTAATTTAAAACAGTTGGATAGTAGATATGTTTTAAATAAGCTAATAACGTCAACTTGAATCTACAAATATATATGTTAGGTTGCTGAAAGGAATAAGTAGAAACTACTGCTTGATCTTTATTCCCTGTTAGTTGGTACAGAACAGCAAGGTACAGTTGTAACTAGGCTGGGTCTAATACTCTGTGTGATCTGAACCAACATCATTTAACATTTGAATAATGGATAATGTCATTAAATCACTTTGACTTCTTGTAAAACTGAGACGAGTAATAACCAATATCAGACTTATCTGGTCAACAATGTAGATCAATTTTTATTGCAATGTAGTTTATATGCATAGTACCTTCATGTTTAACGTTGGCCTTCACTCATCGATTACAGTAACCACTTTATGATGCTCACCTACTAATTGATTAGTATAACAACCTGCCAACGTTAGTCGCTATATAATTTACTTTGTCAAGAAACAACGTTACTTATTAAGCTTGTTTAAACTTGTAAACTAGGCTGAACCAAAATTACTAGTACCACGCTACTTCATAGTTTGTAATAATCACCTAACCATAGTAAGACGGGCGTTAGGAACCAGAAAACTCGGAAGAGTTGTTTCGTCTTTTATTAGGCTCCTTAACAAGTCACGTCAATGTGTACACCAGGGATTGAACTCAACATTATCAATCCTCATAGTCACGTATAACCTACATTACATGTGCACAGGTTCAAGCTGGCACGCCTTATCACCACTACAAGATGAAACACCACAGTTGTAGAAAGTTACATTGCTAGTAGTAAAAGTGACCGGACACAGAGAATATGATTTTGAGATATATTTGCGGGATGAACGGATTTCTGATGCTGCACTATACGCGATAAGACACCCTACAAAAAGCCCCAACTAGATCTTAGTCTTAGACACATATAATACGACTGAATACCCAAGAACTAAACAAATTAAGCACAAAGCATATGCTACAGCAATACCGAGTGACAAAATCACACATTCGAAAAGTCAAATACATGTCATAGCTATCCAGCTATTCGAATATGATTCGTCACCTAACTGCCTACACTTTCATTAGTCAACCTTTACATGCGTAGGTAAGAAATATAAGATTCTGAAAATGAAAACTAATCTGTGAAAAGAAAGATATGTAATAACAAAGTGTATGCACTTGTGTGAATGAGACCGATTCTAACCAATGCCACCCAGTCTTCAACCACTGGTTACTACCATCTCCATAACTCCAACCAAGTCGTCTGCATCCACTAGTGACTTTGTCAACCGACACAAAATCACGGTCTCATCACCTCTACTTTCTTTTCACTCCACTCCTACGCCAGTCGTCCCGTGTCGGCGTAGACGGTGGATGGAAATAAATAATGTATAAAAATTCCCATGCTTATTAAAACAAAAGACGTTTGAACGAAGAATATTCTTTTCGATAAATGCTCATCAGGTTCTACATTTATTAGTTCAAAATTATCAGTGACAAAAATAGCCAGTTCTGAGGCGGGTATAACATCATTTAAATATAAAGGATAATTTGGATATACATTTTTTGTCTCATCAGATTATTTGTAAGATACGAATGTTAATGTTGAAATAGTCATCATTATCATGTAACTTGTGAAACGTAAACGACAATTGAAATGACACAACAAGCTTATTAATCCAATATATATGTATAGGTGTCTCTGTATATGGGTGACCTAGGAGATGGGGTAGTGACAAAATGTGATTAGACAAAGGCTGAATGCTATTTAAAATGTAACCGAATAGGTAAGAAATTACAAAATGGAGTAAGTGATAATCCAAATTCGTCAAATAGTAACAATAACAATAATAGAAAAAATTATAATCAGTTCATTTGATCGGTCTTAAGATGTTGTAAAGTCACTAAAATTAGAAAAGAAGATTGAGTGATATTCAAATTCATTCTGTGTATCTTGATTAATAACATTAATAATAATAATAATAATAATAATAATAATAATAATACTATTAATAATAAATATGCATATATGTGAACAAAGAGAGTAGTATTTGGACAGGGTACAAATACACATATGAAGAGGGAAAGACACATATGCATTACTAAATTTAAATCGTCGTGTGATTAAATTGGAGAATGGTTTAACGGATCTTGCGTCGGCCATGGCAGGAGAAGGGGTTGAACGTACTTCTTCTGTATGCATAGTTCTGGCCTCATGATCCGTATAGCTATCGCTTCTGCCGTTTTAAGGACTTTGAGTCTAACCGATCTTGGCAGATAGCTGTTGACACAGAATACTATTTTAAATGACTTATCTATGCTCGCCGTATGACCTGTTTCGATTAGGTGTGCTAATATTGAGCTATTGATATTTCTGACAACTCCTTTGGTTAACCAAACTGGAAGGTGCTCCCGGGCACGGAGGAGTAAATTCCTTGAGCATCTGCCAATGTAACTTGCTCCACAGGAGCAGTTGAACTGATAGATACAAAATGAAGTGGCAAGCTTAGGTAATTTATCCTTTATTTTCGGTATCACCATAGGACGGGTAGAAAATACCAGTTGTATTTTTGCGGCGTTAAATGTTTTCCGGATGGAACTGCCTAGCCTTAACGTCAGAATTTCACTGGGCGCGTCCCCTCTGAATGCTAGTCTAATGAAAAGCGGCTTCCTGCTTACGGTTTGAAACATCTTTCTGTTTGTTTTGGACATGGCATGTTTACTTATAAACTTTACGGGATAACCGTTCTCCCTGAGGGTTTTATGCAACGCTTCTGTTTCTTCGTCAACCACATCAGGAGAGCATATCGTTATGATTCTATGATGTAAGGTTTTCAATAAATTCCTTTTATACTGTATAGGCACAAAACTAAGGAAGTTTGTGTATTGTCCTATCCATGTGGCTTTCTTATCACAGCGTAGCGAAATGGCTGGTACATCTACTAAAACCTCTTTGCAAACAGATAGTTAAACACAGCGTCAAAGATGTCTTTCAATTTGTAGACATGGTCAAGGAACTGAGTACAAAAGAACGATGTATGCTATCTCTGGACGTCACATCCTTATTCACGAACGTTCCACTAATTGAGACCGTTAACTATATATGCGACCAAGTCATAGAAACCGGAATAGACGTCACCATCCCAATAGACACGCTTAAAGAATTATTACTGAAGTGTACAATGAATGTACATTTCACGTTTAACAACGACATATATAGACAAGTGGATGGAGTAGCAATGGGCTCTCCACTGGGTCCCATGCTGGCCGATATCTTCCTAGCCAAACTAGAAAACGGTCCACTGGCACAACTCGTTAGTAAATTACCTTTCTACTGCCGATACGTGGACGATACATTCCTCCTTTGCAAACAGGATACTAATCGGTCTGACATTCTCAGACAATTTAACGAGGTTCACCCGGCTATAAAATTCACATGCGAAGAAGAAAGGGAAGGTAAAATAGCATTTTTAGATGTTCTGCTCACGAAAAGAACAGATGACTCGCTAAGAAGAAATCTGAACAAGAAAGCCACATGGATAGGACAATACACAAACTTCCTTAGTTTTGTGCCTATACAGTATAAAAGGAATTTATTGAAAACCTTACATCATAGAATCATAACGATATGCTCTCCTGATGTGGTTGACGAAGAAACAGAAGCGTTGCATAAAACCCTCAGGGAGAACGGTTATCCCGTAAAGTTTATAAGTAAACATGCCATGTCCAAAACAAACAGAAAGATGTTTCAAACCGTAAGCAGGAAGCCGCTTTTCATTAGACTAGCATTCAGAGGGGACGCGCCCAGTGAAATTCTGACGTTAAGGCTAGGCAGTTCCATCCGGAAAACATTTAACGCCGCAAAAATACAACTGGTATTTTCTACCCGTCCTATGGTGATACCGAAAATAAAGGATAAATTACCTAAGCTTGCCACTTCATTTTGTATCTATCAGTTCAACTGCTCCTGTGGAGCAAGTTACATTGGCAGATGCTCAAGGAATTTACTCCTCCGTGCCCGGGAGCACCTTCCAGTTTGGTTAACCAAAGGAGTTGTCAGAAATATCAATAGCTCAATATTAGCACACCTAATCGAAACAGGTCATACGGCGAGCATAGATAAGTCATTTAAAATAGTATTCTGTGTCAACAGCTATCTGCCAAGATCGGTTAGACTCAAAGTCCTTAAAACGGCAGAAGCGATAGCTATACGGATCATGAGGCCAGAACTATGCATACAGAAGAAGTACGTTCAACCCCTTCTCCTGCCATGGCCGACGCAAGATCCGTTAAACCATTCTCCAATTTAATCACACGACGATTTAAATTTAGTAATGCATATGTGTCTTTCCCTCTTCATATGTGTATTTGTACCCTGTCCAAATACTACTCTCTTTGTTCACATATATGCATATTTATTATTAATAGTATTATTATTATTATTATTATTATTATTATTATTATTAATGTTATTAATCAAGATACACAGTATGAATTTGAATATCACTCAATCTTCTTTTCTAATTTTAGTGACTTTACAACATCTTAAGACCGATCAAATGAACTGATTATAATTTTTTCTATTATTGTTATTGTTACTATTTGACGAATTTGGATTATCACTTACTCCATTTTGTAATTTCTTACCTATTCGGTTACATTTTAAATAGCATTCAGCCTTTGTCTAATCACATTTTGTCACTACCCCATCTCCTAGGTCACCCATATACAGAGACACCTATACATATATATTGGATTAATAAGCTTGTTGTGTCATTTCAATTGTCGTTTACGTTTCACAAGTTACATGATAATGATGACTATTTCAACATTAACATTCGTATCTTACAAATAATCTGATGAGACAAAAAATGTATATCCAAATTATCCTTTATATTTAAATGATGTTATACCCGCCTCAGAACTGGCTATTTTTGTCACTGATAATTTTGAACTAATAAATGTAGAACCTGATGAGCATTTATCGAAAAGAATATTCTTCGTTCAAACGTCTTTGTTTTAAATAATGTATAGCCAAAACACACCAGTCTGTAAACTTATACAACCTGGTCAACTGTGTCTAACCACGATATTATTTACCCGATAGTCCAAGAAACTTCCCGAAGATGTGATCAAATACTAGTAACACACGGATGTCTGCGCATAATGACCACATTTATGCAGTATGAGTATGAAACATAGATTCTGGAACGTGTGTACCAGTCCAAGTTACTACATAACGGCAAGATTTACAACAAATTAGTAATTACTTCAATGATAATAAAAAATTGAGTAAACATAGAATATGATTCAGGGAGAATGAACCAGGTTGTGAAAGCGCAGGTATGAAGTTTTGTCTCACAATTGAAAGGGAGCAACATTATTGCATACCTTTCCACGAATTAATTCATTCTCCCTGAACCATATTCTATATGTTTACTCATTTTTTTATTACTTGGACTATGTGCATGGATCCGAGTTGCCACATTTATGCAGAGCGTGTTGTTGAGTAGCATACTAGTTCTTTAAATGATAGACAGATACCTCCAGTATGTCATGCGATGAAAGTTAGCAAATCAAAAACGCACTCTCTGAATTCGTTAACGAGATAAATGAAGTGGTCGACGCGCTCAATAACTCCTACTTATCATCTTTTGATCAATCACTGACCTAGACTAATCTCGAAACAACGCATCATAAACACCCTGTTAAGAGATTTTCTCCCAACTGTGCATACACCAACCCTCTCTTTATGTGAATATATAATAACCATCAAGTTATCGAGCTTGACACATATGTTGCTAATATTTCATAGTTACAAAGACTGTTCAATCAGAAATATTAGAAAATATGTTGACAAAAATTATGAGATGTTATGATTTATTACTTTTCCATTAATCAACAATGACTTATGAATAAAAGACAAATCTTTAATAAATAGTTAGATGACTGTGGTACACAACACAGTAACTGAGATAAAAAGGATCAGAATCAAAATGGATAGCTAATAACTAGTACAAAAGACATTATGCTTTGAAACACACAGAATAAAGTTTAAATATTAAATAAATGTTTATCACGAAAAGTTGTTTGACTATATATTCGCTCCAGGTAAAAAAAATCTCATTAGTTATCAGCACCTAGTTGAATCATTTTCTTTTTAGGATCTTCATACATTTCATTAGGCTGTACAGAGGTCAACATCACTAGACCATATGTTAACACAGAAACTAAAAGAATAGAAACGATCAGTGATGACCAAACACCAATACTGAAGTAGCCAACACAATCTGTTACATCACCAAATATACCATTTTTTACGCCAAACGGTTGTACCTAAAATGGAAAGTGGTTAATTATCCCTATTAGTTATGTTAGAAATAACAGTAAACATTTAATCATCGAATATGTTTTAGTAGTCCGGAGTGAATTTATATAAAATAAGCGAATAACTTGTGTACAATCGAATGTATGTGGTATTATTTCAATCGACCTATTACGCATGATCAGTAACGCCCAACTAATTAACGTATAAACATAGTGTATGCAATCTACTATCGCTTAGGCTGGCAGTTGCATTGCAGTTTGATTGGTAGAACACTACGGATTATATCAAACGGATTTTAGACACTATTCAGTGATAAATTAATGCAAATGTTACACAGAAGCTAAGTCATGGTTTGGATCGCGTAAAGGAGGCATTTCAAATTATGAGGCTGAGTGGGTTCTAAGTCTATATTTCCCAGGAAGCATCAGTTTCTTCAAGATTGTCTGAACAACTTGCTGGTGAGGACCAAATATCACAAAACTAATATAGAGAAGGGTTTTCATATGACTAAATTAAACCATCTAATATAAAATCCTCCTATTACCGAAGTTCGGTTACCTAATCTTAGGGTAGTGCAAACAATTTAGTCGGCGTCACGTCGATGGCTTATTCATATAAATATATTCTATGAATATTATTCTAGAAGCTTTTAAATTGTAGGTCATTTGTCAATGGTGTGACTGGGAGGAAAAAGTGCGAATAATCACTTTATGACATTGCACTGTGGTACGAAAGCTGAGCAGAAGTGGTTGGCTGGCCCATAATAATTCCTAGTTGACGTCCTAATGATAGTCTAAATCAATGTCCAAAGACCCCGCATAAGATACGACTGAAAATAGGAGCTAGTGACGACTCTGTCGATTTTCACTAAGTTTTCCATAAGACATATTCTTAAAAGGATGAAATCTTTATTGACCGTATTTTCTATACAACTGTATCTTCTATTATGTAACTTTTTTGTTCTTTTATTAAATCTTAACTTATTATGACCACACTATCTTCCTAGTTATAAGGCACACACATACATTCTTAATGTCCATTTGTGACAAAATATAGTGACAAATAAGATAATGGAGAGAAAATGTCGAAAGAGACTGAACCTAGCAGTTGGTTAGAAAATCAATGGTGAAGGTATTTCGAACAAATAAATAAATAAATTTATTTCAATTAACTATGACCATGATAAAAAACCCAAAGCGAATGAAGCGTGGATTCACCACTCTCAATGGGAAACATAAGCTATCCAGAAAACAACCGCAACAAATTGTCAGTGTTTAAGATTATCCAGTCAGTCAGTCAGTACAACGTAGAAGTTGATACGTGGGTACATCATTCCAAGTTGCTATGCCTCAATTAAATTGTCGGATCTAATCCCAGAATACTGGAGGGAGAAACAGAGTTAGTAACGATGGAGAGGATGAAATTTGAGAAAACATGATTAAGTAAAAAGAAAATTAGGAGAATTCAGAAGCCTAAGATTTGCAAGTAGACAAGGAATGGATGCACCTGCGCCATTACAAACGATTTTGAGCCATGTCACTCAGTCTCCAACGATTTGTGACGATCATCACGAAGACCCAAACCATTGCTCGTCAAGGTAAGTGGCGGTCAGGCATATGTAACACATATCCTAACCACCTCAGCTGATGAAAATTCACTACTTCATCAATGGACTAACTTGTATTTACTTAGTACTCTATTCCTGACCCACGTATTGCTTAATCGGTGGTCCCAGCAAACACAAGCAATGGTTCGAAGACATCTGTGATCGAATACAATGAGCGTACGAGTATCCTCTATCCTTAACGGCCATGTTTCATATCCATAAAGTAAGACGGACCGAACTACTGCGCAGTAAACGCGTCCTTTAGTCAGTAGTCGGATGTCTCGTCTACGCCACAGATGACGCAAATTCCCAAAAGCTAATCGGACCTTATGTATACGCGCAGAGACTTCAGCAGACACCAGACCGTCATGACTGATGAGGCTCCTAAGATAAGTGAAGTGGTCAACACATTCAACTGCTTCACTCCCTATCACTAACTTCGGTGTCGAATCAAGCCAATCCTGAAGTAACACTGCATTTGGGTGGAGAGAATCGCATCCCAAACATCCTTACATTCATATTTAAGGTAGTCAATAGATTCTGCATTTTATCAGCATCTTCACCTAAGAGAACTATATCATCTGCATATTCTAAGTCAACAAGTATATTTCCTGGGAGAAGGTCAACTCCGGAGAAGTCAGATGACGAAAATGTCAACTCTAAAAGTATGTCAGTGATAAAATTAAATAAAAATGGGGAAAGTGGACAACCTTGACGAACACCACTTGAGGTAATCAGTTCTGACGACAATCCGCCATAAGCTCTGACTCGACTTGTGGTGTTCGAGTAGAGAGCTTGTATAAGGTTAATGTACTTCTCTGGTACGCCTTTCAATGACAGACATTGCCACATAACCTTACGATCGATAGAGTCAAACGCCGTCTTATGGTCAAGGAATACAACTTTTGTTGGACGTCTAAAATTGTGTCTACGTTCCAGAACCTGCAGAGGTGTATGAATATTTGGTCTACACAACCTCGTCCAGGTCTGAAACCACCTTGGTTCTCTCTAGTCTGCTCTTCACGAGCTTTAGTTAGTAGTCAAAGTATGATTGAAGCCAATATTTTGGACACTATATTCGTTAAACTGATTACTCGGTAATTGTCACAGGAGGACTTCTGTCCTTTCTTATAGATTGGGACGATTAGTGTTTGAGACCAGTCAGATGGGATTGCGCCAAATTCCCAGATTCTAGACAGGATCCCAGTTAATCTCGCTGGTAAAACTGGACCACCATCCTTAAATATCTCAGGGGTTAATCCATCAGGTCCTGCTGATCTCCCTCGCTTTAGGTTCCCTATAGCCTTCTCGAATTCGTTAAGACTTGGGAGACTATTGTTAATTTGCCATTTAGGTTGCTTGAGGATGGTGGGCAACTGGGATGATTTACATCAATAAGTTAAACTTTGAAAGGGATACTTGCCATGGATCTTTCACGTTCAGTGAGCCGCAGATTAATACGCGCTCGTACTAAAGCATGGTCTGAGTCTAAGCATGTACTCCAGAATGAGCGGCAGTCTTCTACCGAGCCTCTCCAACGATGGCTGATGACAATGTGGTCTACTTGAGGTAACACTAGACAACTTTTCAAGTTAATAAAAAAAACCGGGGTTAAAAATCCAGCGTTAGTGAGACGATTTCCGAAAAAGATGGAACGCTTATTAGCTCTCAGTCTAGACGTTTAGAACGGTGAGCTGAACACTTCAAGGAGCAGTTTAGTTGGCCTTCAGCTACTCTATAACTTCCCACTATTTCGAGACAGCCAGAATGGAAAGTCGACTTAGGTCCCCCGACTCTTGTCGAAGTCGAAAAACCTATAACCAATCTAAGGCGAGGCAAAGCAGCGGGTCCAGGTGGATTATCCCCAGAGGTCTTTAAGGATGGTGGTCCCACATTGACAACCAGACTGACTGATATTTTGACTAAGGTTTGGGAACTTGACATAACTCCGTCTGACTGGTGTCGATTGTTAATCGTCCCAGTATATAAAAAAGGGTCGAAATCGTCCTGCAATAAACATAGAGGAATTAGTCTGACTAATATAGTGTCTAAAATACTAGCTACTATAAGTATCAGACGCTTAAATGCAACTCGTCATCTACAAACACGAGAAAATCAGGCTGGTTTCAGACCTGGTCGCAGTTGTATAGACCAGATATTCACCATTCGTCAGATTTTAGAACACAGACATACTTTACGGCGCCCGACAATAGTGGTTTTCTTTGACTTGAAGGCGGCATTTGACTCTGTAGACCACGAAGTTCTATGGCAGTGTCTTTCATTGAAAGGCGTGCCCCAAAAGTACATAAAACTTGTTAAGGCTCTTTACTCAAACACTATTAGTCGTGTCACAGCATATGGCGAACTGTCATCTGAACTCGTAACCTCAAGTGGTGTCCGTCAAGGCTGCCCACTTTCCCCATTTATGTTTTAATTTCAGAGTCGACATACTATTGGAAATTACACTTACATCGTCTGACTTTTCAGGAATTAATCTCCTACCAGGAGATCCACTTATTGACTTCGAATATGCTGACGATATAGTCCTGTTTGGAGAAGACGCTGATAAGATGCAGAAACTTTTAACAGCAATAAACTCGAATGCAAGCATTTTCGGAATGTGTTTCTCCCCTTCTAAATGCAAACTATTGCTCCAGGACTGGTTTTCGTCAACACCCGAACTAAAAATAGGGAGTGAAGTAGACGAGCACGTCGACCACTTCACTTATCTTGGAAGTCTGATTAGCATAATGGGTTAGTATCTGACGAAAATTCAGTACGAATTCAAAAAGCTCGTTTGGCTTTTGCCAACTTACGTCACCTATGGCGTAGACGAGATATTCGTCTCTCAACGAAAGGGAGAGTGTACTGCGCAACAGTTCGCTCTGTCTTACTGTATGGATGTGAGACGTGGCCATTAAGGGTAAACGACACTCGAATGTTATTAGTTTTTGACCATCTATGTCTACGAAACATCGCTCCCATTCGCTGGGATCACCGAGTAAGTAATAACCAGGTTAGACGAAGGGTGTTAGCCAAATGTGGTAAATCAGTCGATGAGGTTGTGAATCTTCATCGACTGAGGTGGTTGGGACATGTGTCGCGTATGCCCAATCACCGTCTTCCTCGATGCGCAATGCTGGCCGATATAGGAATAGGATGGAAGAGAGTTAGAGGTGACCAAACTAAAACACGGCATCAGTCCATGAAGTCACTGACTGCCGGTTTGAGTCGTGTCGGTAGCTGCAGATTACCTGGATGGGATCCTCGCGATTACCGTAACCAGTGGCTAGAAACACTTAGTGACATGGCCCAGAATCAGTCACAATGGCGACGTATTCACTCATTGTCCTCCCATAAATCATGAGCTTTAAATTATTCCATAACTTTCTTTCTACGCTCCCTAAACCATATTCTATATGTTCACACTCCTTGTTACTATTATTATTTTATTTTATTGAAGTAACTTCTACTAATGGTGGCGATGTTAATCTTGCGTTGCCATGGAGGTAATGGCAACTTGAACCGATGCATACATGTGCCAGGTTCTATGTTGATTATACATACATACATACTATTTGAGTCCAGCGTTGAGTTGATTGTGGAGGTCGCCATGTCAATTGATGTATTTCCTTATGTCTAAAGTTGGTACTTGCGAGAAATAGACGGTCGTCATTACCTGTCCGATGAGCCTCGATAGCACAGGATCCACCTAGATGCCTTTCGGTTTCTACTTACTTGGGCATTAAAATCACCGGTCATCATTAATACATCATTGCGCTTAGCTTTTCGAAAGAGATCGGAAAGCATTCCGTAGAATTCATCTTTTACTTCATCCGAGCTACAATCAGTGGGAGCGTAGGCAGAGACAACAAAGAGGCAACGGCGTGTCCCTAACTTCCCGAGTTCTTACCGTCCCATTTAGACGGACAGCGCATAAGCGACTGTCTATGGGAATCCAGTCAAGGAGAGCCTGTTCAGCATCTGAACTCAGTGCTATACCTACACTAGCAAGGCCTCAAGTGGTAGCGGTGGGGTCCCCGGAAACATGAGGGATAAACCAGCCCGGTTCTTTATTTTGGCAAGGTGAGGTCAGGCGAATGATTGTACTTGGATCCTGTATACGCATTTCAGAGATGCAGCAGACATCGACGGAGCGGGAGTCTAGAGTCATGGCCAAGGAGGCTTGTTGTCCTATTTAGCATAAAGTTCGAACGTTAAAAGCTCTGATATATAGTTTAGTGCGAGGTTTCAGGAGACCAGGAATAACGTTTCGTGAACTCGAACCATTGGTATTAGAGGCATGAGGTGATAAAGCTATGCTAGAAGGATTAATCATGGAGATAAGAAAGTTATTAAGAGTTGATGGTGAGATTTGACTTCGAACAAGATGACCTCGTGTTATTAGAATTATGAGGGCGGTTGTCACTTCCTGGCTGTCCACACCATCGAACGATATTACTTCTTGGGGTACCTGAGAAGGAAACTGGGTTAATATTGGTCATAGTGACCTGGGAGCGCGACCACAGAACCCAAGGGACAACTGTTTGAGGCCGATCACGCACGACCTTGTTATGAGGTATTTTTGAAGTGTTAGCTCCGTTCTTTATAAAAACCTTACCGCCAGAGACGGTATCTGTGGAGTAAGGTGAGGTGTGACATTTTTTGGGATCGACATCTTGTAACCCCTTCTTTCTGTTAAGAAAGTAGCACCGCTGCAGATGCTGGTTATCCGGGAGAAACTCCTTACTGCTGTCACATCCCTCTGCAGTCAGTAATACGACTTCGCCCTCATACCGTAGGTTGCTGCCTTTAGTCTCACCGCTCCCCAACAGATTTATTTGGCATGGTAGGACCTAGAAGAATATGCATTCCAGCCATCGGTCGGGTCATCGCCATACGCAAGCCCAACCACTACGTCAAGGTAGCAGTTATGGTCGGGGTTTAGGATTATTGGTGCGACAATGACTGTGAGTAGCATGGGTTATGAAAGACTGCCAGAATAATAAATGAGTTATTTTAAACAATAGTTCAATTGGCCTTCGGATGATATACAGATGCCTAATATCATTAGTACTGTGAATAAGAAATCTTAATAATGAACACCAGGGAATAAATTACAAAGACAATGAACACTGTGATTCAAGGGTTCTGAGTTACCGTTCCAAATAGCTGACGACTAATAGGACGATTTAGATTACTAGTTAGAGTATGGGGAGTTACTAATGAACATTTGTAAAATCTTTTGTCAGTAAAGAGTGATTAGTTTGATTAAAACGGTTCGCATGTATACTTCGACAACTAAAGGTGTAGAAGACCAGTTAGACGTGGTAGGAAATTTATGTTGAAAATTTGTAACCAGTTGGAATGTGAAATGCCTAACGGCTGTAATAGTTAACTACAATAGACTATGCAAAGTGGTTTCAAAATTGAAATTAAATGGTCTGATTCAAAACTTAGAATACAAACAAGTATTTCATCTAAAATGCATTAAACACATGTTGACAAATACACACTTAGATGAAAGTTTACAACTTAATAAGTAAAAAACAGGATCTCATTATCACTCATATTAAACCACGGCAATTTGCATATATGTATGTATGCAGGTAAAATATAGGGCCTAGTACAAATGCGCACCGATCCAAGCTGTTATAGCTCAGCGGTATAACAAGATAAATAAGTTAATCAAAGTAGTGGACATATAAAATATGGTCCAAGGAAAAGGAGCCAGTTCATAGAAAAAAAGATGAGATAATCAATGCAACTGGGCCATTGTGACTGATTCCTAACCTGTCACCTAGTCTCAACCACTGGTTATGTCATTCGAGCGGATCTCAACCAAGTAGTCTGCTAACACAGCTCATACCAACAATCAGTGACTCCACGAACTGATGTCATGTTTCGGTTTGACCACCTCTAGCTTTCTTCCATCCTACCCCAATACTAGTCAGCGTCGCGAGTTGAGACAGATAGTGGTTAGAGATACGTAATAAATGTCTCAACCACCTGAGTCAATAAAGATTCACTGATTCGCCACTTTTCCCTAAAACTTGGAGTCTAATCTCATTATTACTTACCCGGTGATTCTATCAAACGCAAACGATATTTCAAGGATATTAATAATCGAATCCCAATAACCTACGAATGTTACCTACTTTTATTGGTCAGGTACAGCATCTACACAGTAAGACAGAACAAACTATTGTGAAGTATGCTTGCACTATCATCGAGAAGTGAATATCTCGCCCACATCATAGGTAACATAAATTGGCAGAAGTCAAACGAGCCTTTTGAATTTGTACTGAGATCTTATCAGACATTAACCTATTAGGGTCGATCAAACTTTAAAAACAGCTAAAGTGATCGAAGCGCTCAAATACATCACTTCCTATCCTTAGTTCAGATGTTGACGCAGACCAGTCCTTAAACAACAGTCTGCATTTAGAGGAGAAGCGCATCCCAAACAAGTTCGCATTGTTGTTCAAAGTATTTTTTATAAGCGTCCTCACCAAACAGAACTGTCATCTGAGTGTTCCAAGTCAATCAGTGGACCTCCTGGCAGATCAATTTCTGAAAAGTCAGACAATGGCGGTTATTTCCAGCATTAAATCTATTACGAAATTAAACTAAAATAGAGATAGTGGGCAGCCTTGACGAACACCGCTCGAGGTTACAAGTTCAGATGACGGTTCTCCACACACTTTGACTTGATCAAGTGTTCGAATAAAGAGCCTTCCATAAGACTTGTACTTCTAGGTTGCTCCTTCAATAACATACGTTCATAGAACGCCTCGGTCTAAAAAGCCGAATGTTGCCTTCAAGTCAAAAAGAAACCACGATTGTCCGATGCCGAAAAGTGTCACTCTTCTAACACCAGAAGAATGATGAATATTTGTCGATATAAACACGTTTATATCTGAAACCAGCCTGGTTTTCTCTCAATGGTAGTTTACAATTAGTTAAACCTCTGATAATTGAAGCTGGTATTTTAGATACTATATTAATCAAGCTAATTCCTTTATTAGTGTTGCAAGACAACTTCGGTCCTTCTTTATACACTAGAACGATCGAGACCAATCACATTGGATTATGCCCAGCTTCAAGACCATAGCTATCAGTCAACCTAGTTGCCAAAGCTCGAACACCATCCTTAAGGATTTCTGGAGTTAATCCACTCTGATCCGTTGACGTTTTCCAACAACAGATACCATTATTGATTTCGCAGATATTTGCATATCATGCGAAGAAAAATGGGAATAATTACCTGAATGATCCTTTGGTTGTTCTTGTAATTTACTCTTGGTTTTTTCATCAAATCAAATGGGTCTTCGTGTGTAAGTAAGATGCAAGTAAGTGCGTACTCGCACTGGAATATGATCATAAGGCTATTTATGTACAACGCAGAATCAAATGCATATGCGCGTGGGTCAGAATTGTCATAACACATTATCACGACGAGACCAAATTCACAAGGTCAACGAAAAAGAGCAATTAAACAGGAAGGAATGAAACAAACGAAATTAGAATCCAAACTAGTACTCCAGAAGGTTGGCAGTCTTTTGGCAAACCCATACACGTGACCAATGACATAATTAATTTGAGTCGATTATTGAGTAGGTAAAGGAGGTGGTCTTCGTTAGACGATGTAGATGCTTATGCTTAAAGTTGGTGCTTGCTATCCCCGTTAGGAGAACAATCAGATGTCTACTGGGAGCAAGACGAATGAATCTCGTTCAATGCGCAGGGTGACACTCCTACTCAAGACCATTGTGGTAGAACCCGAAATTAAGACCAAAGAACCTGTATATTGATGTTAGCTGGCTTGAAGTGATTAGACAGAAATTTACTTATTTTAGTTTACTGTACTAATAACTGTCTTAAACCGAAATCCACATTTAACTCGGTCAAAAGTATTATTAAACTCGTGTAGTGAGGATAAACAAAACCGTCGACAAAAGCAGTAAGACTGGCGCACATTCGCGTGTCACCTAACAAGTTAAAAATATATGTATACTAATCTGACTTATAAATATGACTCGTAAAAATGGAGAGTTCAAATCTTAGTTTATTTAGTCAAGGTAGATGTTCTTAGACAAAGTGCTTGACAGTCATTACAATTGGTAGAAAGAGAAGATTAACACAACCGAATTGTTAGTGATCTAATGACGAGTTCTTTCGTTAATGTCCTAATTATTAAATCTGGTCAAAAGACGTCGGGAAGGAGTAAGTACATACATATCACTTACCTGGAGGCTAGAAAATTGGACAGAAACTGAATTCCCAGAACCCACAGGCAGTATGACCGAGGCAACAGGTGGTTTAGAACATTTGTAACCAAGACTGAGTGGAGCTTCAGCCCATTTCATAGACAGGGGATTTCCAGGAACATTGATGCAGAACTTAGAACCTTCTTGGCATACGATACTTAAAGATGAGTCGGACAGACTCCAATAACGGCCAGACTGGCTGAAACCCAAACTGAGAAATATTAGAAAATGTGTTTCTCTCGCTACTTACCTGACATTAAGGGATGTAATCTCCCCAACATTGGATGACGTAAACACAAGCACCGACTTAATGTCAGTACACCCACTGAGTGGGGAAAGTGATAATGAACTTGAAGGTATAGGGACGATATTAGCTGTTTTACTGTTAACGAACTTTACTGAAATTGAACGAGCAAACAACGCTAAACATCCAGACACATTGAAATAAGTATAATTATCGCTACGAATCAATTACGTAAATATTTCTGTACATATTCTTACCTCTGTGCTGTACATATACTTATTAACTTAAGCAACAACGCTAACGACAGGATTTTGTACAAACTCATGAGCTTGAATAAGCGCCTTAAATTCTAGTTATGTATAACGCCCAATATCTTAATCACCATCTTTTTACATTGAACTTCCAGTAGAAACAATATGTCATTCTTTTTAGGTCGTATAAGACTAGGTCTCATAAGGTGATAGCTTAATATGGAGATGTGCGCTCTGTTATTACTATTCATAAATCTGAAAGAATAACTAATGGGTTAATAAGCATGTCATCATAATCATCAGCAGCAGCAACGTAGAAACGGGCACATACGCCCCCAGGTTCTAGTTACCACACCACATTAACACTAAGAGACTACAGAGGTAACGTAATAACAGAGTACCAGAGGGAAGAGTAAAGTAAAGGTGTGTAGCAAACAACTATAGAATTCAAGATCTAGATGAGGTCAAAGAGTGAATACACTTGCACCACTGTGACCGATTCTGAGACATATCGCCTAGTGTCTCCAGCCATTTATTGCGACTAGCGTGAGGACCCCAACCGGGTAATCTACATCTACCAACATGTCTTAGACTAATGGTCAAGGACCTCATGGACTGATGCCATGTTATGGTTTGGCCGCCCCTAACCTTCTTCCATCCTACTTCAACCACAGACAGTGGTCGGACATGTGCGATGTATGTCTCAACCATCTCAGTCGATGAAGGTTAGTGACCTCTTTGACTGATTTACCATGTTTCCCGAAGAACCTTTTGTCTAACCTCAATATTACTTATTCGACTGTTCCATGATATATGAGCGATGCTACAAAGATTTCTATGGTCAAATACCTGGGGTCGACGCATGTCTTGGGTCTTCATGACCCACGTTTCGCATTCATATGCTAAAATGACGTGGACTTCTGAGTAGTACACCCGACCTTCCATTGAGAGACGGATATCTCACCTGCGCCACAAGTGGCGTAAATTGGGAAATGCCAATCGGGCTTTCTGAATCCGCGCTGAGACTTCGTCAGACACCGACCCACCAAGGGTGATGAGACTTCCGAGATAAGTGAAGCGATCAACGAATTCAATTACTTCACTCCCTATAACTAATTTAGGAGGAGAAGCAGGCCAGTACTGGTGTAACATTTTGCATTTCGAAGGGCAGAAGCGCATCCCAAATATGCCTGCATTGTTACTCAAGGTGTCCAAGAGACTCTGAATATTGTTCGTGTCTTCACCAAATATGACTATATCGTCTGCATATTCTAAGTCGACGAGAGAACCTCCTGGAAGGAGGGTAACTCCTGGGAAGTGAAAGAAGTGAATGGGATTTCTAAGAGTACATCTATGATGAAATTAAATAAAAAGGGGGATAAGGGGAAACCCTGACGGACTCCACTTGAGGATGAAATTTCTCGTGACAGTTCACCATATGCTCTGACTAGACGGGTGGTGACCGAGTAGAGAACCTTTATGAGGTTTATGGACTTTAGAGGTACGTCTTTTTATGACAAACACTGCTATAAGACTTCACGGTCAACAGCATGTAGCGGTAAATAATCACCGAAATAAATAGTTACATAGGCCCTCAGCATTGATACTGACCATGTTTGTTTTAGCGGACAAAACTAGTTGAAGGAGCTCGGTCACGCATCATTACCAGATCACGTCACGATGCACCGTGGGAAGCATCTCTCTCTAGTTTACTAGTCTAGACCTTGCTATCCCATTGACGCTCTAATTACGATGAAATATAGCTTCCTTTCCACCCTTCATTGCCTTCTGATTTATTCTCATTCGTATGAGTTGGTTCACTTGTTAGAAATTGCTTTGGTAATACGACAAACGTAACTTGGTCATATACCGGGTGCACTTCAAGCATATGACATTAATGCTAACTCCGAGAGATTTGATGAACATTAGTAGCTAAAGAAATATGGCCAGTTGCCGATATCAAAATACGACCAATTTTGACATAAGCATCACCCGCTTCTGCGAATAGCCATTGTAGAATGTACACATCCATCCGCCTCAGCTTCTAAAAGAAATAAATTTCTTCAGAACCATTATCGTTTTTTGTTATCTTAACTGCTGAGTAAGACAAAAGAAGATATTTAATGGTAAGTAACCCCCTAAATAAATAGATAAATAGGCTTTGTCATTGATGCCAAGCATGTTTGCCTTTTGCTGACACGGCTAGTTGAAGGCGCTTGGTCAAGCATTACCACCAGATCATGATACGACACAATATGGAAAGCAACCTTCTCTACTTAGCCAACCTGGACATTGCTATCACATGGGCACTCCACTAACGATCAAATATAACTTCTCCACCCCTCACTGCCCTCTGATTTGTTCTTATTTGTATGTGTGTGTTTAATCGTTTGAAGTTGATTTGGTTATACGACAAACATTACTTAATCATATACCGGATGCACTTCACACTATATTTCAAATGGTGGAGAGGCGAGTAAAAGTACTGAAAATGACTAGGCTGAAAATCCCCTTAAGAGTTAGAAGTGCGGGTTTGGCTCTGAAGGTATTATTGCGCTGTTAGCTGTCGAACTGAGGTTCTAAGGGACTAAGACACTTAAATTTTTCACTACTAGTGACTCGCTTAGAGAGAGACAAGAAAATCCAGAGACTTTCCTGACTTCATTCACAGTCAAGACATCCGTTACGATTACAATTTCACCAGCCAAATATTAGATACTGTTGTTGATAGCCATTGTTCTGGAAACATATCTACAAAGCCAAGTCCAGCAAAGAATACAGCAAGTTTGTGCTGGGCAGAAGGAATTTTTATCTTATATCAAATATTGGAAAAACGCATTTAGCTGCAAATTAATGCCTTATTCAGTTGAAGCATTGCTGATGGATCTAAACACCGTATGTTTAGCACTACTATAGTGTTCCTAAATTTCGTAAAGATATAGCAATAATAATGTGAAAGGGTTAACCATTACACAAAGAATACAAGTTTAATATAAATAGACAGACGGATAGCGTTGCCATCCACAATATAAATGATGTAGGTGTAGGGATACTACATGGAAGTAAGCAACCTTTCGCTACCACCAAGGGAGTTCTTTGTGATCCTGGGAGAGGGGTTTACTGATGCTTAAATGGAAAATATTTATGGATGGAAGTAAAGAATTCTATAAGCGTGGAACAAAGGCAGTCAGATAATCAAAGGTTCTTTTAAATTGCTAACTGTGGCGTTTGGTACGAGCAAGACCTCGTGTGAACTGCCTAGTAAGAGAATGACAGAGATCAACAGGACCATATTAGAGTACCGTATCGGGTTAGCTAATAGGCAGTTCTAAGCGGTTACGTTTAATTTTAATCCCAATCTGTGGGGTGAATGGAAAAAAGGAATCAGTAAAGTGAGAGGTTAGAAATGATCTATTGTATGTGTGATGAGCTAGTTTTGAACCGATTGATTTCTTTATGCTCGCGCCTTTATCGTCGTGGTTTTCGTTCCTGGTCTTCAGCTTCTCCCTGTAGTTGGCTGGCTACACAGCCGCTCTTGGCATGATAGTTTCGGCTGATTTTATTGTCATTGTTACTTTCGAAATGTTTGCCTTCTTTACTTCTTTCATTTTTCTTTATAGTATCTCTTTCTTTTTAATTTTCTCATTTCTTTTTTGAAAACCATTAAAATGCGATATATTTCGTCCCTTTGTCCCATCCTTGGTATTTCATTTCGTGAGTAAGGATTAAAAGAATATTGTCGAATAAATAAGTGTTGAGAGTGATAAGGCTTAAGGTTTGGAAATAATATCAAGTATTTTAGCCCCTGTCCCGGAAGACTCTAGGTACCTCGTAGTGGTATATGCATGGTCATCTAGATTTTTCGAAACGAGCCAAGGTGGAGCCCGTGGTTATTTCCTCTGGCAGCGCGTTCCAAGTGGAGCAAACTCTTAATGATAGGAAATTCGCCTTCAGCTATGTTAGTCCTTTTTAATGGGCAATAGTTCGGGAGGGGAGTTTCTTCGAGGCTTATGGACATGTGAAAGGCCTAGTATGCTTTAAGTTGGATCTCCAGTAGTGCTTAGTATTCTGCACACAGTGATTAGGTTTCGCCGTCTGTAGCCCAGGGTGAATAGCCCCAACTGTCATAGCCGGTTAGAATATTGTTTGTTCCGAAGTCCGGTTACGCGTACTGTTGCTCATATCCAGACTCTCCCCAGAAGGTCAGCATCCATTTTAATGGTTGGGATGTGATAATAATAATGATGATGTTATGGTTTTCTAAAAGCAGTCTAAATTATGTCTTAAATATTACCAGGAATAGGTCCGGCGTCAGCATGTCCAGCTGCCTACGAACTCGGTGCAGCGCAACGTATGCCTACGTGACAACCATATGATGGTGTTCCTAAGTCCCCGACCTACCAGTGAAGGCTAGGACTAGGTCTCGATCTTTTGAGGTACTAGTTATTCGTTGCCCGCCTTGGTAATAGGCCAGTTGAGTACCATCTGGAGGGTGGTAGTGCATTACATGGCATTTTTATAAGTTAACAGTCAGACCGTTGTCGTCTGACCTCTTTTCTGTCTTAGCCAGACCCTGTTGTAAAAGTTCCATATCCCCGTCCTCACTCATAGCTCTCTGCAGTCTTACGTCATCTGCGTATATAAGAATGGACGTGAGGATATTTACTAGGAGATTATTAATGAATATTACGGCCCGAGGATTGAGCCCTGTAATACACCAGAAGTGCCCAGCCTCCAGTCTGAATACACCTTATTCATATTAGAGCAGAACTTCCGCCCCAGCAAGTAATTCTGTAGCCATAAGAGTAACGGTTCTGTGTAGCCTATGGCTGTTGCTTTATGAGTGAGTAGGCTATAGGGTATAGTGTAGAACGCTTTTGTCAAGTCTAGGAATATAGTGTACACCTGAATATTAGTGCCACAACAAGTCGTTCAGTCTTCCCAGGTCAGAAGGAGTTTTCTGTTATGGGACCTGTGTTTTTTAATACTAACAATGGTTTTATTTAATAGTATGTTTAGCACGATATTAATTTTTACCATATAGTGACCTAATAAGCTACTCTTTTTCTATGTACACATCTGAAAATGGATACACCTATATGTAATTTATAGTCAACGAAAATAAGTGTTTGGTAATACCCGCCTGTAGCCCCTAGGGTTGCTGCCGGTCCCAAGCCTGGATAAAGGAGGAGGGTTGGGCATGGGGCTAGCAACCCCATCCCGTAAAACAACAAACATGCTAAAAAAACACAAACCAGTAAAAACCTTTATAACCATTTTTACTCTGCCCTGGGAGTTGGAAGGTGTGTTATGACGCCTCATGGTGAAAGCCGAGTTTCTTCGGAAGCCACGAGGCCGATGTTTCTTCTGACAACCAGAGCAACAATTAATATAGGTACATGGGATGTCCGCACGATGTGGGAGATAGGGAGAACCATGCAAATAGCTGAAGAAATGAGAAGATACAACCTGAAGATACTTGGAGTAAGCGAAACGCATTGGGTGCAAGCTGGACAGAAACGGTTATCCTCGGGAAATATGCTTTTATACTCCAGCCACGAAGATGATTGATCATGTACCGATCAAATCGCTACTTTACGGTTCATTGTTGAACAACCAATTGAATGGAATTCACCACTTTACATCAACTTCCTCGACTATGAGAAAGCATTCGACACTGTGGATAGGTGAATATTATGGAGCCTTCTACGACATTACGGCGTACCCGAGAAGATAGTCAGCATCATACAGAATTCTTACGACGGACTACATTGTAAGATCGTGCATGGAGGTCAGCTCACAGATTCATTTGAAGTGAAAACAGGTGTCAGACAAGGCTGCTTACTCTCGCCCTTCCTCTTCCTACTGGTCATCGACTGGATCATGAAGACTGCAACATCTGAAAACACTCTCGGAATACAATGGACAACATCGACGCAACTAGATGACTTGGACTCTGCAGATGACCTTGCTCTTCTTTCTCACATACATCATCAAATGCAGAAGAAGACCAACAATATAGCAGCAGCTTCGGCAGCAGTAGGCCTCAACATACACAAAGGGAAAAGCAACAACCTTCGATACAAAACAACAAACACTAACCCAATTACACTTGACGGAGAAATTCTAGAAGACTTTGAAACTTTTACATATTTGGGCAGCATCATCGACAAACAAGGAGGGTCTGATTCGGATGTGAAGGCGCGGATTGGCAATTAAAGGCAAGGGCAGTATTTATACAACTGAAAAACATCTGGAACTCAAACCAACTGTCAGTTAATATTAAAGTCAAAATTTTCAAAACAAATGTGAAGACAGTCCTGTTGTATGGAGCTGAAACTTAGAGAACTACGAAAATTATCCTTCAGAAGATACAAGTATTTATAAACAAACTGTCTGCGTAGGATTCTTCGGATCTGTTGGCCAGATACCATCAACAACAACCTTATGTGGCAGAGAACTAATCAACTTCCAGTTAAGGAAGAAATTAGGAAAAGACGCTGGAGATGGATTGGACACACACTGAGGAAACCATCAAACTGTTTTACAAGACAAGCACTAACTTGGAATCCTAAAGGCCAAAGAAACAGAGGAAGACCCAAGAACACATTGCATCGGGAATCGAAAACAGACATGAAGAGAATGAACAGCACTTGGGAAGAGCTAGAAAGGAATGCCCAGGACAGAGTTGGTTGGAGAATGCTGGTAGGCCGTTTATGCTCCACTTGGAGTAACAGGCATTGATGATGATGAATACCCAAACTTTGTATATACTTCAAATAGTGTATGAAATTATAAAACCCTCTGATGTCAGAAAAACATGCGAAGACCAAGATAGAGTAGAAGTAAAGGTTGCACCATGATAAGTAACATTCGACATAGTCTAAATTGTAGAGTCACCAAATTTTACAAACATCGTGCGAATTCAAAATAGCATTTAGATCTTTTTCATGTCTAAGACTAAAACTGGTTGTTTGAAGCTTGAAGGAATTAAGTTGAAGACCATTCATACTAGACCATTGTTCAACAATGAGGCTGATTATTCATCATCTTAGGGTTTCCGTGATGTCGTAATCCGTTATCGTGTTATTACTGAAATCATCGGGAATCAGCACTTTTCTGCATGATTGCTGGTTGCATTAAATCGCATAGCTTCCACAAAATCATAGGGTTTATTTATTTTGGAGGCAGGACTATAATATACGGGCGACCTTCAAAGCTGCTAGGTGACCATTGTTATCGGAATATTAGTTTGTCACTCTTCTCTTAGCATTTCTTCAAAAGCATAGACGCCCCACAATCACATTAACATGTTCTTCGTAGTAAATATTTCTTCTGTAAATTGCTAACGATAACGTCATCGCTGTCAACCAAACTGTGAGCAATGACCTGAGGATGAGAAGTCGAAATTTCATTGGTCTTGTCCCTATATTATGGTCCTGCTCATTTGGAATCACTATGTATATAGAGTTGAAGGCACAAGATAATCGCTAAGAAACAATTCATTTCACAATGATTTAAGAAATAGGAATACAAATAATAAGATCATCTGCGTATTCAACAAAGGTATTTTTCATAGTAGAGGACAAGTTACTCAAGAAAGATGAGATAAGAAAAGGGGGAAGAACAGCACTCTGAGGCACACGAACTTTCGTTAATAGATGAGTTCAGCACTTTCTTTCGTACGCAGTATATTGTTCTCTTCCGAAGAAATAGAAATACAGTTAGTTGATTATCCAGCTTTCTATGTTCATATTCACGAGTTTATTCAGTAACTCATGCTACCAGCTACCATGATATCTTTTCTTAGATATAAGTGGATTACTTATGATAGGTCGTAGACTTTTTATAAAAGTGTATGAGTACAAAATCCAGTAGTGTGACACGATCAAGCAATTAAAACATAACAAAAAATGGAAAGCAATATGTTGAAACATTTGGTAAAAAATGGAATTTCAATCAGGCAGCCGGAAGTCACGTTGTGCTTCATGAAGCAGATCGCAATTGTCAAAGAACTCTCGGACCTGAATATTCACTATACTTTCTAAAACCTTTGATAGTATTGGGAGTATCGACACCGGTCTATAGCAAGTAAGTCTTTCCTATCCCCTCCCTTGTAGATTACGGATACAATCGCCTATTTCCATTCTTCTGGTAAGGTTTTGGATTGCAATGAGTGTTGACAGAAACTACTGATTGGATGGCTCAGTACTTCGGCGCACCGTTATAGTACCACCAGCCTAATCTTATCGCAGACCGTCGATTAGCTGGGCTTTAACTCCCTTAGTTTGCCCAAGACGCAATCATTTTCTAACCCCTCAACTTTGAGACTATCGAGCAAATCCATCTAAGTTAGATTGAAGATCCATTAGGTCAGTATCGCTGCATACTGTTGCAAAATCTTTACTTCATCAGCCAATAAAAGTGTCGATGATTTTAGCTGACGTGGGAATTTATTTAAGTAGGACTATGAGAAAACCAAAGAGAGTACCTTGCGGGGGGTGTTCCGCTTAACACAGGCTTCCATCCAGAGAGTGTTCCGTTAACCCAAACTCTCTCCCACTCTCTCCTCTTGCATAGAAAATTCTTCATGCAACTGTGAATTGGCCCTGTTATCCCAAAGTTTGGTAGCTCCCGCATGAGGCCAACATCGGACTCTATCAACTACATGCCAGCCACCTAAAGAAGATTGATTATCTTCGTCAACTGTTGTTCTGTAGACAACTTCATCATTTCCAGTTGTGTTCAAGATGAACAACTTGTTCCTATTATTCCTGCCCTATTCTCCCATTTGACAAATTAACTGTTATTGTATAGTTTCTTATTGATAAACTATGGTCAGTCAAGTGTGTGTACGTACTCCGGTTCACGCTCACTATTATTTCTATTTTGTATGGATGTCAGTTACGTAACTGGTTAACTGTGTGGTGAGGTTTTATGTATATATAAAGGGATGTGTGAAATATAATATGATTGTGATTCCGAATCTGATTCTGTCTGGTTGGTCGATCGTCTTATTCTTCTGTTTCCGGCTTGGAACCGAGTGGGCATAGGGTAGACGCGCATTTATCGACTAAGCATAGCTAATAAGCGTTTCGCTCAATCGACCAATTTTCTTGCGTCACAAAAATCAAATGTCTTACTTGATTCATTGAATATTGCATCCACAGATAACCTTTTATCAACGGCTTCTACCTAATCCTCCCTCGCAGTTAACAAGTTAGTAAGACAGGAATGGCACCTATAGAACCCATGTTCCTTTGGAGCCAGTAAGTTTCGTAACTCTACTTGAATTAGTATTGGTTAAAAGTAGCCGTCAAGGTACTATGTTCAGACTAAGTTTTAGGCTACTTAAAAATCATTAGTGATATTCTATAATCATCTACTTCTTGAGATATTGGTTAGTAGCATTTCCTTAATATTAATAATTAGGTAAGTATAACAAACACTACCAGCAACTAACAAGTCAGTGTTTATTATATCTGTTGTCATGATGCTAACTGTAACTATCGCAAAGTTTTAAGTAGAGTTAAGACAGTTTGAATCGCATAATCATTCAGATACACCGTAGAAATGAGTACCAACTAGTAGAAAACTTAATTCTAACGTTCGATACCAACTACCTTCAACCATCTGATATCAAAATGTTTTCATTTATTTATTTACTTATTTAATGTAAACTATTCTATTTGACTACTTCTATTAATCACATACTACTTATTTAAAGTTAATGTAGAAGTCAACAAATGAATTTGATAACAATAATACATAGAATCTGAGATCAGTTCTAATTAATTGATCCAAAAGAAATTATATAATAACACATATGGTCAATAAACAAACAAAATATCAGGATAATTAAGGTCATCTAAATAGAACACATTCAAGGACATCTTACTTATAAGATGCATATATATATAGAGAGAAGAAGAGATATAGACAGATATAATTCAAGTAAACAAAATCATTTACTTTATCATAGAATGCTAGATGAACTAGTGAAAACTCATCTTAGTCGGATACAAATGGTTGTGAACTAATAACTATCATACTCAATCTAACAATATTTGTAGGAATTAGATAAATATCGAAAATTACCACAACAAACTGATGACAACAAATTAGAAATACATTTAGAATTGAATAATGCAAGATATCAAAAAGCCTATGAAAGGATGAAAGTAAGTATATTGTGAAAATATGAGGTGTTTAATGAATAAATATATAATCAGGGAACATTAGACAACTATTTCATCCTAGTATAGAACTCCTCAGCACAGAGTACACTCAGTACCGGGAACTAAACTAATATCAGTCTGTGAAGAATACAAGCAGGTCAGATAATTACTTATCGTCACAAAACAACTTCAATTCGACTAAAAAATTAACTTACTAATAAATAACTTCAAGATGTCTCTAAATCCTAGCTGTTGGAATTCAAATATGTCAGGATGGATAGTTATTACCAATGACAATGGACAATCGTCGCACTATATCATATACAGGTTTATTGAAGTAGGAATTCTACGATTGGATGGTAGCCAGAACAGTGGTGCAGATGACTAACCGTTAACAGTGGGACTTAAACGTCCTGCTTTCGTTTCCTTGATTGGGTCAATGACGTGCACTTCTAAGGAGCCTCATACTAGGAGGAAATAGTTGTTGAGTGATCCATTGCTTCTAGTGATACCTAACCAGCATCACTCTGTGACGAATTGCAAACAACTGATTTTACTACCAACCTCCACATTACCACCTCAATTTAAAAATACAATCATTTGGTTATTTTATGTGCTAGGTTAATATTAGTCATTAATCAGTGTAAATGTATCAGTCCTAAAGGAATTTAATTTCAGCTTGAATAGTTTGGTCGTAATATTAGGTGGCATGTATTTACATCATATGGGAAACTTTAAACTCATCAGGACAAGCTATGACTAGGAAGAAATTTATGTTATGTGTTTGGAAAGAGACAATTGTTCATAAGATCGGTTCAATTTATTAGTCTTCATTAAAAGATGTGAATTCAAAGTGATTGCCAAAAGCGATTGCTGATTAGAATGATATACATACTAATAATGTCAAACATGTGGATAAATTTTTTACCTACCTGAGCTGTTTGGTGTTTGAAGTGGTAGGAAATACACTTAATCTTCAGTGTGAATTCTAACACATTCAGTAAATGAATCTCAACACCATCCCCTTTCTTCCACACAAATGGAATAAATGAACATTTATTTTTCATTTTGATGGCCTTGATGACAGTTACTTAAAGTCTACTACCTTTTAAGTATTTATAGATTATATTCATGAGGACTTTATGTTGAGAGAAAACTCTAACATGAATTTTGCTTAATGTGGGATTCCGCAACAGCTCACACTACTGATCACGTTATAAAATTGTGACCAAGTCTTCAGGTTTCATGACTAACCCTTAACTATTTGCACCACTGTGCTGGCTAGCATCCAATAATATGATTCTCATTTCTATCACTTTTGTGATATAGTGCAATAATCAATCAATGCATTGATTAAGACTGCGTAACTACCTATATATCTGAACTCCACCAGTCACGACACTGTAACTAGAACTTGCGGAATTATCTAAAGTTAGTCACTGGCAAGCTCATAATTGTAGTTGAGTTGGAATGGTTTTGTCAAGATAAATAATAAGTTGAGCTCACAGACTGATCTCTGTTAGGTATCATTGTAAACCCTGTTTACTCCCAGTATGAGACTTTTCAGGATTACGTAAATGAATCAAACCCATGGTCTTCTAGTTTTACAACGAACACTTAGCCATCTACACTGTTGGGAAAGGACTCAATGAATACAACGAATACAATCAGCTAAATTTAATACCTATAGCCACAAAAGTACCTCATTTTAAATAATACAATATCCATTCACTTTGTGTCATTTATTTAACAGTGGCTATAGATGTCCATTCATATCACTTGAAGCCACTAAATTTTCTACTCATTGGTCCATATAAGCCTTCATTTCCTTAAGGTTATTGGGAGTATGTAATCTTATGTAAAGTTACTTTCTAAAAATATAACATAATAACTTTCCCTTTGCTTGTGTTTTCATCATCTTACGTGTAATCAATCAAGGAATTGAAACAATATACAGAGACACCGTGTCGATCAATTCAAACAACTACTGATGTAGGTTAGTTTGGTTGTTACGTAATTGGCTTTCGTTTTTGTTAAGAAATCAATGTTACTGTTAATTACTTTGTAATAATCGTATGGCAACCACAAGACAGTAGTTTTCTATTAGTTTTCACTTACCATCTATACACAGATATGAACTGTAAAGAGAATCTCATGTTTACTCTGTCATACTACGTCATTACTTACTAATAATTGATTGATGGATAAATAATACGATACTATTATTGTTTACTTTTTTAATGTTTAGTAGGTTTTTTGCAGCAGTTTAGTTTCAAAATGGTTTTGAGGGTTTCTTATGCAACAACTGAAGACTATCCATTTAAATCATTTTAACCGTTTTAAACGATGTTCCAGAAACTGTAAAGTCAATTAGAAATCAGTACATATATATTTTCCATCCACATAGTATCATATCAAAAGGTACATGCAACTGACGATGTGATACTTATTAAATAATAAGTTCTAAGGAAGAAAACTATACATAATAAACAAATTAGCATTATGCTTCAACTAAAGTCCTCAATCTAAACCAACACTAAACTAAGACTAATTCTAATGTACTTCTTATTTGATGTCACGAGCTAGTCCAAACTAAACAGTCATTAATAATTTAGAAGCATTGGATAGCTGTTTCCTCCTAGTATGGGACTCTCTAGTAAGATGTACCCACAACTCCACCAGGGTAACAAACCCAAGACTTTCTGGTTCCGAGGCAAACACTTTACTATTAGACCACTGACCCAAGTGACACTCAACCGTTATTATTTCCAACTAAGTCAATTCACAATATGTTTAAGCCATCAAATTGTTTAAACATGATTAAACTAAATTATAGTGTCGAGTACAAAAAAACAGTTTATTAGGCTTTTTAGTAGAAATATGTTATATTTCATTAGTTGACCATAAAGTCACTGATAACTACGAAGTAATCAGAAACTGTTTCATCTTAGTGGCGTGTTTAATCAGTAGTACATATCCACGATTCAACCAAAAGTGAAGTTCACAATCTTCCAGTTTTACTGGATTAAAATTCAATGTTTAACATTTCTAACTTCACTATATTTTGATTCCTTACGATAATCTTTACCAAATCATGGTAGATTTATCCGCTCGCCAGTAGACACTTGTTATGCCGTGAAGAAAGGAGAGTTTTGGTTGGGTGTAACGGACGCCGATAGAGTGTGCCTAGTTGATAATGCACGACTGACCTAAGCCTACTGACCCCCCAGGCCGACAATAAAAGAACCAGAATTGAGAACTGCAAAACGGAGATCCGAGAACTGAGAACGTATTATATTTTAACCATACCCTTATATATACATAAAATTGGACCACACGGTAAACCAATCAATAATCTAACATTGATACAGATAAAAGGGAATAGTGGCAGTGAATGGGAACAACTTGTACACAATTAAGTAACCGTAGTTCATAGTAATAAACAATATACTAAGAGTAAATAAACTAAACGAAATGACCGGACAAGGGGAACGTAACAGTTATAGAAATGAAATGATTATATTACCCACAGCTATAATAAATGAAATAATGTTCTAAAACACAGTTCTCGAAGATAATCAATCTTCATTAGGTGCCCGGTATATCAACACTTGGGCTAAATAAATCTAATAGTGCTTTATGATTTCAAAATGTTGTGTTAATCTTTAATATAAACCTTGATTCTATTTAGAAACCATTAAACTATAAACGTTAAAGTTATGGCCTTACAGTTGTCTGAACTAGCCAATGGAACTTGTGACTACAAGCTATGGCAGCAAAAGCGTTAATTCTGTCTAGTTTGCAAACGTTTGACAAACCTATAAAGTTTTCCAATGGTAGATAGGCAGTGAACAACACCAGGGAATAAGAGATAATCTTAAGTCATTTACTGAGAATAGACAACCGATTGTATACACGGAGTAGCAGACAATAACCTAAGAGAAAACAATATAACATATTAGAGATAAAATTAAGTGAAAGCAAAGAAGGTAATGTACTGAAAACGGGATAATAGATTTATAGCAAAGGTTACAATAATTTAAGCACAGTAATAGATAAGAAATTGGTTAATAATTCATTGGTTGGTTAGTGACTAGTGATTAATTTGATGTTTGTGAAGTCCATTATAGTGCTGAACGAATTCTATCGGTCAAGTTGTAATGTAGTCACTAGTCTAAGTGACTAATCAACACTGGCATTATGATGAAATGTAAGATGGTTTTAAGGTTAGTCAGTAGGGAACCCTGAACCTAGTTTTATTCATTACGCAAAAATTGTTTCTTGTTTTGATTTTTCACACTTTATATTAGTAATCATTATTCAACATTGATTGTTTTTTTCGATTACATAATAAATGGCTGGAGGTGTTTCAAGAACCGCACAATTTCGGCTTTATTCTTCAGTTCAATTTACAAAACACAATTATAGGTAATCTTTTGATCAAAGAAATTACCTATTCAGTAGGTAACCAAAAGACATTCTCTCAGTAAGCTTGTTTATAGTACTAAAAGACTTAGAATTTGTCAAAGATTCGTAACCGCTTCAGTTGTTACCGTACTCAAAAGTAACGTCATTGAATTATTTAGGTAACTGTTAACTTACTCTAGAATAAAGATATTCACAATAGTCGTCATTGAGATAGCAACAAATGCTTTGGAAGATTTGATTGATAAATGGATAGATGATAAATTCCTAATTTTGTTATGGTTCTGTAATTAATGTCTTTGTGGTAAATCTTGATGACAATCTAATTATATTCCGGATTATTCAATTGCTTATCTTATTCTTTTAGTAACTATAACCAGTCTCGGTAGCAATATGTGCATCCTGAATGGACTGACTCAAAAGAGCGGTAGTTTATAAATGTGAATTAGGTTTGATTGTGGCTGGCCAGTGAAATCCGATAATATCGTCCCACTTTTTATTTGGGACCCATGGGCTAAAAACACCTATCTCCCTGTTTATGTTCACATTGGGAATAGAACTCAGTTTTGTACTAAGCACTGACCGGCTCACCATAAGTCTATTGAGTTCTAACAGTCATTTTAGTGCAACGGATAGGCAAATATTGTCTGAAGGTATTCATATCTTCTATTTAATTGATTATAAGGTGAAATTGATCATTCTCTGTGGTTTTTGTTGTTATATGTATATCCTAAGCGGACTGCTACTATACATATGTTGTTCACATGTAGGAATTTCACTTGCTAGCTACAATATAATTTAATTATTACTACTGTTATGTATAAAAGTAGTATCATCTTTTGTTGGCTTACAGAAGCGACCTGTGGATGAATGTAAAGCATAAACACTTAGTTCTTAATCTTTGATTTATTTCTCAAATTACTATCTATATAATAAATATAGGCATATGTTAATATACATAAAATGTTTTTTCTTTTAAGATCGTAAAAATGATCTAGAAAGTTTCATGAAAATGATGATGATTCAACAATTTCAACAACAAAATTTATTATATCAATCAGCATTACTAAACACATTGACTAAAGGTTAGTAGATTATTATTATTACTATTATTATGATTATTAATACTATAAGTGGAGAGTCTAGGATAAAATTAGTTGGAGAAAAACTGGTCAGCAACTAATCCTCCACAAGAGGTAATAGGCATTAATGATTACTATTACTATCAGTGGATAGATTAGCCTATCAATTAACTTAAGTTAGATGGTAATACGTTTTAGTAATCTTAATTGTTTCAACGAATTTTCCAAAATCACTATTCACAAATCGAATAGAAATCAATTAAAATGAAGATAATAACCTAAATATTAGTGTATATCAAAGTAGTGGTTAAAAGAAATACTACTTCTACGATTCACTATTGAATGTGACAAAAATAGTAGTCTTAATGTCGTATTGGATACATTTAGTAACTATCATCATTCAATCAAGTTAACACTGATATCAAAGAAGAATATTGTATTACATTGTATTGATGCCTTATTGAAGAGAATGCTGAATGATTCATTTCAAAAAAGCATAAATAGAAAGTCTTCGAGAAGTGACCTATATATAAGTTTTCAAAGCTAGTCTAAGGTCATAGATAATAAAGACCAAGAAACTGAATTAAATTTAATAATGTCTACACTAATGATAAACAACTACCCTAAGAACTTTGTCAAGAAGATACTTAAAGAGAAACGTAATGAGAAAGGCAAACCGAAGGTCCAACCGAAAAAATGGATTGACACTGTCATTGTACCATACAGGAACAAAACATCTGCAAAGATTAGAAGAATTTTAAATAAACACAGCATGTGTGTTTTCCTCCGAACAAACAATACACTGGCCTATGCACTTGTAAATATCAAGGATAGAGTACCAAAAGAAGAACAAACGATCTGTGTCTATGAGATCAAATGTAATGAATGCAATGCTATATACGTAAAAGAAACATCAAGACAATTCAGTGTATGAGTGAAGGAACATATACTTTCTTCGTAGCATATTCCCAAGTCCTCTAATGATATACGGAAACTTGAAAACAAGTCAGCAATAGCATTACGCTTAATAGAATCTGGACATAGTATCAATTTTGATGGAATTAAAATCCTTCAAATAGGTTTTGATTCCTACTAAGAAAGATTAACATCTGAAGCTTTACACATATGGACAAATCTGAATAATATAAACCGACAAGATGAAATAGTGTTAGCTGCACCATGGCAACTAATGATTAAAAAATGAATTCAAACATCTACTACTCCATCTACCAACACATTCCATTTATTGATGTATTGATTGATTCTGATTATAATTATATACTCTAATTACACAGTTCAACGTGTTACCAATTAGCAAATATACACCCATCCTTTGACTCATTATTATCATTACATTGATTTACTTCTACTATGATTTGATAGCAAGCCAATCTTCAGACTATCTATCGCTCCCAGTGAACATACCTTAGAACAGTATTTGTGTACAAATGATTGTAACATGAAACTACACACAAAGTGCACACCTTCCTTCATCCACAACAATTTCAACATCCATTTACTTACATTGACTCATGTAACATTTCCATAACCTATCTACGATTGGATATTTGCATTTGACCTCCTACTTACATTTATATTCGATAATTTTGATCTTGGTTATTTTCATGAAGAAGCTCGGACCAGATTTTCGAGTGAAACTTTGGAATTTTTTTTTGATTTCATCCGCTGAAATTATTTACAAATATATTCTATTCGTATGTCTAGTCTAATGTTTATCAACAAAAACATGAAACTGAAACAACATTCTAAAGAATTCCCTACATATAAGAAGAAAACTAGTAGTAAATCTTTATTGAAGTTGGTATCATAGTCTCAGCTCCCTCCATTGCCCAAATGTATACAACGTAGATTCCATCCCAGGAGCTTCAGGTCCACAAACGCCAAGCCCTCTACATCACTAGCCTAACATTCAAAAGTAGAATTCCCACTTCCATCAACGAACTCAATCAACCAAAACTTTATACCCATGTCTACAAATCACCTCAATTCAATTCTTAATTATGTCAATAAACTTTAGAAATAAAAATATACAGCAACCTGCAAATGGATTCATCAAAAAGAAAACCTCCTTTGATGAAATGTGTAATTTTCTTTCTTTTTAATCAAATCATAGTTTAAATAACACGTACCTTTTACTGGAATGACTGCATAGATCATAGTTGCTTCTTTGATTCGGTAGTCGAGTTTATCTTTTATGGTGAGTTAACTAAACTGCATTAACTGAAATATTTGTTCGTACTGAGCCTTGAGTTAATCATGCTAATCAGTTAGACAATGATGAGATCAGAAGCAAAATAATTATACTGTCAACTCTACTAGAATGTGATGATAGTGAGGTCTTTTCGATGTTTACTCACCAATGTTTCCACCTTACAACGAAGGACTTGAACCGAAAACAAAACCGAAGATAAAACCTGAAGACTACAGAGCTAACAGATCAAAATCTATTCACAACTCGGCATTATTTTGTCTGCCATAAATCAAATGATCCCCATATTCTACTGTATTGCTTCTGTCATCAAGGAAAAGTACTAACTCTGCTTCATTTTCAGATAGTTGAATAAAAAGAGACTGTGGAAAATTTGTTAAGGTTATCCAACTTCGGAGTGGCTAATATAACGAACAAACCTTAGCTAAATAACTGTGAACCAAGGAAATAATAAACAGCAGTTTCGTCTTAGCATGAGACTCCTGAATAGTGCCAAACCCATAAAAGTTCCTAACACTTCAGTATTTTATCTAGTAAGTAATCTTGTCACCACCGAAAAAATGTGTTGGGACAGCTCGAAGAAACCTCAACGAAGCCCCCAGAACCCTTAAAAGAGCTGGAGATATTCCATCCAATCACTGATCAGAACTTTCTAAAATTTCGACGTAGTGTGCTCAGTTAGGATAATGGCTGAAACTTCTTAGTTCAAATTGAATGGATTATAATGATGATTTTATTGTTTCAGAAAATCATAAATATACGAATATTTTGTACATAACTCACTCTCTCTTACTAGAATAAAGATTCATGCCTACTTGTCTTCTGAATTTGCGACAATCAGGGTGTAATGTGTTCAAGTTCTGAGTTTATCTACGGTTAGTGGAGCTATCAAACAAAAGATATAATTAATCGGTTAATCAGTACTTTATAGTTGTTCCACTATGTTCAGAGACTCCTGAATATTACTTTTTTCTCACTGCATTTCAATTTTGAATAAAACGTTAATCGGGAGGGAAGGTGCTTTTTAGTTAATATTCCTCGTCCCTTAGACATTTTCTTTAATATTGCTTGGCTGCAACCTTGAAAGATGAAACTCTATGGAAGATAACTACTGTCATAATTAGTGCAGTATTTCAACCAACAGAACAGTAAGATTTTAACTCAATCATTACTGACTTGAAATTTGATATAGTTTACTTCGGTTTCATTTGTTACTGACTATTTACATGCATATGTCTTGCTACAAGAGAAAGCTGGAGAAATTAGATTCTTTTAGGGATTATTCTGGAGGATGTGCAGATGCCTCAGCCTATGCATTTTTGTCCATATTCAATGCACAGCATCACATTATGAGCTAGATAATTTTTGGTGAAAAAATTCTAGGTTTATTGTTGAAGGTAAGAACTGACTGTTTAGACTCTGATTAGTTGGTACAGTACCAGAATGACCAGGAGATTTCTCTTAATGTAAAGAGTGAGAGAACAAGACAAGTAAATACGAAACAATGCTAAGTCATTTGTTGGGTAAGAAGAAGGCTTTTACATATCATATACTGGACCAATCAGTAATAGGAAATATAAAATACAGTAAGGACTGAACTAGGAGAGGTTGTGTACAGAAATCGAAATAAGAAGCCCACAGTAAAATTACAATAATGAGTCTATGTAAAGTCTACAACTCAAGCAATACAAACTTTATGGTTAGTATATGTCTAACAGATACACTCTCATAACCACAGAGAATAGACTCTATACTGGGTGATTCCCAATTCTATGTCGTGTTATAAGATGTAGCAATTCATAAAATCATACACATAATCTAATGTCAAGAAGGAGATGTTCATATACTTATGCATATATCATAATCTCTAAGCATTAAAAACTTCTACATAATATTCTTTACCAATTTAGAAGAACGTGCACAATACATAACACATTATCTACCATATGGAAATAATATGAATTCAGATGAACGGAGTGAAAAGAAGCGATTACCTTTGGAGAGTAGAACTAGTAAGTATACTGAATACTTTATTCTCTATTTGATTGATTAACTACATATATTGTTTAGAATAAGCTTTGTTATGGTTAGATTATAATAGTTCTATGGAACTGTACAGGTTGCAGTAATTTACAATTGGTCACAGCCAGATCTTAGTCTTAAACACAAATAATCCAACTAAATAATCAAGAACCAGAAGAGTTAAGTACAAAACATATTTTACAGAAATACCAAGTGATAAATTATACATACCAAATAGAGAGGTAAGTATATAAGTTATGTAACCATTCAACTGTGACCTTGTTACATAACTGCGTAAGCTGTCATTAACCAATCATTATATATGTATAGGCTAGATATATCAAGCGTTCATCAGGAATTCATCTTTTGAATGACAAACATTTATCGGATTGAAGTTTAACTAAATGGTGATAAGTCGTTAAGATCAAATTAACTGAGATCACATTCAATTTATTGTATTCATAATGTTTAAAAATATACGACATTTCAATGATGACAATTTTTCCATGAGATGAATTTACCTACAGTACCAGTGTACATTCGTATCGACAGTAGTTTATTGACGTATCGTAGACTAATAAAAACAAAGACAATCAGTTGTATCATGAAGTGTTTACAAAGTGTGTTTAAATAAACGGGTTGTACAACAGATTGATAGTTATAGATTACAAGTAACATGAAGAGCTCACTTGCACAACATTTACTAGTCACTAATCATTTGGTACTACCTTAAAATTCTTTCAAAATCATCTAAAGCATCAAACGGCCTAGGTCAAGTCGAGCGCAAGTCAGAAATTTCTGCACTTAAGAGAAATTAGCTATTCATAGATTCCAACCGGATGACATTGAACTTGTCTCTTATTTTTTAATGGCCTAGAAACAAAAGATGAATGGTAAGTATGCAAATGTATGTTGAATACTAAACATACTACTTGACGATTATTAATTACTTACCACTTTTGTAATCTCCTTGTTTCTCATCCAGTTCACACTTGTTAAATGGACAATTAGTTTCATGTTACTATAAATCCGTAACTATCAATCTGTTACACAACTCGTCTATTTAAACACACTTTGTAAACACTTCATGCTACATTTGATTATCCTTGTTTTCATTAGTCTACGATACATTAATAAACTACTGTCGATACGAATGTACACTAGTACTGTGGGTGGATTCGTTGAAAGGAAAATATTTACTTCATTGATGTGTTTTATATCCTACTTTTACTTGACATAAATTTGAGGGGAAGAAAGAACAAGAACGACGACAGTCTCAGTAAAGTAGTATGAATTCAGTGTGTACAATGGTTTTTCATCAGCTTCACTTCAATTTACCTGTAATAGTCATGCTGATTGAAAAATAATTCATCTTTAAGTAAACCTGATATGGTAATAGTGAATAAGTTCATATCAACAATGAAAAGTAAAAGGAGCATTAAATATTGAACAAGCCTATCCTAATTACATATATATATATATATGCCTATTGCACAAGTGTGACTGTCTGGACACAGTAGCCTAGTGGAGAACCCAGTGGCGTTTGACATGAAGCGGACTGAGTTCGAATCACAGTGTGAACATCAACATTGGGATGCAGGTACATCCAGCCGATGAGTCCCAAATAAGACGTAACGCTCGTCCTTAATTCAGCTTACCAGTCACAATTCAACTTCAATATTACTTGCGTACTATCGCCATATCGAGGCAATCCGCTCAGGATGTTCATATGGCAACAGAGACTGACCAGTTTTAGTCTATTACAAATAAACGGAAAAATGCAAGCTTATCCTAGTTGTTATTAGTTGTTTGTATTCATCATACATTGATGTTGGTTAGGTACCATTGAAAACCAAAGAGTTATTGTATAAATATTTCGTAATATTATGAGACTCCATAGAAGTGAATTCTATCGAATTCACTAGGAAATCAAACGTAAGACCTTCAGATCTCTCAATCAATCAAATCAATCAACCCCACCTAGGTATAAAAATGTTAACCAGAAAAATATCATTTAAACGATTTTGACTATGTCCTGGGAGTTGGAAGGCCTTCATTTCGAAGAGTTATGACACCACATAGTGAAGACGGTCTTCTTGAGAATTCATGAGTCTGATGCTCCTTCTTATAACCTGCTATAACGTGAGAAAGAAAGAATTATCTGGTTGTAGCGAACGCCAATGAGATGTGTCTAGTTGATAATGCGCGACAGCCTTATGCCCACTCACCTCCCAGGCCGGCAATCAAAGAACCAGAATCGGGAACAAAAAACGGAAAAAAACGTGCTGTACTTCAGTCATGCCTTTATATATACACAAAATCAGACCACACAGTAAACCAATCAATAATCTAACATTGATACAGATAAAAGGGAATAGTGGCAGTGAATGGGAACAACTTGTACACAATTAAGTAACCGTAGTTCATAGTAATAAACAATATACTAAGAGTAAATAAACTAAACGAAATGACTGGACAAGGGGAACGTAACAGTTATAGAAATGAAATGATTATATTGCCCACAGCTATAATAAATGAAATAATGTTCTAAAACACAGTTCTCGAAGATAATCAATCTTCATTAGGTGCCCGGCATATCACAACCAGAGTAATAGTTATTACAGTTACATGAAAAGTTCACACAATGTGAGAGACGGTAAGATATTTCCGAATAGCTGACAAAATGAAAAGATACAACCTGTAGATACTTGAAATAAGTGTAACACCTTAAATACAAGTTAAATGGTAGCCATTGCCTCAAGGAGTACTTTAATACTAAAGTCAAAAGAGTTTCAAGTTTGTAAGTTAACATTTAACTGTTGCTAGAGTTTCGCGAATTAAAGAAAACACCTCGATACCTGCTAGCGAACGTATGACCAGCGACACAACAACAGATAAGCTAAACTATTCACAGCACCTCAGACCAGCTAAGTAGAGGTTGAAGTCCAAAGTCAGCAGAAGCGTTTAATTCCAAAGTCAGCCTGGCAAACGGAATGACACTCAAACATCTCATGCATATATATATACAAGAAAAAAGAGCGTCCTTGGAATATCACAAATAGCGTACTATAATAAACAACGAACCAATAAGATTTAGCGTCTCACTATGTGGGTAACACAAACTGAAGGTGAAAAAGGAACTTTTTGGTGCGAAAACGAGAAATTTAAACTTACACCAATAAATCACAAAAATAACAGGTTTACCAAGAGAATGCTGGGAATCTAACATCCCCAACAACTATCTTCACCATTCAATACAGTTCTCTATTTTTTTTTTTTGCTTTTCTCGTCATTTACTTAATTTCAATTATTCTAATTTTTATTTTCTTTTTTTTTCTCTAAATTTTACAGTTACTAAACATAATCAATCAATGATTAGTTACTATGCATTACAAACTCATGGTATACACATAGAAATCAATTAATTGTTACTAATTCATTATTTATTCATATTATAAACCTATTTATTCTTTATAGATAATGCTAGTAAATTACGTATCTTTGGTTATATTCAATTATTTGCACTTATTATAAAACAATCAATCAATCAGGTGATTCTTTTCAATTTATTTTTAATAATCAATTGTGTCAATGAATTGTTTGTTTGTTTATTTTAGTTTAATGGATAATAGTTTCGTCCTAGTAAAGGACTCTTCAAGAATACATAATTTGGACTTTACTCCAGGAATAATTTATTGTTTTTTTAATGTTTTAGATGATTAAAAATAGTTGATAAGTATCTAGGATGATGGTGTAATGTGAAGACAAAGTTGATCTGAAAACATGTTATACACTTCGAATAATCTAGTAACACACACACACACACACCAACGCAAGTACTTGCTAAGTCATTTCAATTGAAAATTAATCAAGGTTAAAATAAATGAAGGGTCTAATGACTACAAAGTGATAATTGATGAATAAAAAATGAAGTGACAATAAAATTGTCACACTGTAGAACTAATAATAATCATGAAATATACTTAAGAATATTCAATGTAATGAAGAGCTGTGTCTGCACACACAATGGAGACTTACATTTCCTAATGCCTGAGACTTAAATAAATTTGAGTATACGTTTGTGACAACTCCTATACAAAGCCTTGAAAGCCGTTGCACTGACACATTTACGGTGTGTATCGAGTATGTAACTTGCGTTAGATAAGGAAGGTTTTCTATTTCCTGGTTGTATCCGACAATTTCATATTATTTGATTTAGAAGCCACTTAGACACATGTTCATCCACTTTTAACTATAGTATGCGGTCACTCCTTCCATCTTTTATTCTTCAATTATCACGTTGAATATATTCAACCTCTTATTCAACTTGCCATTTATTGATTATCCAATATTTATATATGTATGTATGTATATATGTATATGATCGTCGCGCTATATGTCACAAATTGATGAAAGTGGGAATTCTACCATTGGATGCTAAGCGGTTCAATGTTGTAGAGAGCTAAGCTTTCAGCGTCAACCTGAAGCTCCTGGCGCGGAATCTGGGTTGCCCACTGCTGAGGAGTTTTACACTAGAACGAAACATCTATCCAGTGCTCCCTAGTTTTCAATGGTATCATGCTAACATCAATCTGTGACATATTCAATCAAGTATATGAATGCTTTGAAAAGTGTGTGTGTGTATGTGATTAAATTGTTTGAAATGTATTTTGTAAACACACCTTGACATGGTTTTTCAAACCAATTCTCTCTTATTATTATGCTATCAAAATTTGTATAAGCAGACTAATTGTTTTAAATACTTAATGATGCATTCATTATTCATCAAAGAAGTCTATCCATTATCCTGACAAAATTCATGTATTTCAGGATATTTGAAATCACTGAATGGTTATTCAGTAGTTGACATTGGTAACTTTAAAAAAATTTGCTATGTATCTGTGTTGAAATCAATAATGCACAACTTAATGAAAGTATTCTATAGATTGTATCTACTGAAATGCTAGTAAATATTGACTAAGTGCAGGAAAAACAAACTATCCAACTCATTCATAGTTCATTATACTGCAAGTAGGCATTTTGGTGATTAGACGAAATCAACGATAAGCGTTTCAAATTATTTGGGAATAATTAGCTGAATTTATTTACACCTTAATAATGGCGTTCATATTAGAAATGGAGCTGAAACCATTCGAAGCAAATACCACCACATTCACCATAAAGCATCTAGGTCCGAACCTTAATTCTTGTACAATAGGTATATACATATTAGTTGGAGATGTTTGTATCTTTCCACTGATGATATTATGAGTTGAATTTGTACACATCAGTTGTTTCGAAGCATTTAACTCAAGCTGCACAATGGAAACTGGTCAATTTCGACTTGTAGAAACCATAACCACAATAAGAAGGTATAAACGCTTTTAACTTATGTCATATAAAGTGTTGAGAAGGTAAAAAACAAGCGAGAGCGACCAAATAAAAAACATCGTATTCCAGAAGAACATAGTTTACAAACTTATTCTGAAAGTAGTAGAACTTTTATTTACTTATTTTTTATATTCTGCTAATGACATACTATGAATTGATTAATTAACCAGAATGGACTGTTTATGTAGTTACAAATGATTTTCCTTGTACAAATCAGTTTTGTAAATGATACTGATGCTGTAAGTCTGTCTACTTCTGATGTTTTGATAGTTATATATGAGACTAGAGTAGTACGTTAACTTAGAGCACTAGACTATGATATACTTGTTTGTAGATCACTTTGAGGGAAGAATCAAATCTTGTTATTCTCTGAGTCAAAATTATACATAGTTCTAGTCAATTCACAATCATAAGTAAAGGTGCTACAAATTACAACATGTAATTCAACTGAATAATAAAACTCGTATTCATCAAGCTCATTTTATTATACTCTAGACAAAATCAATTGACTGAGTCAGAAATATCAACCTTTGGAAGCCGATTCAATGGTCCAACGACTAAGTGTTGGCAGCGGAGCCTGAAGGTTTTAGGATAAACTCCCATGTGGGGTCAAAGATGTGAAGCACTGAACAGTTTAATATAAAGACGAAAAAGTTGTGGCGTGTTTCATGGTTTTCAGTAATTGTCTAACAAAGACCAAATTTAAATTCAGTAATCTACATAGCACCCATTTGCAAACATTAATTCGTAACAATTAGGTTGACTCGCTAAAATTGCCCTCACTGTTTATTTAGTCTGTTGCGTCAGACATATTTGATCATTTTACTATTGATTTAGTAGATCAGTGTTGAATAACTCAACGACATTTTCAGAAGATCAAACTGAAGACTTAATTAACTATTAACTGTTCCTGTATACTTATCATATGAACTATTACTGTTATTATTTTCCAGCCTCCTTTTAGATTGTCGAAAGATACAAATTTCGCATTTATGCTACGTTATTCAGCAGAATATTTAGCTGGTAGTTTAAAAGATGTAAGTTTTATAAGAATAAAAATTAAAGTGAAATCCAAGGGAAGCGTTTTGCTTAATATAGGACTTGTAAGCTGGATATACTTGTATCCCGATGTTGATATCTACAACAACTAAAGCTGTTAGGATATAGTTGAAATGGTCGATTGTTAGTTTTCCATTGTTTCATTAAGCTTACATCATGAAATAATATCTTAATGTGAATATGAGTATCGAGATGTAGTTGATGAGTCCTAAATTAGTAGAAACAGGAAACCTCAATTACACTGCCTCTTTCTTAATATCTACATATCTAGTAGTTACGTTCATTGAATACAACATCTAAAATAAAAGTAACCTTTCGATTACATCATAGATATTTAATCGCCTGATTACTTAAATTACTGTTCCTAGTACTATACAGACAAAAGTTAAAACCTCAGATGGATTTAGTCTAACAATCCAGGGAATAAACTTAAAGTTATGCTCATTGAGGTTTGTTTTGAGATGAAACATTCACATTTTTGTCGTAGCTACAGCAGATTTATGCTGTAGATCAATCTGTTAAAACAAATATCAAGAGAATAACGAGTAACTGGGCAAAAAAGAGCCTAGATTTATCTACAATTTAGTGCAATACCAATGAATACATAAGTAAATTCTAATGACTTTATTGTAGATTGTTATTAATAACTTATTATATATGGTATATGGTAAGTATTGATATTCATGTTGCGAATCTGTGTTTTCATTGCCTCGTTTTTATTTGTTATAGACTAAAGTTGGTTAGCTTCTGTTGTCAATGAATCGCAATCTCAACACCAAAATTAGGATCCAGGTACATTTAATCAACGAGTCCCAGAAAGGAAAAAACAGGCAATCCTAGATTTTGCTTACAATTCATAATCTAACTCAAACAATCCTAATATCTTTAAGTTTAAACGTTAATACATCATACAATTCTCATTAAGTTTACCAAGTAGTTCAACCAGAATGAAAATATAACGAACAAAATCTAAGGAAACTAAAACTCACAAAATAGAACTATTACCTAATCAATAATATTTTTGTTACAAATTGTTGCCATCTTAAAAAAAATCAATCAAAGTTCAAATGAACTAAAGACTTGTATTTTGTTTAAAAATGATTTTCGTCTCTATTAGAGATTCATCAGTTGAACAATAATTCATGATAGCAATCATTATTGATTAATTGTTAATCATTTAAATCAATTTTTTATTATTTTATTTATATTTTCATTAGATTAATAATGAATTTGGAAGAAAATTACAATCATTAGAAAATAAAACAACTAATCAATTGAATTCACTGATGAGTACTAAATTAGATCGTAATCAACAGAAAACTATAAAAATTGAATTATATGATCTATTTGATTGTATATTAATTGAATTAACTGAAAAATTGGTAAATATGTTAACATACTACTTATAAACTACTTAATAGAAATTGTGATATTTGAAGTGATTGTTGAAATATCTGGTTATATAAGTTGGATTGTGACTGGCAAGTAGAATCCAGGACGCGCATTTCGTCTTATTTGGGACTCATCGGCTGGATGTACCTCCATCCCAATGTTGATGTTCACACTGAGATTCGAACTCAATTCGTTTCGTGTCGAATGCCACTGCGTTCACCACTGAATTACTGAGTCCAGACAGTCTCACTTGTACAACGGGCACATTGGTATTAGGATAAACCTATATATTCCCGTTGATTTGTTATAGACTGAAGCTAGTCAGTCATTGTTGCTTCGACACGAAACGGACTGAGTTCGAATCCCAGTGTGAACATCAACATTGGGATGGAGGTACATCCAGCCGATGAGTCCTAAATAGGACGAAATGCGCGTCCTGGATTCCACTTGCCAGTCACAATCCAACTTATATAGTACTTGTGAAAAATTCACTATATCGAGGCAATCTGCTCAGGATGCACAGATAGCAACAATGACTGACCAGATTCAGTCTATGACAAATCAACGGGAATATACAAGTTTATCCTAATATCTTTTTGTTTTTAAATAATGAATGTAATTCAATTGAAATGGTTATTATTGTGGAGATTAGTATTTCAATTGAATGTATATTTCACAGGATAATGTTGACAGCTTAATATTGAAAAGCAGAGAGTATTGGATAGGCGTTATGGCCTAGTGTAGAACTTATCAGCAGTGTGAACCTCAATTACAATGGATGATCATCGCGCTATGTAATACAAATTCATACAAGTAGGGATTCTATCATTCAATGCCAGTTGGTCTAATGATACACAGGTTAGGCGTTCTCCGTCAATTTAAAGCCACTAGTTTGGAATCTGGGGTGTGCAGTTCTGAGGAGTTCAAAACTAGGAGAAAACAGCTGTCAAGTACTCCCTGGTTTTCAATGGTGCCTATTCAAAATCAATCTGCGACATCTAAAATCAGTAATAATTGTTCGTAACAATTAATATCAGTTTATTAAACATTAAGAATTACTTACTTACTCATGTCCGTTACTCCTCACTGAGGAGCATAGGCCGCTCACCAGGATTATCCATTTAACTCTGTCCTCAGCAATCCTTTCCAATTGTTTCCAGTTACTGTTCATCCTTTTAATGTCTACTTCCAATTCTCGACGGAGCATGTTCTTTGGCCTTCCTCTTTTCCGTTTCCCAACAGGGTTCCATATTAATGCTTGTCTCGTGATGCAGTCTGATGGTTTCCGCAATATATGTCCTATACATTTCCAATGTCTTTTCCTCATTTCCTCTTCGGTTGGAAGGTGGTTGCTCCTCTCCCATTGTCACATGTTGCTGATGGTTTCCGGCCAACGGACATTCAGTATCCTGCATAGGCAGTTGTTTATAAATACTTGTATCCGTCTAATGATGTTTGCAGTAATTCTCCAAGTTTCAGCTCCATACAGCAGGACTGTCTTCACGTTAGAATTGAAGAGTCTGACTTTCAGGTTAGTTGATATTTGTTTTGAGTCCCATATGCTTTTCAACTGTAGGAATGCTGCCTTGGCTTTGCCAATCCTCGCCATCCTTTACATCTGCATCGGACCCTCCTTGTTCATCGATGATGCTACCCAGATATGTGAAAGTATTCACTTCTCCCAGAGTTTCTCCATCAAGTTGAATTGGGTTGATGCTCTCTGTGTTGTATTTGAGAATCTTGCTCTTTCCCTTATGTATGTTCAGGTCTACTGATGCTGAAGTTGCTGCTACACTGATTGTCTTCGCTTGCATCTGTTGGTGTGTATGTGCTAGGAGAGCTAGATCATCCGCAAAGTCCAAATCATTGAGTTGCATCCTACTTGTCCATTGAATTCCGTGCATTCCCTCAGATGTGGAGGTCTTCATGATCCAGTCGACCACTAGGAGGAAGAGAAAAGGTGAGAGCAGGCAACATTGTCGGACTCCGGTTCTCACTGTGAATGCATTTGTCAGTTGTCCTCCATGCACAATTGTGCACTGTGTTCCGTCGTAAGAGTTCCGGATGATGTTGACGAGTTTCTCTGGTACTCCGTAGTGTCGAAGAAGTTTCCATAGTGTTCTCCTATCTACACTATCAAACGCTTTCTCATAATCAATGAAGTTGATGTACAGTGACGAGTTCCATTCAATTGATTGTTCAACGATGATCCGTAGTGTTGCGATTTGGTCGGTGCACTACCGATCCTTACGAAAACCAGCTTGTTGATCTCGAAGCTAAGCCTCCACTGAATCTTTCATTCTGTTCAACAAAACTCTGTTAAAGACTTTCCCTGGTTCAAACAGTAGCGTGATCCCTCTGTAGTTGTCACATTTGCTCAAATCTCCTTTCTTTGGTATCTTGATAAAATGTCCTTCTTTCAAATATGTCGGCACTTGTTCTTCCTCCCAGATCCTTTTGAATAAATCGTGGAGTATCCTTGCTGTTAGGTCGATATCTGACTTGAGTGCTTCAGCTGGTATATTGTCAGATCCAGCTGCTTTCCCACTTTTGATTTGTCTGATGGCCATCTTGATTTCTCCCATTTTTGGTGGAGTGACATCTATCGGGAGATCTGTAGGTGCTGCTTCGATGTCCGGTGGGTTCAGTGGAGCTGGCCTTTTTAGGAGTTCCTCAAAGTGTTCTACCCACCTATTCTTTTGTTCTTGAATTTCAGTGAGTGTCTTGCTTTCTTTGTTCTTGACTGGTTGCTCTGGTTTACCATGTTTATCTGCCAGTTTCTTCGTTGTGTCGTATAGCTGTTTCATATTACCTTATCTTTCAGATACTTTCGCTGTCGTTGCAAGGTCTTTGATGTATTCCCGTTTGTCGGCTCTAATGCTCTTCTTTATCTGCTTATTTGCTTCCGTGTATTCAACTCGTATCTTGATTTCCTCTGCTATTGTTCGGCTGTTGTTAATTTCTCTCTTCTTGTTCCTCCTTTGTTGAATTTTGCTCAATGTCGCAGTGCAGATCCATTCCTTATAATGGTGCTTATTGTGGCCTAGAATCTCCTGACACGTTGACGTTAGTGCTTCTTTGATTCCTTTCCAGTTATCCTCCATAGTGGTTTCTCCTTCTTTCGGCAAATCTTGTAATGCTTGGAACCTGTTGTTGAGAGATATTTTGAATTCATTGAGTTTGTCAGTGTCTCGGAGAAAGCCTGTATTGAACCTTTGTACTGATGCCACTCCAATTGACCATTGCTTCGTTAGCTTCAGTTTTATTTTAAAAACCACCAGGTGGTGGTCTGAAGCTATGTCAGCTCCTCTCCTGGTTCTTACATCTTCCATTGATCTTCTAAATTTTTTATTGATACATATATGGTCGATTTGATTCTCAGTAGTATGATCCAGTGAGACCCATGTAGCCTTGTGTATGCGTTTGTGGGCGAATATTGTACCACCTATAACCAATTTGTTGAAGGCACATAGGTTTGTAAATCTTTCACCATTGTCATTTCTGTCTCCCACTCCCTGTCGTACCATGACTTCTTCATATCCAGTGTTGTCCATTCCGACTTTGGCGTTTAGGTCCCCCATCAGGATTGTCAGATCCTTTCCTCGGCGCTTTGCTATAATTGATTGCAGTCTATCGTAAAACTGATCTTTGTCTTCGTCGTTGCCGTGCTGTCGTTGGTTGGTGCATAACATTGGATAATATTCATTGTAATCCCTTTCTTCATTGTTTTGAAAGATGCTTTGATGATCCTGGGTCCATGTGGTTCCCATCCCACAAGTGCATTACGTGCCTCCTTGGACAGCATCAGAGCAACTCCTTGAGTGTGAGGAGCATTTTCCTCTTCGTGGCCGGAGTATAGTAGCGTCTCTCCCGAAGCCAATGTTTTATGTCCAGCTTGAGTCCAGTGGATTTCGCTGATTCCGAGTATTGTCAAGTTGTATCTCCTCATTTCTGCAGCTATTTGATTTGTCTTCCCGCTCTCCCACATTGTTCGAAGATTCCATGTACCTAGAATAATATTTGCTGTGGTTGTTAGAAGGGGGGGGCATCGGCCTCATGACTTCCGAAGAATTTCGGCTTTCATCATGAGTTTAAATGGTTTATCTTGTTTAATCTGGTTTGCGTTTTTTTAGCAAATTTGGGTTTTACGGGATGGGGGTGCTAGCCCCATGTCCAACCCTCCTCCTTTACCCGGGCTTGGGACCGGCAGAATTAGAAGACTGTTTTATTGCAATATAAAACCGCTTAGAAGAATGAATCTATGATTACGCTATGGAGTTGAACCACGGAACTTTAGGTCCAAAACGAGTTAGCTCTCCAGTACTCCTTGCTTTTCGATGGTATCCAACAAACATTAGTTTATGATAAATACAAACAACTCGACTGAATACCTCTCTACACCAAATCACTCGCGTTCAGCTACAATAATCAACTTCCAAATGACTAACTTCACACTGTTCTTGAAGTTCTAATATGAAGTCGTAACTGAAGAGGTTTAGACAAGTAGAAAATGAGACAATTATCTCACCCCCGCCTCACTTCTTAGAATGCAGTCTTTTCTTACATTCAATTAAAAGTGAAATCATATCAGTACCAAGACAACTATGCAAAATTATTGGATAGAACTACACTTACTATAACAGAAAAAATAGGTTAGTAATGAAGAAGTGTCATAGTATAAATAAAAAAAACGTCTTTAGCAGTAGTGTAAACAAATGATACATGAAATAGAATGTTTGTTTAACTAATTAAGTTAATAAGCGACTTTATAAATTATGAAGTGATGTTTGTTTTACAAATAAAGTTTAACGAATCTAGTCGTCGATATTAGAAATGTATGAAGATAAATTGTCTGAATTCGTCACAGATTTGTGTTGATAAAATGCTGTTGAAAAATATAGAGCACTGATCTATTACTTTGTCCTAGTAACAGACTTTTCAATAGTGGGCACCCACGATCTTGCTAGAAGATTCAAACCCAGAGCCTTTACGTTGACGAATGCCTAACCATCTGCACCAATAGTAGAATTCTTACTTCCATCAATCAATGATGTTGCTCGACAATCACCCGTTGTCACTGGTGATGGCTAACTTACTCTCGACAAATCTAAACTCCACCAGTCCCGAGTTCTCACTGGAACATGTATAAATTCATTGAGTTACAGTGACAATTTTCATTCATTACGACCTAACTGTAAAACTTTACTTAACGTTGAATTGCTTGGTTGCTTTCAATTGGTTAATCAGTAATTTTAATGCTGGTCTCCATACTTTAGGTAACCGTCTGTAAGTTTAAATTAGGGATACAATCAATACAATGCAACGTGTCAAATTTTATAGACATCACATGCTTACCTAACTGGCACTAAAATATTACACCGTCACGTTTATTTTCACATTCCATTAGCCTTATTATCACATTACAATTTATCAAAGTGGTTCTTTCACTTGTAATAATTCCACGACTAGATATTCTTCAAAATCTTTAAAGTATACAAGCAATAATCAACTTTATTAAACGAATGATAACCATGAAATCTCATCATGAAACTTGACTGATTCGTTCCTATGATTTTGTCTTACAAAACCATTTAATCTAATGAATACGACACTACAGATTTATAATTCAAGTTTTACGTCGAATTTATTTGAAGCAAAAAATTCTCTGGTAAGAAGTAGACGATAGAAACCATCATTAAAAAGTGATTGTCATATATTTTCTTTTTCATTATAGACTACAAAGCCATTATTTGCAATTAATAAGGATTCAACTAGTTATTCTATGTTGATAAAAGAGCAACTTTATCCGAAAGACTACTTTACTACATTAGAAAAGGTAAGATTTTGTAGATATTAACCCCCTTCCCTTCCCCTATGTATTATTTAGATGTAAATACCTACATAACACTTGACTGTATATACTGCCACGATATGGTTTTCAAATTTGTCTATCGTAATGACTCAGTCGATATTCATTAACTAAAAGAGTACAATACTAAAGATTTGTATGGTACCGTTTTCATACACATAAGAGCTTACTAATAAAGATGATGGCATATTATTCTAGTTATTTAGTAAAAAGAATTCTAACATCATAATAGATTGAAAGTTTTTGTTTAGATAATGAGTGGTTAGAAAACGGTACCTTATTTTGAGATTCACTAGTAAACTTGGGATTCCAATAAAAGTTTCCACTAATAACAATAAACCACTGATCTACCTACTTAAGCAAATACAGTCGTTTAATGTTTATAGTCTTTGTCGATAATGTATTCTTTGAGGTAGATGGTTTAATTACAACTTCACTGTTCTTCCCTCAGACAACATTAACAACGTCTAATAATGTAAGAATGAGCTATGTTCACTCTGTAAAATGCTATAATAACTTGTTCTGTTAGTCTTCTTTATGATTACTTGTCTATGTAGGTTTGGGTGTTTTATTCAAATTGAGTTTATATGCCATTTTAATAACATGCTCTTACTGGTTCTGGGATAATTGATATTGTGACCTAATAGTTATATCTAGTAAATTTTGAATTCCGATTAGGTTATCATATGACTATTGACTTACCAGTCAGCTACACAATGGACTATTTATGGATAGTGATTGGTAAAAAATAATTTTGTGGAAAAAAATGCCGAAAAGTCTACTTAATTTTGAAAATTATTTTATACTACTTATTAGTAGGCAAAAATATATGAGTAATTTATTTAAAATTTCGAGAAACGAGAAAGGTGATGTGAGCTTTTTATTACAATCTACAAGTAGAATTGGAATGGTTTGCAGAAAATGGCATTAGGTTTGGTTAATTGAACTCGTCATACATTTATGTTTGCAGGAAACTATTAAAAACCAGCAGCCCTGGACAGCTGTTTCATCTCTCAGCAATACGCACTGAGCAGACTAGTAGAGATTGAGACATTTGCCACAAATTGTAATGAATGATCGACACGCCATATATCACAAATTGACGAAAATGGATATTCTATCATAGTGGGTGGGCTGGCTTAATGGTACAGAGTGTTAGGAGTTCGCCAACCTTAAACTCCTTGGGTGGAACTAAGAGTACGCACCAATGACGACTGCATTACTAAAACGAAATAGCTCTCCAGTGCTTCTTGGTCTTCAATAATACCCTGCTAACAGCAATCTGTGACAAACCCAATCAACTAAATTTACAGGTTGATTTCAGATTATTAGTAATCGTTTATAAAATATTACAAAACTTCTCATAATTAATTGTCGGTATTTCAAAATGCTTATTGATAAGTAGTATCAAGTTAAATTTAAAATTTGTTGTTTTTATAAGGTTGGATATACACAGCTTCAACAAGGTGAGTGTCACACATTTGTTCACTGATGACCAAACAATTAGAACCAATCGTAAGATTCAATGTAGCAATTGGTATCCAGATTGATGGTATGATGATTCATTTACTGGGCATATTATCAAGTAGTCACAACGTTATGGAATTCATTTGAACTCGAATTTGCACACTTACAACTCAATATATTTTCATGGTTTAGCAACATGCTGGACTGACATGTCAACTAGTTGACCTTTATTATGTGATCATGTTTTTAAGAGTGTTTCAAGCTAGAATATCACATAGTTCTGATAAAATTTATCTTTTCATGGTAGTGTCTAAATTTTTTTTAATCAATCGTGCGGAAAGATAGCCAGGTGCAGGATTTTATGTGTTTAGAGCTTGATTAAGAAGTCCTGAAACCCAAAGCGAAAAAATTTTTACAGTACGTCTTAATGGTTAACGTCGCTACAGTAGAAGTCCGTTCATGGTGAAAAACAACTTGAGACGATACAAAGCTCTTAGCATATAATGATCAGTTAGTGATCAAGAGTTATGTTTGTCTGAGAAAATTCCAACTAACTCTGTCCTATGTTTTCCTTTCCAGTTCTTCCCAAGTGCTCTTCATTCTGCTATGCATGTATGTCTCCAATTCCACAACGCAATCTATTCTTGGGTCTGTTATTTTTCCTTTGGCCTATAGGATTCCAAGTTAGTGATTGTCTTGTGACAGTTTGATGATTTACTCAATGTATATCCTATCCACTTCCAGTGTCTTCTCCTAATTTCTTCCCCACATGAAAGTTGGTTGGTTCATTCTCTGACACAGCAGGTTGTTGTTATTCGTCTCTGACCAACGGATCCGAAGTATCTTACATAGACAGTTGTTTCTAAATACTCGTATCCTTCAGATGATGCTTTCAGTAGTTCTTCAAGTTTCAGCTCCAAACAACAGAACTAACTTTCTTCACCTTTGTATTGAAATATTGACTTTAATGTTGACTGACGGTTGGTTAGAGTTCCAGATATTTTTCAGTTGTAGAAATGATACTCTTACCTTACCAATTCGCGCCTTTACTCCTTGTTTGTCGATGATGCTACCCACGTACGTAAAGGTTTCTACATTTTCCAGAATTTCTACGTCAGGTGTAATTGGTTTAGTGTTCGTTGTTGTTTTGGTATCGAAGGTTATTGCTTTTCATTATGTTTGTGACATATCTGGAAGAAGACATGTGATTGGCCAACATTGTGTGACAGACATAATTGGTCTGATCCTTGTGCTTGTACAATAGATTAAGGCAGGGCTGGGTGTTAGCTGTAGGCAATAGTGAGGCGGATAACAGGATCAATAATATCGGCCATCCGTGCTTCAGACACAGCAGTTTTTTGAAGTCTACTGCTAGCAGTAGAGACTGCTGCTACACTTTCTGTCTTCATCTCTATTTGATGCTGTGTGTGGGATAGAAGAGCTAGGTCATATGCAAAGTCTAAGTCATCTATTTGCATCCAAGCTGTCCACTATATTCCTAGCTTGCCTTGAATGTAGCAGTTTTGATAATTCGGACAACCACCAGCAGGGTGAGAAAGGGCAAAAGTAAGAAGCTTTGTCTGACATCGCCCTTCACTTCAAATGAATCTGTGAGCTGACCTCCATGCACGATTTTTCAGTTTAGTCCATCGTAAGAATTCCGTATAATATTGACTATCATTTCGGGTCGAATGCTTTTTCGCAGTCAAGGGGGCTGATATAAAGTGGTGAGTTCCATTCAACTGACTGTTCAACAATGAACCGTAGAGTTGCGATTTGGTCGTTACACGGTCGGACTTTATGTAATCCGGACTGTTCATCTTAAAGATGGGCATCGACTGGATCGTTCATCTGGTTCAGAAACACCCTGCTGAATACTTTTTCTGGTACTGAAAGTCAAGTGACGCTTCTGTGGTTCTCGCACTTAGCAAGATCCCCTTTCTTTGATATCTTGATAAGATACCCCTCTTTTCAGTCTGTTGACACTTGTTATTCTTCCCACATCCTCCTGAAGAAAATGTGAAGTATCTTTACTTACTTACTTACTTATGTCCGTTACTCCTCACTGAGGAGCATAGGCTGCTCACCAGGGTTCTCCATTTAACTCTGTCCTCAGCAATCCTTTCCAATTGTTTCCAGTTACTGTTCATCCTTTTAATGTCTACTTCCAATTCTCGACGGAGCATGTTCTTTGGCCTTCCTCTTTTCCGTTTCCCAACAGGGTTCCATATTAATGCTTGTCTCGTGATGCAGTCTGATGGTTTCCGCAATATATGTCCTATACATTTCCAATGTCTTTTCCTCATTTCCTCTTCGGTTGGAAGGTGGTTGCTCCTCTCCCATTGTCACATGTTGCTGATGGTTTCCGGCCAACGGACATTCAGTATCCTGCATAGGCAGTTGTTTATAAATACTTGTATCCGTCTAATGATGTTTGCAGTAATTCTCCAAGTTTCAGCTCCATACAGCAGGACTGTCTTCACGTTAGAATTGAAGAGTCTGACTTTCAGGTTAGTTGATATTTGTTTTGAGTCCCATATGCTTTTCAACTGTAGGAATGCTGCCTTGGCTTTGCCAATCCTCGCCATCCTTTACATCTGCATCGGACCCTCCTTGTTCATCGATGATGCTACCCAGATATGTGAAAGTATTCACTTCTCCCAGAGTTTCTCCATCAAGTTGAATTGGGTTGATGCTCTCTGTGTTGTATTTGAGAATCTTGCTCTTTCCCTTATGTATGTTCAGGTCTACTGATGCTGAAGTTGCTGCTACACTGATTGTCTTCGCTTGCATCTGTTGGTGTGTATGTGCTAGGAGAGCTAGATCATCCGCAAAGTCCAAATCATTGAGTTGCATCCTACTTGTCCATTGAATTCCGTGCATTCCCTCAGATGTGGAGGTCTTCATGATCCAGTCGACCACTAGGAGGAAGAGAAAAGGTGAGAGCAGGCAACATTGTCGGACTCCGGTTCTCACTGTGAATGCATTTGTCAGTTGTCCTCCATGCACAATTGTGCACTGTGTTCCGTCGTAAGAGTTCCAGATGATGTTGACGAGTTTCTCTGGTACTCCGTAGTGTCGAAGAAGTTTCCATAGTGTTCTCCTATCTACACTATCAAACGCTTTCTCATAATCAATGAAGTTGATGTACAGTGACGAGTTCCATTCAATTGATTGTTCAACGATGATCCGTAGTGTTGCGATTTGGTCGGTGCACTACCGATCCTTACGAAAACCAGCTTGTTGATCTCGAAGCTAAGCCTCCACTGAATCTTTCATTCTGTTCAACAAAACTCTGTTAAAGACTTTCCCTGGTTCAAACAGTAGCGTGATCCCTCTGTAGTTGTCACATTTGCTCAAATCTCCTTTCTTTGGTATCTTGATAAAATGTCCTTCTTTCAAATATGTCGGCACTTGTTCTTCCTCCCAGATCCTTTTGAATAAATCGTGGAGTATCCTTGCTGTTAGGTCGATATCTGACTTGAGTGCTTCAGCTGGTATATTGTCAGATCCAGCTGCTTTCCCAATTTTGATTTGTCTGATGGCCATTTTGATTTCTCCCATCCTTGGTGGAGTGACATCTATAGGGAGATCTGTAGGTGCTGCTTCGATGTCCGGTAAGTTCAGTGGAGCTGGCCTTTTTAGGAGTTCCTCAATGTTCTACCCACCTATTCTTTTGTTCTTGAATTTCAGTGAGTGTCTTGCTTTCTTTGTTCTTGACTGGTTGCTCTGGTTTACCATGTTTATCTGCCAGTTTCTTCGTTGTGTCGTATAGCTGTTTCATATTACCTTATCTTTCAGATATTTTCGCTGTCGTTGCAAGGTCTTTGATGTATTCCCGTTTGTCGGCTCTAATGCTCTTCTTTATCTGCTTATTTGCTTCCGTGTATTCAACTCGTATCTTGATTTCCTCTGCTATTGTTCGGCTGTTGTTAATTTCTCTCTTCTTGTTCCTCCTTTGTTGAATTTTGCTCAATGTCGCAGTGCAGATCCATTCCTTATAATGGTGCTTATTGTGGCCTAGAATCTCCTGACACGTTGACGTTAGTGCTTCTTTGATTCCTTTCCAGTTATCCTCCATAGTGGTTTCTCCTTCTTTCGGCAAATCTTGTAATGCTTGGAACCTGTTGTTGAGAGATATTTTGAATTCATTGAGTTTGTCAGTGTCTCGGAGAAAGCCTGTATTGAACCTTTGTACTGATGCCACTCCAATTGACCATTGCTTCGTTAGCTTCAGTTTTATTTTAAAAACCACCAGGTGGTGGTCTGAAGCTATGTCAGCTCCTCTCCTGGTTCTTACATCTTCCATTGATCTTCTAAATTTTTTATTGATACATATATGGTCGATTTGATTCTCAGTAGTATGATCCAGTGAGACCCATGTAGCCTTGTGTATGCGTTTGTGGGCGAATATTGTACCACCTATAACCAATTTGTTGAAGGCACATAGGTTTGTAAATCTTTCACCATTGTCATTTCTGTCTCCCACTCCCTGTCGTACCATGACTTCTTCATATCCAGTGTTGTCCATTCCGACTTTGGCGTTTAGGTCCCCCATCAGGATTGTCAGATCCTTTCCTCGGCGCTTTGCTATAATTGATTGCAGTCTATCGTAAAACTGATCTTTGTCTTCGTCGTTGCCGTGCTGTCGTTGGTTGGTGCATAACATTGGATAATATTCATTGTAATCCCTTTCTTCATTGTTTTGAAAGATGCTTTGATGATCCTGGGTCCATGTGGTTCCCATCCCACAAGTGCATTACGTGCCTCCTTGGACAGCATCAGAGCAACTCCTTGGGTGTGAGGAGCATTTTCCTCTTCGTGGCCGGACTATAGCAGCATCTCTACCGGAGTCAATGTTTTCTGTCAAGCATGAGTCTAATGGGTTTCGCTGATTCCGAGTATTGTCAAGTTGTATCTCCTCATTTCTGCAGTTATTTGAGTTATCTTCCCGTTCTTCCACATTGTTCAAACATTCCATGTACCTATAAAAATATTTGCTCTGGTTGTTAGAAAGGGCATCAGCCTCATGAGTTCCGAAGAATTTCGGCTTTCATCATGAGGCGTCATGAATCCTTCTACTTCCAGGGCAGACTTTAAATGGTTTATCTTATTTAATCTGGTTTGCGTTTTTTTAGTAAGTTTCTTTATCAAGTACCTTTACAGTTACTTCTATATCTGATTCCATCTGGAACCCCTCTAAGGTTGCTGCCAGTCTTTAGCCCGGATAAAGGAGGAGAGTTGGAAATGGGATTAACAACAGCATCTCGCAAAAATCAACTTTTCTAAAAAAACGCTAACCAGTTACTACAAGCCAACTTGAAATTAACAGCCTGGTGACTAAGATATTGAGTCACTATGACTAGAATCAAAGTGAGGACTTGATTGATAAAACTCAATTTTCACTGAAAATTACTACTTAAACATTACATAAATCATTACCAATTAGTCAATCGATATCTAAATAACTTAAAGGTAATGGTTGTAGAATACGATTTAGAATGGAATTCTCTATGATGTAACGACTATCGAAGATTGATATTCTCTTTACTGGCAAGTGACAATTACTATTATGCTGAAGTCTAGAATTTCCTGATATTTAACTCTAATTAACTTCACATACATTTTACTATACTAAATGTTATGACACAAAGAAAGTTGGTTGATTGAGCGACATGCCAGTGAGGTGTACCTAGTTACTAAATGCGTGTCTGCCCTATGCCCACTCACTCCCAAGCCAAAGACAGGAGAACCAACCAGACAGTACCAGAATTGGAATCCGAGTCAGAACCACATTGTATTTCAATCATGCCTTGATAAATACACAAAGTTAGACCATACAGCAAACCAATGAAGAAACTAATATTGATACAGAACGAAGGAAGTGGTGGCAGTGAATAAGGATAACTTGTGCACAAATAAAAGTAATTATAGTTCATAGTAATAAACAATATACTAAGAGTAAATATACTAAACGCGAGGATCGTGTAAGGGGAATGTAACAGTCTAAGAAATGAAATGTTTACACTATCCACAGTCATAGTAGTTGAAATAATGTTCTAAAACACAGTTCTCGAAGATAATCAATTTTCTTTAGATGCCCGGCATACCACTAAACTCTTACGTTTATATCGTAATCGTGTAACTATAAGTAACTACCTTCTAGATGATGATGTGAACAAGCATACAGCATTGGATAAACATATAGATTTACCACTAATTGACTTATATCGAATGTGTCATACCATGAATCGAAGTGTTCCACTTTAAGAGAACTGATGTACATTTCTGAGGAATTTCAAAATTATGACCAAAGAACAATTCATTGTTTCTTATGCTATCAAGCATTCTAAATTGTACATTCATCAACTATCTTCTAACATAATAAACATCGTATTCATTTAAAACTGTACTAACAATGTCATTATTCATTCTCTTTTATTTTTTCTTAAAAATAAAGGCTCATATTAATCTAACAGAACAAGGAACATTACGTATAGTGACTTTGTTCGAAGTAAAAATACTTATAATTGGTTTGATTTTTCTTCGAGCATTGATTACAAAAGTAAGTTGCCATAGTGATATAAGTGTAGTGTTCAATGAATTGTAAAAGGGTTTTTTATACACTTGACATATCCTGATAGAAACAAAACACTAAACATAAGGAAACAATTAATAGAACTAAATAATATCTGCTGTATGTTGATGATACATATATGGTATGAAGTGACTAAGAATATGCAAAGGACCTGTGAAGAGCATTACAAGAATGTTCAATTTCATTTAGTCAATTAATATTTGCCACCCCTCGTGAAGTATAGGCCAATGACCAGGATTTTCCAACCAACTCTATCTTAGGTTGACCTTTCGGATTCTCTTAAAGTGCTATTCATTATTTTTTTTATGTTCACCACTCATTCTCGGTAGAATGTGTTCGTTGGTCTTCCTCTTTTCATCTTCCTATTTAACTTTCAGAATTCTAAGTAAGTTTATTATGAAATAATTAAAAGATGATGAATTCTATTTTCTTGATGTTCTTATAAAACAGAAGAAGTGATGGAATATTCAACAATTGATTGATTTTAAGGATACATGAAATGAAGTTTAAGTACATTGATTAGTTCTATTACTAGACATGTAGTTGACATTAGACATTCATTTGACACTACAAAATCTTTCAAGAAGGTTTATAAACAATCAATCTCTATACATATTACATTTTACTGAAGGCATTCTAATCGATCGTTTCGAAATATATGTACTCAGTCGAAAGGGAACAATGGTAAATCAATTATTACTATGACAACATCTCATTTATGTTATTCCATCATCATCATAAGTCTTTTTCTTATTCTAATTACATCACTCAGTTATTTAAGTTGGAGTGTGACTGGCAAATGGAATCCAGGACGCGCGTTTCGTCCTATTTGGGACTCATCGGCTAGATGTACCTGCATCCCAATGTTGATGTTCACAGTGGGATTCGAACTCGGTTCGTTTCGTGTCGAACGCCACCGCGTTCACTACTAGACTACTGAGTTCAGACATTCACATTTGTGCAACGGCCACATCGGTAATTTGCTCAGGATACACATATAGCAAAAGAGACTAACCAGTTTCAGTCTATAACAAATCAACAGAAATATACAAGTTCATCCTAATGTAAATAATCTTGTTTTCCTTACTTTCCATCCAGTTATTTCTAGGATTTGAATTAGGCCTATCTAATGAGATAACACAGAATAAAACATCGATAAATAATAAATTACTTGGATCAATTTGTACTTATATTTATCGAAAAATTATGGCAGAAATTATTAGTGAACGAACTCGAACTACAGATTTAGTAAGTGTATTCAACTAGTATTTTCATAAAAGATAACATAATCAGTATGTTAACAACTGTATTCATATTCTGCTAGTATTATTTAACTGTTAAATGAATAGAAACATTCCTGAAATCACTACATTTATTAAACACTGAATCGTTAGATTCTCAGTTAGCATCATTTTAAATATTCAGTTTGATATTCTTTATCCAGAAGATGTTTAAGAATCATCGTTTTCCTGCTCCATTGAAAAAGAATATCTTCATTTACGATGGACTGAATAACACTGACAAGTTCCTACCAGTGAGTTCTGAATAACACTGAACGAGTGAATTGAGATCTCTGGTGAACACTCTACTCTATGTTGAAGAAACCGCTCAATAGACAAAGGAAAAAAAGTGACTGAAATTAATGAAAACGACAAACCTAGTAAAAAATGAAAACGTAGAAGGCAGTAACTCACTGATAGCATAGAGGAAATCGAGCAACGTAATGAGAATTGACTGAATTGGAAATATCAACTGTTAGGAGGTGACTCAGTGATCCAATGATAAGGTGTTCGCCGCGGAGCCAGAGGGTCCTGGGTTCGATCCCCGATTGAATCGTGGATGCGCACTACTGAGGAATCCCAGCAGCTGTCCAGTGCTTCCAGGTGATCATTGGTTGTCTGATTCAGACCAATTCGTTATATCAAAATTGACAGATTACTATAACCGCGAACATAATAACAGGCTGATTATAGTTTAGTGCATTATTCTTATTAATTAAACAGAATGAAATTGGTAGCTTATTATTATTTCTACATTTAAAATGAATACTTATTTTAACTGACTAACAGATTAATGTCTCTCAATTGATAATAATCTCATTTATAAAAAAATATCCATCCGGTAATTGAACTACCATGTGCTTCTACGAGCAATGCCGTCTGGTGTACGTATAGGCTGGAAGAAAGCGGACAAACCAAAACATGATACCAGTACATGAAGTCATTGACAATTGGGCTGAGCCATGTTAATAGGTGCAGGCTACCTAGTTGGGGTCGGCACAGTGATCGTAACAAATGGTAAGAGACTTCGGGTGGAATGGCTAAAAATCGTTGGCAATCGAGCAGGTGCATTCATTCCTAGTTTACCTCTAAATTTTATGTTTCTGAATTCATCATAATTTTCAACTTACTGAATTATATTTTCTTAAATCTTATCTTGGTTCTCTAATCGTCTCCATTAATACCAACTCAGTTACTGCCTCCCCTACTCTGGGATTGGGTCCGACAATCTAATCTCTGTTTGTTAATTGGGAGCACGGTAACTTGAACTGACGTATGCATTTACCAAGTTCTGAGTTGTAACTGGCTGACTAACTGACTGATTCGTTAATTAATATTCTGAATATCATGTACTTTTAGCCAGTGCCAACTGAATTACAAAGTGCAATATTCAGCGACAATGAAATGAAAGAAATCTATGGAATGTTAGGACGGAGGTACTTGGCGAACTTTATTGTAAGTTATATTTTAAATGTTAACTGACTAGAATAGCAAGATTGAAGTATTTTAGAATTCAACCATGAGCAAGTTACTTGATGTCCTACAAAAACTGAATGAAACAGACATCTAGTACACTGTGTTACTCATTGATTAGTTGGACAGTATCAGTCAGTCACAAAAATTGACGAATTACAATCGATGCAGCTAAAATGAATGGAATCAAATCACTTTATATCGAATCTATAATGATATCGAAGTGATATGTTATTGAGAGAGCGTGAACATTTTAAGCTATTTATATGATTCAGTAAAAAGAAGCGATTAATAGATTGGGAAAGGCTAGATTCTTATGGAAACCTTCCCCAATCATAGGATACGTCTAAGATGAACGCTATCACTGATATTTACGCTTGAAAAAAGATGCTATAGATTCACTTCATTCAGAAACCTTGAGATACCCTAACAATTAAAATTGGTAAGAAGAACTTATTATGAAAAGTAAGAAGTTGATCATCATTCATTTCAGGTGTATTAATTTACAGTGAAATAATCAAGGTGTACAAAGAGTAACATGAATGAATAGTTTGTTAATTGAGTACAAAATCCCAACTGAACATTTACACTGGAACACATAAATCACATTGGTTTAGATCAATATAATGAAGCCTAAAGAAAACAATATTTGCTAAAAATCAATAGGCAGACTTTTGCTTGATTTACTGAAATATTGTATGTATGTATGTATGTATGTATGTATAATCAACAGTGAACCTGGCACATATGTGCATCGGTTCAAGTTGCCATACCTGTAGTGGCAACGCAAGATTAACACCACCACCATTAGTAGAAGTTACTTCAATAAAATAAAATAATAATAGTAACAAGGAGTGTGAACATATAAAATATGGTTCAGGAAGCGTAGAAAGAAAGTTATGGAATAATTTAAAGCTCATGATTTAAGGGAGGACAATGAGTGAATACATTTGCGCAATTGTGACCGATTCTGGGCCATGTCACTCAGTGTTTCTAGCCACTGGTTACGGTAATCGCGAGGACCCCATCCAGGTAATCTGCAGCTACCGACACGACTTAACGCGGCAGTCAGTGACTTTATGGACTGATGCCATGTTTCCGTTTGGCCGCCTCTAACTCTCTTCCATCCTATTCCTATATCAGCCAGCATTGCGCATCGAGGAAGACGGTGATTGGGCATATGCAACACATGTCCCAACCACCTCAGTCGATGAAGATTCACAACCTCATCGACTGATTTACCACATTTGCCTAACACCCGTCGTCTAACCTCATTATTACTTACTCGGTGATCCCAGCGAATGGGAGCGATGTTTCGTAGACATAGATGGTCAAAAACTAATAACCGTCGAGTGTCATCTACCCTTAATAGCCACGTCTCACACCCATATAGTAAGACAGAGCGAACTGTTGCATAGTACACTCTCCCTTTCGTTGAGAGACGAATATCTTGTCTACGCCATAGGTGACGTAAGTTGGCAATAGCCAAACGATCTTTTTGAATTCGTACTGAAATTTCGTCAGATACTAACCCATTAGGGCTAGTCGGACTTCCAATATAAGTGAAGTGGTCGACGTGCACAACTACCGCTTCACTCCCCATCTTTATCTGAAATACTGCACTTTTGAGGATCTGAAATCCCCGATAGCTTTCCTCATTAATCGTGGACCACTTTGAGTTTTCTTGAAATTGCACCGTCTTTTGTTTTCGGTGTGTTTGGGGCTATTTCGAAAGTATCCAGTAGGATATACAAAACGCACAGTTGTAGTTGTAATAAGTTCAGAAGTACTTCACATGTTTAATTAATTAAAATGTCTAGTCCAACAAAGCTTTCCCACAGCTGTTTAATACGATACTCATGTCTTGACTTGACTTTTGTCATAAACCATTCCATCTATCTGGTCTTTCTTAATGAAGACCCATTAATAAACAATGTGACACCAATTACTAGACAGGGCAACAAGTTGCCAAAGTGAGTAATAGTTTTGAGAAAATCGATGTGTTTGTTTATTTACGGCCAATAGGTGAAACTTCAGATACTTGATTTGAAACAGGCCAGGCTTTGGTTTAAAGATATTACAGTATTAACATTCGATAAGTAAACAATAAGCAGTCATTAATATAAAAGTGAATCTTATCAATTAAAGAAATCTTGTACACTGACGCTCAGGTTTTCTGGCTACTTTGTTTGCAGCAAACTATTTAACCATCTAAATCATAGGGTCACTGAATGTTGCATCATAGTCACTGGTAATACCTAAATGGCACAGGACAAGCAATTTACAGCATAATACCTAGTAGATAATGTGGAGAATGCTAACCCTTTGATTTATGCTGTGTGTTAACATATCATTTATTTTTTATCCGAACATCAGCTTCTGTTGAATTTGACTTACGATAGTTATCAAAAGAAACTTTGATGCTTTTGTGAGAAATCATGATCTTCTTCGACAGTGTAATCATCAACGATTATTGTGATGGTCGCAGTATGTTACTTTCTATCCACGCATGTGGCGTTTGTCACAATAGTGTTCTCTAAATTGATAAAATTTAACCAAATGGTGCGTGCCACAATGCTAACAAGGAGATAAGAGGAATCTTATTTAATTGGGAAGCAATACTGTTTATTGTATTTTTGAAGTGGTTGGATGTGTTTCTCAATAAACTGTATAGAGTTATAAGCAGCTATGTTCACTATATTGAATAAGTGGTATCACGTTGTAGATTTACTAATCATTGATTCTCACTTACGACATAGTTCAACGTCAATGTCAGGTCCTGTTCCAGACAATTCAATAGTTTCATTCTAATATTTGTAACTTTGAATGACCTTAGAAGGCAAATGAACAACAGAGATTTCAACTGATCTTTTATCAATTATTTAAGTCTATCATTATTCATTCATATTTAACTTTAAGGAATCAAATATTGTACAATCAAGAGTTATGATTATTATTATTGACTGAGAAATTTACTTATCAAGTGGGTTTTGTAGTAAGATGAGATTGCAATATTTGTCTAGTTCTGTTAGATCATTATTCTCCAGTAAAATATGAACTTTCCAAGCACCGTATAGAGCAGTAAAATTAAAGTTAAACAGGAATAAATGTTACACCTATACAAAGTGTTTCATTTGAAAATTGAAATAATACAAGAAGGATATCATTTGAAATCATTGTATTTTGTTGCTTTCTCTTCATCAGCTACATACAGTCTATCGATTTTAGAAAACTCGAAGTTTTAATACACATGGTGATTACGTTAAATGAAAGGTTTAACAGATAACATTAGCTGTAAAGAGCTATAATTTAGAGTATTGATAAAAAATACAAAGAGCATCCTTAAAAAGATACAAGCATTTATAATTAGTTGTGTGGGCAAGATACTTCAGAACTGCTGGCTAGATACCGTCAACAACAACATTCGGTGACAGAGAACAAATTAACCAGCTTCTAGTCGAGGAATAAATTAAAAAAATGCGCTGGTGGTGGATAGGGCACACATTAAGGAAATCATTAAACTGCAACACATGATATGCACTAACTTGGAATCCTGAAGACCAAACAACATATTGAGTCAGAAAGTGGAGGCAGATCTGAAAAGAATGAATAGCGCTTGTTAAGAAGTGGAAAGGAAAGCTCAGGATAGAGTTGGTTGGAGACTGCTAATCGGCAGCCTATATACGTGGGATAAAAGGTACTGATTAATTGGTAAATACATTAAATGAATATTCAAGTGATTAAATTTGAAGGAGAAAAGTCAGACGGAGATAATAGAATGACTAAACATCTTAGAAAACTAATAAAACAGAAGATAATTGACAGTATTGTTTGTCTTCAACTGTATTTGATGCTGTGTGTGGGATAAGAGAGCTAGGTCATTTGCAAAGTCCAAGTCATCTAGTTTTAACCATGTTGTCTACTATATACTTAGCTTACCTTGAAATGTTTCAGTCTTCATGATCCTGTCAGTCAATAGCAGAAAGAAGAAGTGCGAGAGTAAGCGGTCTTGTTTGACACGGTCTTCACTTCGAATGAATCTGTGATCTGACCTCTTTTCACGATTTTACAGTGTAATTCGTCGTAAGAATTCCGTATGATGTCGACTATCTTTACGGGTACGTCATAGTGTCGAAGAAGGTTCCATAATATTCTCCTATCCACGCTGTCAAATGCTTTTTCGTAGTCGAGGAAGTAAATGCAAAGTGGCGAATTCCATTCAACTGATTGTTCAACAATAAACCATAATCGCAATTTGGTCGGTACATGATTAATCCTTACGGATTTCGGCCTATTGATCTCGAAGTTCCGCGTCGACTGGATCTTTCATTCGGTTCAATTACACTCTGTTGAGGACTTTTGCTGGTACTAAAAGGAGAGTGATGCCTTTGTAGTTCTCGCAATTGCTAAGGTCTCCTTTCTTTGGTATCTTGATGAGATACCCTTCTTTCCAGTCTTCTGGCACTTATTATTCCTTCTAAATCTTCCTAAACGGAAATGTGCAGTATCTGTGCAGTTACTTGTATATCTGTCTTTAGTGTCCCGCCTAGTTGGTATGTTATCTGGCCCTGCTAATTGCCAATTTGATTTTCCATTAGGATGGCCATTTTGATTCCTCCGACTGTTAGTGGGTCGGTGTTTATAGGGAAATCCGTAGCTGCTACTTCAATGACTGATTGTTTCAGTGGGACTGGTCTATTCAAGAGTTCTTCAACAAGTTCCACCCACCTGTTTGGTTTTTCAAGCACTCCAGTCACTGGTTTGTCAACCTTATTTTTGATTGGCCGTTCAGGCTTACCGAATTTCCCAGCCAGCTTCTTCGTTGTATTGTATAGAAGCCACATGTTTCCTCATCTTGCAGCTTTTTCCACCGTCATTGCTAGGTCCTCAACAAATCTCGGTTTATCCTACCTGATGCTTCTCTTCACTTCCTTGTTGACTTCGGTGTATTAGACCTGTGTTTGGATTTCTCTGATCTTCTCCGGCTGTTATTAATTGCTAACTTATTGCTCCTCCTTTTTGAATTTTGTCAAGAGTATCAACAGAAATCCATTTTTTATGTTGTTCTTTGCGAGCCGAAACCTCCTGAAATGTTGAAGTTATTGTTTCCTTAATGTCTTTCCAGTTTTCCTCCATATTAGTTCCACATTTTTCTAGTAGATCATGAAATGCCTGGAACTTGTTGTTGAGAGTTATTTTGAATTCGTTGCGTTTGTTAGTATTATTATTATTACTATTATACGAGTTTAGAATTATTAATCATTAATCAATTCTATTACAATTTCCCAAGACTATTGCAATTAGAAGATTAAAACCTGACCCTTAAATTCAAAAGGAATCAGTAATTAACTTTCAAATACCCTGGTGTCAATGACCTAGTCTCTTTTTCCAACAAAAAGGCGGTCAGTTATACTGTTACATTTCTATTTTATTCCTTGTTACGAATAATAGCAAATACGTTTTCGTAATTACATAATTGAACACTTTCAACTACCCACTAGAACTCTCATGCCTACGTGACTTTGTTAAACATTTCAATTAATATGATCAACATGTGTATTAATAATTTGAGTTTTCTAAAATCAATAGACAGTATGTAGTTGATGAAGAAAAAGTAACAGTACACATTGAATTCAAAGTAATCTGCAAGTGTTGTCATTCTTGTATTATTCAAATGTTACTTAGGATACGGTTATGAGACCATAAAAGGTTGCAACAAATCTAACTGTTGCTCCAAGAGTATTTCCACTTTAGTAAGATCTAGTTTTTACAACAGGCCGTCATCACTAATGTGCTTTTGAGAACGTATGGATACCTTAAGGCTACTAATAGTTCAGATCAGATGTGGTTGAACTATTTTCTTTAAACAAAGTCTCAGACATAGTATACGGTGAACCAAAAGTAAGTTTATGCGGTCACTGGAAGTCAACATATTGATTGACTCGGAAACTAATCATTTTGTAAATATGCAGGCAACAGCCTTATGTATTGACTAATCAGTTAACTAAACTTTACTTCTTCGCTGGTTATCATGTTATAGTCATTGCCAACTGTTTTATCGTTGGTTAGGACGATATCTGATTTGATGAATCTAATTTTGTCAACAGGCGCGTGACCGTATTAGTTTGATCGAATAGTATATGACGTTTAATGCGACTAGGTATTCCTGATTTCGGGTCATTCTATTCGATTCTCATCCAGGGTTGGCATAGCAAAAACAGACTGATGGGCTAAACTGCCTAAACATTATTCTACATCACAGACATTCGTTTATGTACATGTAAATTGAGACTATGCAGTAAACAATCAGGATAACAGTATTAACACAAAATAGCGGTATTACGGTTAAGAAAACGGACTAATAGGTACGGAAATAATTAATTCTAGTTTATGAATGGAAAACGATAAAACAACAGTTAATAGGTCATGAGAGGTTAGGGCGACAGAAATATAAACAAAATTTTTGATGCATGCGCCATCACAATATGCGGAGTAATTTACAGAAAAACAGTTCATCAACCTAGTCATTCGTTGTGACTCGCCCGTTACAGAACATTAACGACAATGCATTGTGTTCATATAGAATTGTCAATCGACTGAAGCTGGAAGTAAGAACAATAATATTCAATGTCAGTAGACTAATTGTAGCATACTTTGAACTAGTTCAGAAGCAGGGACAAGAGTGAACCCAGTTGAGGTTTCTCATAATACCTTACGATTTCTAATGATCATCCAGCTAAGCCCGTGATGTGAATTTTGAATCTACTATTATCCTTTCTATAGAAAGTCATAACGGATTATACAAATAGAAATACTCACTATATAATGAGAATGTACAACATTATCGTAACTGATAATTTACACATTGTGAAAGAACAGACACCAGTATTCAACAACGATGCTGTGTCAGCTCACCATTCTCAGACAGAATCCATACGCTACACAAAGCGAAAATAAACTAACGACAAGTAGATTCAGCCGCAAAATTAATTTGATTATAAAACGATGATAACATCTAAGATTTAAACGAACCTAGAACTACATCCATGAAAGCATATTGGAATTTAGGATCTAGATAAAAGCAGAGTGAATGTGCTTACGCTACTACTCTATTTTACCAAATGACTACATTCACTAATTGAGCAGAATACGACCAGGCGGTTTGCATTTACTAACATGATCTAGACTACAAATCAAGGAATTTATGGAATGACACTATCCTAATTTTCCTCCATCATATTTCTAAATCAGTTAACACTGTCCGTTGATAGTTAACGATATTACGTCATTACCTGTGTCGTTAGAAAATAAATGAACTGACGAAATTTCTAATTTAATACAAAATACTTTGAAAGTTAGATAGTATTAAAGATGCTATTGATTCATTATGTACATACTTTTCTTTTCATTGCAGGGGAAATATAAACGATGGCTTCAGGATTATTGTAAAGCATTATTAACAGTGTGAAACAAACACTATTTCCCTCCCTCCCCTCCCCCACCTCCCTACTTTCCAATAATTACATAATCACAAATAAAGTTATACCTTAGAGTTATATAACAGTTCCAATAGATGCACCACAAATGTACATCATTTCCAATATATTAGAACAATATTAAATGATCATGAACAATAATGTAACCGTAGATGAAAAATTATATTTCTATAAGTTTATAAATACATACAAAAAGCAGAATCATATCACATATAGATATATGTAGTTGATGTCTCTATTGTTGATAAACTATTGGGTAAAACTAGTATGTAAGTGGTAAAACGTATAAAAGACTAAGAAGTCATAAAGTAACCCTTTTAAAATATATATATATATATATATATATATATATATGCGTAACTCATTCATCAAATGCAGATTTATGTAATTTAACTTCATGTCATATACTGTTGTATAGAGCAGTGTAATGTTAGATGATTCAAACTTCAACTAGTAGATTGCAGGTTCGATTCATACAAATAGAAATAATCATCAAAGATATATATGTTATATGTGCAGATGATATACATATTTATAAAAGAGTAATACACAGTTCAAGAATGAAATAATGTAAACTAGAAGTATCAAAAGGGAATATAAGTATATGTATATCAGTAGATGGCATGGTTACTAATTGCATATTTTAAATTGTATGTAATACGAAAACTATGCAGGAGAGAAAAATTATGAGCTTCATCCTCTTAAATGTATATAACGATGGAAATATCATAGGATTGTGATGTGTTTGAATACATTTATTCATTCAACATTTCTTTTAATTCAACATATAAACGTTGTAAATGCAAATTAAGAGCAAATAGGCTTAATAAATCCTTGGCTAAAACATGTTTTGATATCCCCTGATTAGAAATAAAAAAAGAAATTGGAAGCAGCATATGGTGAGACAAAAATAACAATCTGAAACAGGACAATAATCTTCCTCTTTTAATTTTAAATTGATTGCCGTTATACGCAACGTTTAATGCGGTAGCTTTAAAAAAGATAAGGTTCGGTCACAGCAGAAAGTGTTGTCAGTCCATGAGAGCATAGACTATTGATTTAAATCATGAAAGAATAAGGTGGAGACTCCTAGACTGGATTTCAGGCATTTAAATGTTAAAGTAGAGCAGATCCATCCAATCTTAATCTTTCTCAAGATCCTGAATGCTAATTTAATTTCATACGTATAATTTCGTTTCTTCTCCATAGTATGGCAAAATGGACTAACGCAATAATTACACCAGGATCTACGTTGATTACAACGTGAGACTGATTTTATACTGAGTTTTAAGCTATACGAAAATAATACTGATGTTATTACGCTAAATAAATGAAGACAGTGTTGGGTTGGGACTAGTAATTCAGTAGTTGGAGGAGGTATATAAAGCGAAAGATTTGTCTACAACTAATACGACCAACAAGACATGTTTAAGTTTTGAAAACCCACTCCGTCAGTTGAGTACCTTGCTAGTAACTTTTATACAAATAAAGTGACTGAAAAAGGGCATGCTGTTTTGTCTACTTTAATATGCAATCTGTTCTGCTTATTACCTACTAACATTGAGGCTGATTTTTAAACAATGAAGACGATTTATAGTTCATATGATGAATGGGCAAATGACAAATCTATGAACTAGTATTTGGTTATTGTGATATATCATTATGATTTAGTTCATCGAACACGATAATTTAATTAGGAAAATCCCCTTGGCAATCTGGATAACATCACCAGTTGTTATTGAAAATAGGAGTTACTTGAAAGTTAATTTGACAAGTGCTGATTCATTCGATCATGATAAAATTAATCAAACATATTATGAGAAAGTATAAAACTCAGTGTTTGAATGACCAGGTCATCACTTAGTACATACACAAAAAAATTGTCCTAAAATTGAAATTATTTGACTTTTCCAGATAATTAACACTATTGGGTTGATAATCAATGGTAGGATTAACAACTTCAATCGGTCTTAATAGGGAGCGACGATCTTACAATACCACTAGCCAAAACTGCCACCATCCAAGATTTTTTGAACACCGCTAATTACGACTCTTCACTAGGACTTTATTGACCCGTATCACAATTTGATTAAGATTAGTTAAATAGAGCTGATAGTTAAATGTACGCTGCGATCCACAAAATTCTAGATTCAATTTTATGAGGATGCGTAGTAACGGAGTCCCACACTAGAATAAAATGAATGTATCTCAGTACTTCCCGACTTTTTACTGGTACCCAATTGAGATTAATCTGTGATGAACTCGAAAAAATGAAACGAATGTGTACAAAAACACATGAGATTTCCAAATAAGTTACTGTAATCCTGTTTTAAGGGAAACCTAACTAGCAACGGAAAGTAGGAACGATAAGGCTAACAGCATAGGATTCTCATAATATAATAATATTTCAGTAATAAGTGAAGAATAAACTGAATATTATTTATCAGAGTACAGCTTTGTTAAACAGATGTCTCAACGATATCTTATTAGTTAGAATACGCTTGTATCTTCCTGTTGATTTGTAATGGACTGAAACTGGCATTTGGTGTTTGGCACGAAAGGGACTGAGTTCGAATCGAAGTGTAAGCATCAACATTGGGACGCAGGTATATCCAATCGATGAGTCAGAAATAGGACGAAACGCGTGTTCTGGATTCCGCTTGCCGGTCACAATCCACCTTAAATGATATCTTATTAGAATATTAACACTAGATTTAAGAGTTAAAGTTTCATCTAGATTGGTATCTGAAGTTCTTCAGATGAAAGTACAATAACTGAGATCAGAACGTAGCAAATATTTGCATCTACTGATTGACTAGCTAATAATAGGAAATAGAGCATCACGAAGCCGAAGTGCACTAATTATGTATACGCGAAAATCTGAGCTCACACGCAGGGCTGAAGTTACAATACAATCGGAAAGAAATCTAAATATCCAACATAAAAACAACTTGGCAACATAAAATTCAGTCTGTACAACATCACTAACAAAGATATTGGATGACATGAGTTTAAAATACCTGACAAGAGCGCTCGTTGCATTGAAATATTCTAAGAATCAAAAGTAAATTATGATGGTAGTCAACCGTAATACTGACCTTTACTTCAGATTCCCAAGTGGAATGCAGTTTCGAAGTTACTGGTACAGGACCAATAAGATCTTGAATTATTTGACGAACGCGTTCTTCTTCATCTAAATGGTAAATGAAAACACGGCATAAACTTTTAACAACAAGCAAATAAATTACATTTCCCTACAAATGTAGAAAGTTCTATTTTCAAGGGATGATAAGCACCATATATGGCAGACATCTATGAAGTAACTGAATGCTTACACATTTGCTTTACTGACAATTCTAGACATGCAGACTACACCAGGCTGACTCTTTACACTTATTCATGGTTGTATTAATTAAATATTTACACTTTGCCAGATCCTAGAACACAAATATACACATCGACGTCCAGAAATAATGGCATTCACTTGAAAGCAACATTGACTTCACAGACCTACTCTGTGTGACAGTGTCTGTTAATGAAAGGCATATCAAAGCAACATATAAACCTTGTGAAAGTCATCTATACGAACTCAATTAATTGAGTCAGGGCTAATAGAGAAGTGTAAACACAAATGCTAACTTTAAATTATATCGATTAATAATGTAAACTATCCTTAGTTTTGTTTAATTTAATTAGATACTCGCTGCTAGATAGAAAGTTTTCCTTATCTGAATTTTAAAAGGTTGATCCATTACTAGAATAATCACTTAAGGACTTGGGATATGCAATTAATATAGTCATATTTGATGACGACGGTAACAACACGAAGAATCACCTAACAGCTTTTAGTAACAATAAGGCATTTTCGTGATATGCTTCTCCCCTCTTTAAATGCAAAGCATTGCTTTAGAACCAGTCAGTATCAGTACTTAAATTAATGATAGGGAGTAAAGTAGTTGAGCATGCCGACCACTTTACTTATCTCGGTATCCGACAAAATCTTAGCACAGATTTAGATAGCGCGTTTAGGTCTCATAGACTTAAGTCAATGCGTAACCTGGCCATTAAAAGTAAATAACATTCATAAATTACTAGTATCTGATTATAGATATCTTAGAGACATAGCGCACTTGTTTAGACACAGGTGAAGTTAGGTTCAATGCACTAGAGAAATACGGTAATCAGTTGATCGGGTTGTAAATCATCATTGCGGTGATTGGGAGATGCATTAAGTATCCTTAACAACCGTTTACCTCTACATGTAATGATGGCTGGTGTAGGAGTAGAATGGATGAAACAAAACTAATGTGTGGTTTATGCGCAAACAACTAGAGATCCACTGATCATCATCGAACGAAGAAATGTACTTTCGATTATCTAAATCTAGTAGTCTACAGAAGCATTGATTGTGTGCCTTACGAAACCGATAGCGACAGTCATTGAAGTCAAATGAACAGCTTCATTAAATTTTCCCGATAAACGAAATAAAACAATATCAAATTTGACGAGATGACAATATAGTTTTCGAAAGTCTAGGTGTATTTTATTCTGTGTTAGTAATACAAAATGATGTTAATCATAGCGATGAATATGCACGAGATATTAGTAAGAATATACAATAATTTACGGATATGGTATATATACTAAAACTGATGATCACTTACTATCTTCAATGAGTTGACGGAACCAACGAGTAAGCCAATAACGATATTCATTAGAAGATCCAAATGATAGAGCTAGTTGAGTTTGAACTTCAAGGAAATTTTGATTTGAAACTTTTCTACAGGAAGCCGAACTAAATAAAAACGTTAGCAGGTAAAAAATACAGAGTAATAAAATAAGTAGAAGATATTGAAGTAGTAGTGAAAATCAAGAACAAAGGAAAGATAACAAATGAATGTACATGTGCCAATGAGTTAACTGTTACAAAAGGTAATTTAAAACCAGTTATTGAGTGTAACATTAAAAACGGCTTATCAAAAATGAACATTTATGATCTCATAATTGGTTGAATTCAAGACCTTTGAGGTTCGAGGTAAACACTTAAACTTCAGACCGTTGAACAGGTATCAAATAGTTTAAAATTCTACCTTCAGTCAATTCCGTGATATAGCACGACCATCAACGGCTGCCAATGGTAACACCAATTACAACAATCAATTAAGTTCACTTAAACTTATTTAACATTAGAACCATTATTCAAATAAATACTGAGGTGATAAACGTGAATCTGTTCAACCCGAAAATAAAGAGTGATACAACATATTGATGATATGCAATGAAAAGTATCACATACAGGATGTTTGCATTGGAACTATTTGAGGGATTTGACTTTTGTGTATTCATGGTTATTTTATTAAATTGTTGACAAGCAGACAATGGACCAGGAGGACAACCACGTGAAGAATTCACAGCAAATTGACAGCGTACTATATCAGACGCATCAAATAATTCAATCCTACAAGTTGAACAAAGAAAGCCAAATTCTTTAACATACAGAAGTGATAGAAAAATAATCGAATAAGCTTTAAATCAAAACTATAGTATTCACTGGAGTACCTAGTACTAATAGATTAAAACTAGTCTCAACACACTTCAGTACAGACAGCCGAGCAGCATTAACCCAGCCATCGTGTAGACTCGAATCAGATAGTCTCTATCTATTAACACGGCTCAGACTAACATTAAATGGCTCTATAGAATAACCCCACCTACTAGTTTGGCAACCCCTACCTTATCATCATCATTATATTATTATTATTCAGGAAAACATTGAAAATATCAAAATGAGGGCAATAGACCTATGTAATGCAACATCAAGATAAGTTATATAGTGAATGAAGTGGAACAATATAAATAAAATGTGTAGTATCAGAAAGTGTTTCTACAGATTGTTGACACCTACTACGCAATTAGACTTATGTGAAGCCTATGGGATAATAATATTATATCTTTCAAATGCTAGGTAGTATTTGATTAATTCAGCAGTCAGATTCATAGGTACTAAGCTCCATTATATTTGTATTACTCTTCCCCTAATTTTTCAGAAAGTTATCACGAACCAGTACGATTACTTATTAATTTACAATATGCTGGTGACATGTTCGTATTCGACGTAGACGCTGACAATATACAGTTTCCTGAATGCTCTAAGTAGCAATACGAGTATATTTGGAATGCGTTTTCCTCTCTCTAATTGCAAAATGTTGCCTCAGGACTGGTCTGTATCATTACTCCGATTGCTCATAAGGAATGAAGTAGTTGAGTGTATTGAACACTCCACTTATCCTGGAAGTCGCATCAACCTAATTGGGTTGATATCATAAACAATTTTGGCATATGGATTCGGTGGGCTCGTTTGGCTTTTGTCAAATTGAGTCACTTGTGCTTATCTGCTAACCATACTGTTAAGCAATCCTCCCTCAGTTTGAACATACTTTTGGGAAAAATGGGATATGCAAATAGAGGGTATGTGTAGGCTTCAGGCTTTGATCAAAATATTGCCTGCATATCTTTGGATGACATAGTAAGCAATATAGATGTCAGACAGTAAGTCAATGAATGAAATAGTAGATTTTCATCGACTTAGGTGTCTGGGAAGCTCATTACGCATTCCCAACTACCATCATTCTGGCATTGTAACAGGATTTAGAAAAATAATGATGGCCAAACTAAAATGTAATATCACTACGTGAAATCACTGACTGTTATTCTAAAACCATACTAGTAGATGTATACTACCTAACTGGTTTACTCAATAGTGACGATTGGTGGTAGTTTGTCAGAGATACTGGGTGGCATGACTCACAATCAATCATAGTAGAGCAGATTCCTTTACTCTCCACTTTTACTTAAATATTGAGTTTCATTATTCCAACATACATATTTTATCTCCTACTGTGGAACTATATTCTGGTATTATTCTTAATAATTTGATCTTTTGGTTGTTAAAGCGGTATAAGAACTTAAAATAAAGTACATATGCACAAGGTTCTAGATTGTTTATGACTAAGTACTAAGAAAACCAACTAATAGTTACTTAATAAAATAAGTAAGTAATATTTCATGTATAATTTAAAAAAAAAAAGAGTATCATTATTGTTGACACTGTAAGGTGTTAACACAAAATTACTCACCAGATACGACTTTCTATATGAAATAAATAAGATGAATTATCTTGTAAATATACAATAGGATATCCATTAGGACCAAATGTTAATGAACTGAATTGTGAATTATTACCACCTAAATGAGTAGAAATAAAGATAAAATCATCATGATGAATATTAAATTACTAGTAAACATGATCAAGTTATAGAGAATATGATAAACTTGTATTTTCCCATTGATTTGTAATGGACTGAAAATGGTCAGTCTCTGTTGCCATATGTGCATCCTGAGCGGATTGCCTCGATATAGCGATATTACACAAGTTATATATTTAAGATGGATTGTGACTGGCAAGCAGAATCCAGGACGCGCGTTTCGTCCTGTTTGGAATTCATCGGCTAGATGTACCTGCATCCCAACTACTGATGTGTCATACTCTGAGGAAAAACAAAAATGTAGATCATCAACAATTTGCAAGTAAACTCCAAAAAGTAAATTCCAGCCACTGTTTATATTTCATAAGAATAGGTGATATTAGTTAGCAACCGAAATCAAAGTAACCAGAGTGACATTCAAAATACTAGGATTCGGTTAATATAATTGGACATGTTTCAATATGACAAGTATTTTTTTAGCGGGTTGTGCTCAGTACGACAGTGGAACTTGATCGATTTAAAAAGGAGATGTGTGCTGGTTGGAAGTATTTGACCTGAAACGTTATTGAAGGATTGTACTTTTATGAGGGGCGAACTACAAATTAAAAAGTGGTAAAAATAGGTGTAGGGCACTAGGTACTCATGATAAGCCGTTGGGAAATGCCGTGAACTATGACTGACTAATAAAGGTAGGATATGGTTTATGCAAACGAAGATATTAACTACGACTTGTAATACTGACTAGCAAAAGATGTAGGCAGATAAGACAAAAAAAGTGCTAGTCTGTGATACCTGAATTGTGTTGAACGTTAATATATTATGCAGTGTTTGAACGATATTCGTGACCTGTCGGTGAATAATTAGATGGAGGAGTCAAGTCTGTCGAGATAAAACAGACACATTTATTATGTATCTTCTTTTAGAAACTCAACAACAATTTAAGCTATTCCTCTCTCAATTGAATTTTCCTTATTAGAATTCCAATCTTTAAGTTCGGATAATTTTAGTCTTAACTCTTGATTTTTATCTTGTAAAAAATCAGATCGTTAGCGCATAGTGTGAATGAAACATATTTATGTCAGATTCCATCTTGTTTATGAATAACTATATGTGAAGTCAAATCGTCGAAAAATCCAACCGAGCACTCTTATTGATATCCTAGACAGTTGTTCAATGTGGAGCAATAATCTTTTGAAGAAAGCTGTAGGAAGTACAGTTTCAAGGTCTTGATGTTAGCTTACAATGCTCTACGATTGTCTGTTAAAGAAGAGAATGTCTGAGAAACTTAGTAACACCTTAAATACTCTATGTACGAATACCAGACATCGAGTGAGGACAAAAAACCAATCATGTACATTCTTTATTCTAGCAATCGAGTTAGGCAAAGGCTGCTCAATTTCATCATTTGTCTTCAAACTAGCCATCAACGATATTATGCAAACAACTGTGAGGGAAGTGTGTGGAGGTAGTGATGTGAATCCATTAACGAAAGAAAGAAAGAAGCAGAAAATATTGTCTTATTGTGCAATAAATGAAAGAAGTGTATGCTGACTCTCCCTTTTGGTAATCATAATAATAAACTGTGCACATATTTTGGTAGTTGTGTGAGTGTTGGCGGTGGCGTGATAGAAATCAACTTGCATATAATGAACGCCAGAGGGATTTGTGCCAGTCTGGGTAATTTTCGCAGTCTTTGAGATATGAGTTAAAATGTTTTCGTGGGAGCAGTTTAGCTCTATGATTTGCGAAACTATTTTCTATGATAATGATAGTCTCCGGAGGGCTGTTGATATCCAGCCGCAAAGCTGTGTTAGTAATTCAGATGCTTAGAAGGCCGTAATCAGGCGTGACCACGACATCTAAATCAGAATCAACATCTTAAAATATCACATTAAATGGCTTGGTCATCATAATGGTTACCACATCGTTCATTATTCGCAGTCGTTGGAAATGAACAGAGAATCAGAAGGCAATCAGTTTATGAAACGGCGTTGTGATATTAAACAAATATGAATAAGAACGGCCTGTGGTAGGTAGATCACGACTCCCTGGTTGGCTTTTTCTTACGTAGATCATAAAAAGAAATGAATTCGTAAACGAAAAAAGTCCCTCTTGGTTATATTCTCAACTGATATCTATCTCTTATTATGCACATTTTTTATTCTCTTGTTAAACTTAACCTTCTGTAATCGCCTAAACTCCGTTATTTTTTCAAATATAATTTTTCTAACTTAGGGGCAAATAGATATTTAGGTGCCCATTTGCAGCGAAGTTTTGTCTGCTTGTTTAAATAAAATCACTATGTTGGAAAAGTCATCTAGTAAGCAAAGTATTTAGACTTCAACTATTCAAACCCCTCATTCCATCTAGTTCTTGGTTAAGGAACGCACGCTTCGCATGACTAAAATTTAACATAAAGTTCAATATATCAAATTTCTACCTGACAAATGAGTAAATTAATGCTGACAATATCAAAGAAAATAAATTATGGAGAATGCATTACCATTTAGTACATCTTTAATATTGGTTTCAACTAAAACTTGTGGAAATGCACAAGCATTGAATACAGGAGAAATTGAACCAAAACCCGATCTTGTTAAACAAAAGTTCCATAATATCAATCTTCCTGATCGACATAAAGCAGCTAGACGGTATTTACGATTTACATTATATCTATTCATTGAATTATTATTATTAATGTTACTCTGAAATGTAGAACTATTGTTGTTATTATTCATAAGTGTTGTTCTTTGTTCATTTCCACTGACAACTGCATGTAATCGGCTAAGATTACTACTATTGTTATTAGACATAGTAGATTCAGTGGATGTTGTGAAAATACGATGAGAAATTGATAAAGATGATGCTTGGAATGATTCAGTAGTTTCTGGAGTCAATGCTAATGTATGCACGCAATCTAACAATAGATTAGGGCATATATGACCTCCAGTACTGTAAATTAATTGTATTCGACCTTTAGTATCACCAACAGCGACAATTTCACTGAAATAATCAAATGATCATGAAGGAAATGAAAGTTTAAAGAAAATGCATTTTATAAATAAAGTGAGTTTATCAGGGATGGGAACTCACAATAATTCATTGTAAAAGGATTTTCAAAGCTGGGAAAATGCTAAAAGTGGCTATGACCGATCGCTATCCAGTTGGAAAAGTGGTTGGTTTTGCTACTAATTCCAGCATGTCACCTAAACGCTGCAACCATATAAAGGTAACAAACTAACATTGGAAGTAAACTAACCATTATACTCCTCACTGTTCCCTTTCCATTAAAGGTTAAAAAATAGGAGAATTCCAGAGATTAGTATCCAAGCATTCAAGTGCAAAAAACACCAACAATTATCATCACTGAACAAAAATGTGATAGTTAACACTATACATAGATGTTAACTAGATGTCAGTTCATCTAATAAGAATGAAAGCTATTGAAGCTATACTTTCAAAAACAATGGATTACCAAACTTCAAGAGCACTCAGGCTCAGTATCTGTGTTCGGATTTCAAACACTAAGTTATATATTTGAACACGACCCCAATTAATTTGGTTTTCAAACCTGATAGTAGTATCTCTAACGCTCAAACTTAGAATAGGGTTAAAACCACTGGACAAGAATCCGAGCCCGAAAAACGAGTAAGACAAACACTTATCTAAAATGACCTTTACTAGATGATCAAGCTCGGTTATCAGCAAGTGGCATCTAGCTGATAATCTTTTAAAGAAACATTATAACAATGTAAACTAAAAATACAATTTAACGATAACAACTTAGCTTACTCTGAATATGCGTACGAAGTTATACGATCTGGACATACCAATTCCCATAAACGTCGATCACTGCGATTGGCAACTATTCGAGAAACGGAATTCGATAGTTTTGGTACTTCATCACCACGTGTAGATGAATTTAATGAGTTGATTAATTGAACAATAATTGGACCATCCACAAGATTAGAACAAACGAACTGAACTTTTGGTACATTACCTAACTGGTCTGAAGTGGTGATTAGAAACGGTGGAAAACTTGCGGATCTCATAGACTGATTTTGGACAGATGATGATAAATAATCAGCTGACAAAAAAAACGCAAAACCTAGTTACAAACTAAATAAGACAGAAAATGAATAAGTGAGCAGTATAATTGTCAAAATGATAGAGAATTAGGTATTCTGTGTTCTATAAGCTATTCAGTTTAGTTGGTATATAAACCAACAGTTATCAGAACAGGGTAGTTTAGACATTGTGGACTAAATAAGGAGGCCACTTATATATGAACCTCTGGCGACGTTTAACAAGATGACAACATGCCCTTCGCAATTTTAACATTGTACTAAGAGGACATAATACAAATCCGCGTAAGAAGAACAATATCCGAAGTAACATTTATTCGCACTAAAAATGCAATACTTACTCGATTCTACTACAGACCCAGTAGTAAGTTTCAGTTTCGGAGGTGATGATTCAGGTGTGAAACAAGGCATTCTATTCGGCACTACGGACTTCGAAGCATCTGATCCAGATTTTGGTGATTTTTCTTCTTCGGCAAAAAGTCGAATACGTCTTTTGCGTTGTTTATTACCAGTTGTAGTGACTTGGTGTTTTGTTGTTTCATCACTAATCAGTTTAACATGATCCGTATCATTGTTGTTGTCTAGACGTGGACGTTTCAGTTCAGTACTTATTTCCTGATCAATAGCAGAAGTAGTAGTAGTAGTAATAGCAGTAGTGGCAGGTTCAAGTGCTAGTTTTTTTGATGGTGTTTGGATGAATGTAGCTAATGACTGTGATTCAGAGTTAGCTTTTGAAGTTAGCGGTGCATGATGAAAGCATGAATTAGTCGACCTAGAAGGAACCAATTAAAGACTAGAATAATCGAGGGAATTCAGTAAAAGAATAAAAGATGAAAGCTTTCAATTGTCTTGACTTACAAAAGCGTACTTTCAGTCCCATTTGTTTGAGCTGTAGTCATTGTAGATATAGGGATAGAATCAACAACTTCTGAAGAGCATCTCCTACTAACACTAGGAGAGGCACCATTATTGATTTGCATAAGTGAAACTGTTGGAGTAGTATCACTGACTACAGTTTTAGACATTATAGAATTAACAGCACTAGTTGCTATAGTTGAACTGGTTGTGGCTACTGTTATTATTACCGCATGATTTGATTTATTCAAATCTGACATTAAGTCAGAACTCGCTTCCGAACCGGGTTTATTCTCACATTTGTTAGATTGAGCTGATGAAAATTGTGGATTCGAATTTGCATCTTCATCGGGGCTGCAAAGCATAGAAAGGAAGAAAGACAAGGGTAAACACAGATGATGAAGTTTTATTAGGAAGGTTAAAATCTACCAGACATCGAATTAGTAGCAAGAAGGTAGATTATCAATAGAGTGCAGGATTTAACTAACATCCCGCATTGAAACAGATAAGAAGTCGGGACCACTTGTTGTACAGACAACTTAAATATCATCTAGAATCGGGAACAACAAATATGCTATTTTTTCAATAAAAATCAAACGTCTGAAATTGGTCGATTGAATAATCATTTTAGGGTGGAAATGAAAAAAAAACTATATATGCTACGAAAAACATGTAAAGCCAATCAGAGATTCTTGGATATCGAAAGAATAATTGAACTTTAGCATTATTGAAACAACAAGGTACAGAAAAGTATTGATGCTCACAGTGAAGAGATAAACACATCCCGTTGATGAGTCACGAATATAACGAAAAGTATATTTACCAGAAACAATGCGAATTCAATCGTACTTGTGAATTAAAGCTATATCAATGTGTTCAGTTAACAGTGAACATGTAGCAATAGAGACTAACCAATTCTCCACCTTAATATCAGCGGGAAGATATAAACACATACTAATTTGCACTATCTATTTGGCAAAAAATGAGACTTCATGAAACAGCTCATTCCTAATAACTATAATTCTATTATTTATTATAATTAGGTTAATTATTGTGCAGCCAACTAACACTTCCATTAATCACTTCGAGAAATACTCAGGAAAGGCAGGTTAAAATATTCTTACGTATTATCTCTAGACAGCACTGTATATAAACAAAACTACTTAGAGTAGAAACATTGGTGTCACAGTGTGTTGAAACAAGGATGTCAAGTGAGATGTGCTGAGACGCATTAGTTGGGGTCAGCGAATTACTCATGGACCAATCATGTTTATTATTCATTCTATTTGCGTCGTATTAAGTTAAATCAATGAATACTGTAATAAACTTTAGTCTGCACCATAAAGTAGGTATTACGTTAAAGTACCTTAATCAAGTAGATTTATAAACATCGTCTACGGGATACCTATTCATTTAATCATTCAGCTTTAATTCATCAATCCGTTAGAGTAGATATATATATGATAAGTCTAAGTCAAACACGCATAATAAGAGAATAGGATTATTTGTAAGTGTATATATACTACTTATTGTTCATTAATGTCTCAGTTTTACCAAATACAAGGAGATTATAAAAAGCTACCTTATTTGTTTATCTTGACACAACTTCTTACATCTGTATACAATTTACATGAAGTAAACACTGTATAAAACACTAAGTTCAGTGTTAACGGAAATAATATTATTAATGATATCGTTCTGATCATTTCTAACTCTTCATTAACACTAAGTAACCAGGTTAAGATTGTCTACATACTTGGTTCTATGAGCACATGACTAACTACACTTAAATAATCAGACTACTAATTGTTGCCTATGTCATAGACTAACATTATAGTATTTCTACTAATATGGCATAAAAGTGACTATTCTAGAATACTTACAGCACAATTATGTATTCTATTTGAAATGGTTTCTTTTCAACTTGTTACTATTCGCTATTCATTAGTCTACGTTAACATGAAAATGTTTTTTTTTTTTGAGGAATGAAGCTGGTAAGTAGGGAAGATCTATTTAACTTAGTTAATCGGATCGCACCAAGAAATGATGTCAGAGGTCAGAAGTTGAGTATAGTGTGATGGTTAAAATGTCATCTTTCTTAAGTCGTCAACTAATCACAGTTTAATTAATATCTACTATCAGGAGCTAGAGATTCAAACCACTGTACAAATAATGTCACCCGCAAAAGTGCTGTGTTTGACCTTTAAAGTTAAAACATGTAATTAATTTACGCTAACCTGTCTGGTTGATTTACATTCTATAGGGAAACGCATATATGATATCTAATAACCTTAGATAGACTAAAGATAACTATACATACGATTAGTAAAATAAGAGAAAGGGTGAATGTTAGTTTAATCTATCCACTTTGGGTCAACAGACTCTGGGTCGTCAACCCTTAATTGTTGATTATTTTCACTTACTTCGTTGTTATCAGGTGATTGGTTAAATAAACCAACTAGACAACCTTTAGTGAAAAACTGATAGATGGATTCACATAAGCAAATCTATTAATTTAATGTTTGTGTTTGTCACATATTGATCTCGTTTGAGTATAGCTGATATCTGCGTATATTAGACAGCTGATTCGCTTCAATATAGTAGTCTTTAGCAGTTAACACCTATGACCCGATGAGAGGTCGAAAACAGAACTCGCAGTGAAAGCCTATCTATCGGTACCAATGTGCTGAGGCACAATCGCAAGATATCCGCAGCAAGTAATTTTATTACAGCGCAACAATAATTTATTTGTTTGAGATTTTCTAATCTGAGTACCATTGCCCTCTCCGTCTTCGACATTAAATAGATTTCAGTGAGACTCGTATCATTGTGAAAAATGGAATGAGTCTACTTTCAAAAAGTATATCTAGGGAAAAACAATAAGCCTTCTGTGAGAAAAAAAGTACAGCCTAGTACATGTGTGTTATTCCAAGTGCCATTAACACTGGAACGAGATCAAATTAACAAGTATGATATCAGATTGTTGTTCCACAATACAGAAGAACATATGTACTCAGGCATAAATGAAAACTATGATCTAGATAGAACTGAAGAATGAATGCGACTCTTTTTCAGTGTGACTGATTTCAAGGTATGCTACCCAATGTCGTCATCAACCACTATTGATCGCATAGATCAACCAAAGAGTTTGCGCCCTCCAACATGAATCAAATCAATAGTCAATCATTTCATGTAGTAATGCTACATTTTGCTGTGGCTGCTCGAAGTATTTTTCCATCCAAATCCAATCCTAGCTAACATCGTGCGCTGAGGTAGGCTATGGTCGGGCATACATAATAAATGCCCCAGCCACACCAGTCGATGAAGATTCAGAACCTCATCGATTGATTTTCCATTGCCTAAACACATCATTGCTTTCTCATCTTTATGAAGACGACTGTAAAATGGAAATACTAATAATAACAATAAGAATAAAAACAAGACCTGTCTAAATATCCAAGAAATTTAGGAGTTATTCTACGGCGTCCGTCTTTATTAACTGTTTCAATTTGTTTAGATGGCTGAAATGGAAACAAAAACAAGCACTAACGTCAGTTATAATGCGAATGGAATAAATAAGGTTAAACAAACCAACATATATGTTTTTAGATACACAATCAGCAGTACTGAGATAAAGAAAGTTGTAAGTTCACCATTACGAACTGGTTTTGGTTGGAGAACTAATAGAAACCAAGAATCATTGGACTGTTGAGAAATCGTCTAAAATGACAATCCAACATCCAATTCCTTCTGTTGTATGCAGCGTTATGCATAGTATTGGATGCACTACCATTAATTTAGCGACTAACCTGTAAACTACTAAGTCGGAACAAGATGGTTTAAATTTCTAACTTCTGTCAATTACTCATTGTCTGTTGTACTTCTCTATACAATATTAACACCAAGCGTACACAACAAGAATCCAATAAAGATAAGCAATAATAACGAATATTGATCGATAGCTAAACAAAACGGTTAAAGACAAAAACAATGACACCAAAACGAGATACTCTTTATACTCAGATCAAAATTGATTCAATGATTACACTCTATTACTTTTTAGATAACTCACCTATATGGGTTCTGAATATTCACTCATATACTTAAAGCATTCTTTAAGATAAGAGAACTATTCAAAGTATGAAAAGAAGCTAAAACCAAATTACTTACACCTTTAGGAAGACATTTCATTTGTTTTTCTTGTGTCGGTGAATGTTTTAGTTTTGTGCGTAATTCAGCTTGTGTTTTTTGTAAGGCTAAAGCTTCAGGAGTTTCTAGTAAAATATCACTTTGATTCAGTATACTTGAATGATCTTTATTCTCATCTGAATGATCAATATCTGTGGACAAACCATTCGACGATGAAATTGGAGGAATTTTATCCAACAAACTTTGTCCGTAAATTTTATGATGTAATTGAATCTGAGAAGAGAAACAAGCAGGAAATGTTATGTCCTCTTACAAGAATTTCAATACAATCAATGACAACGCTAATCAAAATTCCATGATAGTTCATAAATAAAACTCATAGATTTGGTAAGAACCAACTGTTTTAGAGCACTAGTGATATCATAAAATTCATAGCCCAAAAGGAAGGACGTTTACGATGCGTATGATATATTATTCCATACACTGTTGTTTGCAAACGATCTATGCACAGCTTAACTTTATTGTATGTAATATATACATATGACAAAGAATGGAATCAAAGTTATTTGTTGAAACCTATTTTATATCGACAACGGAGCTCAATCATAAATACATGATATTATAAAGATTCGAGAATACAACTCGGAGTTTTACTATTTATCTCGGAAGACATAGTAGGCAATCATAATAGTTCCTTCAATTGCATTTTTTTCAATATTACTACTGATTTCCTCCCGACCGTTCTGCTACCTTGACGTGGTGGTCGGGCTTGCCATTCGTGATGACTCAATCGGGCTATACTGGCTGAAACAATCGTCCCTCAAGGTCCTACCATGCCAGGCAGGTCGGTTGAAGAGCGGTGAGACCAAAAGCAGCAAACATCAGGTCCAAGGACGAAGTCGTACAGCCAAGTGTACAGAGGTGTGACGGCAGTAAGGTGTTTTCTTCGGACAACCAGCATAGAAGCGATGCCGCCTTCCCACAAAGGAAGGGCAGGGTTAGAGAAAGTCGACCCTAAAAATGCACACCTCACCTTACCCCACGGATTTCCGTCTCCGGCAGTAAGGCCTCAACAAGTACGGAGCTACAACAACGAAAACCTCTCTCAAAAAGGCCGTGTGTGACCGGCCTCAAACAGTTGTTCCTTGGGCACTGCGGTCACGCTCCCGGGTCTTTCAGGCCAACCCTAACACATTTTGCTTTTCAGGTACATCAAGAAGAACCCTTCCACAGCGTGGGTAACTGGGAAGAGATAACCGCCCTCACCGCTAACAACACACAAGATCACTGCCATTTTAATCAAACTCCTTTTTCTATTCCTAATGTTTATCCTGCCCCCACCTTCAAGCCTAAATCCTTATCTTCAACTTCCTCCTGTGTCATTAGTGCTAACGATTCCGGCCCACTAAATAACGTCCTGAGTATACTAAGACCACGCTCCAAACTTCACATTGGTGCATTCAATGTACGAACATTGTGTCAAATAGGGCAACAAGCCTCCTTAGCTAGGACATTAGAATCCCGCGCCATTGATGTATGTTGCGTCTCCGAAACACGCAAACAGGATCCTAGCATGGTCATTCACTTGACCTCACCTAGTCAATATGAACACCCTTTGCGATACACTCTTCGTTTATCTGGCAACTCAACAGCAACTTCTCGTGGGCTCGCCGGTGTAGGTATTGCGTTAAGTATGAAAGCAGAACAGGCGCTTCTTAAATGGGTTCCTGTCAACAGTCGCCTATGTGTCGTCCGACTAAATGGTTCAGTAAGAACTCGGAAAGATAGGGACACTAGCCTTTGTCTTTTCGTCGTTTCTGCCTACGCTTCCACCGACTGCAGCCTCGATGAAGTGAAAGATGAATTTTACAGAAAACTTTCTGAACTACTTCATAGGGCCAAACACTCAGATTTGGTAATCTTGGCTGGTGATTTTAACGCGCAAATAGGTAGCTTGAACCAATCTGAAAGGCATTCAGATGGATGCTTCAGTGTTCCAGCTCAGAGAACAGATAACGGCGATCGTCTGCTGCAGCTTTGCTCAGATAATCGGTTATTTCTAGCCAACACGAACTTTAAGCATAAGGAGCGACATCATTTAACATGGAGGCCTCCTGGCCCTACTCAACGGTGGACTCAAATAGACCATATTGCGATTAGTTACCGTTGGAGAGGCTCGATAGAAGACTGCCGATCTTTCTGGAGTACATGTTTGGATTTCGACCACGCTCTAGTGCGAGCACGCGTTTGCTTGCGTCCTACCGGGCGAAGAAAAATTACTACAGGAAAACCTTTTAGAATTCAGTTTAGTAATGAAACAGCCAAGATTAAATTTCAGGAACAACTGAGGAATCACTTAGGCAATTATAAAGATGCGTCCTGACTAGATACTGCTTGGCAAGATGTTTAAGCAGCTGTGGCATCTACAATGACATCTATCAAGGACTTAAATCAACGTATCAGGAAGAATCAATGGATCTCAATTGCTTCTGTTGATTTAATAGACTCCCGAAGACTGATCCCATCGGGCTCCGAACACGATGATGATCGACGAGTAATCAGGTATAATCTGACGAAAAGTCTTCGAAACGACCGTGAACAGTGGTGGGTAACGAAAGCAAAGGAAATGGAAAAGGCAGCGGCGATAGGTAACACTAGACAACTTTTCAAGTTGATAAAAGAAACCGGGGTTAAAAAATCCAGCGTTAGTGAGACGATCTCCGAAAGAGATGGAACGCTTATTAGCTCTCAGTCTAGACGTTTAGAACGATGGGCTAAACACTTCAAGGAACAGTTTAGTTGGCCTTAAGCTACTCTATAACATCCCACTATTTCGAGAGAGCCAGAATGAAAAGTCGACCTAGGTCCCCTGACTCTTATCGAAGTCGAAAAAGCTATAGCCAATCTAAGGCGAGGCAAAGCAGCGAGTCCAGGTGGATTATCCTTAGAGGTCTTTAAGGATGGTGGTCCCACATTGACAACCAAACTGACTGATATTTTGACTAAGGTTTGGGAACTTGACATAATTCTGTCAGACTGGTGTCGGTCGTTAATCGTCCCAGTATATAAGAAAGGGTCAAAATCGTCCTGCAATAATCATAGAGGAATTAGTTTGACTAAAATAGTGTATAAAATACTAGATGTTATAACTATCAGACGCTTAACTGCAACTCGTAATCTTCAAATACGAGAAAATCAGGCTGGTTTCAGACTTGGTCGCGGATGTATAGACCAGATATTCACCGTTCATCAGATCTTAGAACACAGACATACTTTTCGGCGCCCGACAATAGTGGTTTTCTTTGACTTGAAAGCGGAATTTGACGCTGTAGACCATGAAGTTCTATGGCAGTGTCTCTCATTGAAAGGCATGCCCCAAAAGTACATAAAATTTTTTAAGGTTCTTTACTCAAACACTATTAGTCGTGTAACAGCATATGGCGAACTGTCATCTAAACTCGTATCCTCAAGTGGTGTCCGTCAAGGCTGCCCACTTTCCCCATTTTTGTTTAATTTCATAGTTGGCATACTTTTGGAAACTACACTTTCATCGTCTCACTTTTCAGGGATTGATCTCTTACCAGGAGATCCATTTATTGACTTAGAATATGCTAACCACATAATCCTGTTTGGTGAAGACGTTAATACGATTCAGAAGCTTTTAACAGCAATAAGCTCTAATAAAAGCATTTTCTGAATGCGTTTCTCCCCTTCTAAATGCAAACTATTGCTCCAGGACTGGTTTTCATCAACATCTGAACCAAAGAGAGGGAGTGAAGTAGTTGAGCACGTCGATCACTTCACTTATCTTGGAAGTCTGATTAGCCCCAAAGAGTTCGTCTCTGATGAAATCTCAGTACGAATTCAAAAAGCTCGTTTAGCTTTTGCCAACTTCCGTCACCTATGGCGTAGACGAGATATTCGTCTCTCAACGAAAGGGAGAGTAATGCGCATCAGTTCGCTCTGTCTTACTGTATGGATGTGAGACGTAGACATTAAGGGTAGATGATACTCGAAGGTTATTAGTTTTTGACCATCTAAGTCTACGAAACATCGCTCGCGTTAGCTGGGATCACCGAGTAAGTAATAACCAGGTTAGACGAAGGGTGTTAGCCAAATGTGGTAAATCAGTCGATGAGGTTGTGAATCTTCATCGACTGAGGTGGTTGGGACATGTGTTGCATATGCCCAACCACCGTCTTCCTCCACGCGCAATGCTGGCTGATATAGGAATAGGATGGAAGAGAGTTAGAGGTGGCCAAACTAAAACATGGCATCAGTCCATAAAGTCACTGACTGCCGGTTTAAGTCGTGTCGGTAGCTGCAGATTACCTGGATGGGGTCCTCGCGATTACCGTAACCAGTGGCTAGAAACACTTAGTGACATGGCCCAGAATCGGTCACAATTGCGCAAATGTATTCACTCATTGTCCTCCCTTAAATCATGAGCTTTAAATTATTCCATTACTTTCTTTCAACGCCTACTGAATCATATTCTATATGTTCACATTCGTTGTTACTATTATTATTTTATTTTATTGAAGTGATTTCTACTAGTGGTGGTGGTGTTAATCTTGCAGTGCCATGGTGGTATGGCAACTTGAACCGATGCACACATGTGCCAGGTTCTATGTTGATTGTACATACATACATACTGATTTCCTCAAGGTTTGATATACTTCTTATGTTTCAATATTAATTTATGCTTACATACTGCTTTTTCACAATACTTATCATCAATACTGTTACGTTACGCGTATTATGATCACTCGTGTAATTTTAATCGATGTATTACCAATAAATGCCTAGAGATAATGCATAGTTTAAACGTCACACTTTTAAAGAAACTAAAGATATACAAAACTCCTTTTATGACGTTGTATCTCTGACTTGTGTATTAGACCTGTAAACAAATTCATTGCGAAAACCACTGGCTTCACACAGTGTCCGCACAACATCTAAGTATATACAAATACATGATGTTTAAAAGTTTTGATCACTATTCCAGTGCTCTTAAACGTAGTAAACAATCTCTGACAGTATGAAGTATAGTGTTAAATTTATTAAATGTTAGATTATTGCTGTATATTGCATGCAAAACACGAATCATTCACATACGTCAAACGAAAGTTAAACTTGATGCTAAGCCGTTAGCTCTAACCTTAACCCAGTTTCCTAACGTCAAACTCTATTTAGAAACCATTTAATAGAGCTTAAGTGACTGTAGAGGTTCAAGTGTAGATGTTATCAAGTCATCAATATAGGAAAAGATATATAGTAGTTTTTACCAATTTCTGAAAGTACGACTGTAAGGAAAGTTCGGTAAATTCATTAAGTACAAAATCTCAATACCTTATACGATATCGTTATCACTGATTAAAATATCCATTTACCTCTCTTATTTTTTAATTAGTTAATAACCAGTAAAAATGTAACACTGAGAGGTTATAATGATTATTCGTAGCGGACGGCTTAAGAATAACCAAGCTTTGTCAGTAAGTTGAAGTTTTACACAAATTTGTAGTCTAATTTCTTCGGATGTACTCAATACAGTGGTGATTGATTACAACCTTGAAAATCAGTTTATTTTGAAGTAGGTTCATTCATAGGAAGCAGTAACGTTAACACATAAATGAAATTACTCAAGTATTGTATATTACATAACAAAGTTTCACCATTAAATAACTTACAACTTCTTTAAGTGACCATGGAGTTCCCAATTCTTTATGAGTAAAACCCATATAACATACCGAACCATCAAGTGAGCACGCCATTAATTCACGACCATCAGAACTCCTTCATATTGGTAGTAATAATATTTAAAAATATGATCAAATACAAACAGCATTTCACGCATACAGCCTTATTTACCAATTTAAATAGAAATTAAACGAGTATTCGAGCAGTAGGACGAGATAACGATTCTGCAAGTACCAGATGCAGAGAACGACGAGGCGAAATGGAATGCATTGGTATCTTATTTCACTGCTCGAATATTTGTTTTTACTCTTTTCAAATAGTACTTTGACCTACGCTAATCTTTTTTAAATGAGGGTGAATGATGCAGCTAGGTTAGTCACACAAAGGTAAACCTTGATGTAAAGAAGTGTGGTGTTTTCCGGGACGAAACCGTGCTTGACCTAGGTTTCTCGTAATTTAGGACTCGTCAGCATAACATACTTTCGGACTTGAGAAAAATGGTCAATAAAGCTCTAACAGCACTATCATCGCAGTAGCTACCACTTAGTGATCAACAAATAGGAAAGTCCCAGGCCTTTAGGAGACCAGTTGTAGCTCTAATTATTAGGTAAAATGGCCGCAATCTGTTAAATCTGGGAGGACGGGATTCTAGTTCATTATGTGGAATACGTTCAATGAATTTTTTAGTGTGCCTAGGTAACGGGTGATAAATAGAACGAAACTTAGGGCAAATAGGATTAATAGCTGACTACCTCGAAACTATCCTCTAAATTACCACTCTCATACAGTAATTCAGAGTATTGTCAAGACGGTAGTACAGCAAAAAAATAAAATCAGAATAATGACTTACCATGACAAATCACAAACGGAATTCGTAAAGAGATCATGTACAACAATTCGAGCGCGTCGACCCGCTGTGGACTGTAAAGTAAATTCATTGTAGTTTTACTAAATAGTAGTCAAAATTAGAGAATATATAAGTAATATACTCACTTAAAAGAGGAATAAACTGTGAAAAGTGAACGTTTGAAGGGGCCGAAATAACCAGTTAATGTAAGATAAATGTTTAATAATTCTTAAAAGTGAACAGTCGTCAGTACTCCTGGACAAATTGCATCATTTTACACTAACTAACAATAGTGAAAATTTCGGATTTATGGACTCCTGTTAAGGCATTTAATGGTGTGATGTTCGCCAAAAAGCTTAAAGGTTGTGTCTGAACTAATGTAATTTGATGAGTTGAACAATATGAGTTAGAAAGAAAGAAAATCGTTTAGAGCTAGTTTTTATTAATTATCCAGTTTACCTAGGTCTGTAATAAAAACTAATAATAATACTGAATGCAAAATGCTGACACCAATCATTTGAATAGTGATTCACACGAAAAAACGGTTAAAGGGAGTTGAGAACACTCGGACATTAGTTATAGAAATAATGTTCAACTACTTATATCTGTAAGTAGTATAAATTACTGCTAACCACAAGTTTTACAACTCAGTATAATGTTCAATCAGTAAACAGACCTATAAGTGAATTAGACTGAAACGGCTGACAATATCTCTGTTCATTTTTATCTTTCATGTCAAAAATAAGTAAAGTGAAAAGAATGGAACATTGTAAACAGGAGAGTGGAATAGAGGACGCGCGTTTTGTCTTATTAAGAACTCGTCAGCCGGATGTAACTGCATCCCAATAGTTGTGAATTATTACCAAATTGAGATAATCCATTCAGAATGCACAGATGGCGACAGAGACTGATCAGTTTCAGTCCATGACAAGCCAAAGGTAAGATCTAAATATATTCCAATTATTTTTCCGTGGATCCTGGATTTGCGAAGAACTCCTTCTCCTAAGTATATGTGCATGTATGGTCAACATAAAACCTGACACATATGTGCATCAGTTCAAGTTGACATACCTCTAAAGCAGATAAAGATTAGCATCACATCAGTAGAAGTAGAAATTACTTTAGTGGTAATAATAATAATAAAAACTAAGAAGAGTGAACATATAAAATATAGTTCAGGGAGAACAGGATGGAGCGTAGAAAGAAAATTATGAAATAATTATAAGCTCATGATTTAAGGGAGGACAATGAGTGGATACACTTGAGTCATTGTGACTAATTCTGAGCCATGTCACCCAACGTTTCCAACCTCTGGTTACAATAATGGCGTAAAACCTTAACCAGGTAGTTTGTATCTACCGACACGACTCAAATCAGCAGTTAGTGACTTCATGGACTAATGCCATGTTTTAGTTTGGTCACCTCTAACTCTCTTCCATCCTGCTCCTACATCAGCCAACATCGCGCGTCGAGGAAGACGGTGGTTGGGCATATGCAACACATGCCCAAACCACCTCAGTAGATAAAGATTCACAACCTCATTGACTAATTTACCACATTTCCCTAATACCCGCTGTCTAACTTGGTTATTATTTACTCAGTGATCCCAGCTAACGCGAACAGTGTTTCCAAAACATCGATGGTCAAAAACTAATAACATTCGAGTGTCGTTTACCCTTAATGGCCACGTCTCACACCCAAGCAGTAAGACAGAACGAATTATAGTGCAGCATACTCCTACTTGCGTTGAGAAATGAGTATCTCGCCTACGCTATAGGTGACGTAAGTTGACAAAAGTCAGATGAGCTTTATAATTCTTACTGAGATTTTGTCAGAAACTAACCCATTAAGGCTAATCACACTTCCGACATAAGTGAAGTGGTCGATGTGCTCAATTATTTCACTCCTTATCTTTAGATAACGTGTTGACACAGACCAGTCCTAGAACAATGGTGTGCATTTAGAGTAAGAGAAACGCATTTCAAACATGGTTGCATTGGTGCTTATTGTTGTCAAAAGAGTCCGCATATTATCAGCATCTTCGCGAAACAGCATGTTCTAACTCAATAAGTGGATTTCCTGAAAGGAGATCAATACCTAAAAAGCCAGATGTAAACAATGGATATAAACCGCTTTATACGTCATATTGATTAAACAGGAAAATTATGACAGGTGAATTTCAAAGCAGAGATCATTAGTATTACGTTTTTCAAAAGACCTCAAGATCTTGAGGTGCACAGACAGTCCTACACATGAATGCCCATATAATAACCAAACTGCTAAAGTTGCATATAGCAGACTAGACTATGCTACTTCTCAGTACTGTGAACCCAGGCTCGCACCAGGGATTAAACTCAGGACCTTCCCAGTTCGATAAAAGCCTTAATCTTTAGACCACTTAGTCTGAATTTGAAGTTTTATATTTCCACCTTCAGCGGTAGTTAGTATTAAGACATCGCTACATAATAGCAAAAACAAGGATCATGGTTCACAACTTACCCACACAGAAACGGAACGATCTTTACTACCAAGGGCAAGGCAAACAGCACCCTAAAAAAGAAATGATAAAGTAGGCTTACTAAATATTATGTTATATAATTTTATCAACTAGATAACATCAAAGACTCTTATTTCCTAATTTAATAGTTAATTATTCTAGTTATTATCAAAAGCATAATAATGAGTATTAGAAAAAGCTGTTAACAAGAAAACAGGAATAACCTACTGGGTTCCCTGATCCATCCTGTTTTCGTAAAACATTTGGGTTGTAACGCTAAAAGGAAAAAAATATCGTAAAAGGAAGGACATAATCCAACACATATAATCATTTAACTAGGTAGTTATTGCATTCAATCATATAACGAATGATGAAGTAATTATATGGTACTAAACATGAGAAATTCTCAATAATTTAAAGTAGGTTTAACTTAAACTGGGTCTGTCCAAGTACTCAGTATGAACTAAAAAGGATAACAAAGTTATAAAATGGACAGGAATTTGTCACTTTACGAGTGTCTACATATTTCTCATAATGAGCATGGAAAAGAATTTGGATAGGTATTAAAGTTATTGAATATCTGGGAAAACTCTTTGTAAGTTACGCATAACCTTCGTCAGTAGTCTTTATTTTATTGAATTTGTAAGCATTAAACCTCACAATCTGGCACCAGAAATCCATGAGCAAGAGTTGAACGCCATTTTTGCAGAGGATTCTCCAACTCCATCCTACCGTAGGGAAGTAGTACAAATGAATACGAATTATTCATGTGAAAAGCCTTACTGCTGCAACACCCCAATACAATTGACAGCACCCATTCGAAATTTAAATCGACAGCGTCGGTTACACTTATTTCCAATCAACCTGCCTAAAATGGTAGGACCTTAAGGAAAAAAGCATCTCAGCCAGTATACCTCGAAATGACAGTTAAAAGATACAGGACCCACCACAAAGCTGGGGTAGTAGTTATAATTAGGTATTGGATTGCTATGATATTCCAATTGAAAAGTGATAGGTCAAGATAAATGAAATATTACACACATAACTGAGTAACCGTTGCATATTCAGCAAAAAATGTCAACGGCGTAACTTACAGCACATATCACGTGTTTACGATGTCCAACCAAATCTAAACTCGGTGACCAATTGGTTCTATCGATAAGCTTGGCAGTGGGAAATCCATTGTTGACAGCATGGGGTGAGGCAAGTGTGGAACCATCCAAACTCCATGATAAACGCATTACTTGACTTTGACCAGTAGCCTAAACAAATTTTCATTTAAAAAATCTACAGCGGTAATAAAAAGTGTATTTACAGCATTATTTTTACTTATTTAAACAATAAGATGACAAACGCTAACATACTTTAGTTTACGACTAAGGATAAAAGTAAGATGATAGGAAGCGGCCGGCATAGAAATCAACGCTTTAGGTAATTCGTCAGTGAGGTCTAAACGTATTTACTTCAGTATTTGACCTATGCTATTACACGATAGGATGTGAAAATGGCCGTTAGAACGTAGAAGACATTCGTAAATTGTCAGTATTTCATTACAAATGTCCCTGGAACATGTTCGCTGGAATTATCAAATAAGCAGCGTTGAAAATAGACTAAGGATACTAAGAAAATATGGTAAATCAGTTGATGAGGTTGTTAACAAAGCATGATTATGATTAGTGTGGGAGTATAATGGAATCCATAAATGTTATTGACTATTAATCTAAGTGTTGACTAACTGATTGGGTTTCGAAAAACTGTAATAACTAATTTTTAGAAATGGTATGTGATATGGCTCACAATTGGTCATAATGTAGCATGTGCAATTATTCCCTGAGCGTTAAAATTATTTTGCATCTTTGTATTTGCAAATTAATTCTTTCTTCTAGAATCAAAAGCGTCCCGATCAACGATCATCCTCTCGATTATATCAAGGTAAAATAATAAGTTAAGCACAGAAAGTTCTGAATCTTTAAAAAAGACAGTTAGCTTGAATGTGTAGATTTTACCTGACAATTAATGCTACAAAATACGAAGCAGGAACCTTATAGCTGACGTTGTTCGCAGTATTTTCAAGTATACATTGTGTGCCGTATACAGAATTTTGTCAATTTAATTGGTGAATACAGCACATTAAAGTGTAATTTTTACAAAAGATTTAAGCTCAAGTTCAAACTTTAACTATATTTGTGTTATTTACCATGTATGTCGGATTGTATTACACTGGATAAATAACTCCAGTTACTTGAAATGAAATCTACAGTAAAAATTACAATCTAATATATAGTAACCATTGATTAAATTAATGAAAATATACCTAGAAGTGCCAGATACAACACACTCAATGTGCAACGGAGAGGTTACGGATAACCTGGGCCCATCAAACATACAATATCCTTAAAATATCTAATGGTTTAAATTCAGGTCACCTGCTTTCCCACATTATCAAATATCATAACTGCCTATCTACATCTTTTTTGTCAGTTATATCCATAAATATAATTTTACGAAATCGATGAATCACTATTATTACCTTAGTAAATGGTTTACTTATACTGGCTTCTTCTTGCCAGTCTGCGGTACGCCATATCTTCACAGTTAAATCATCTCCTTGACTTGCCAGATAACGACCAACTGGATCCCATGTAACACCTTTAACAAAACCTGTATGACCTCTCAATGTTGCTTGCAAACAAAATGAATTGCTTGTATAACCTGATCCGCTAGGAAACTTTTGACGACACCAAACAATCACGGAATTATCTACACTAGTAGAAGCTAATCGACTACCATCATGAGACCAAGATAGATCAATAATATCTACAGAATAAAAAAAGAAACTTTCAGTACAATAATTCCATGAAAAGCCAAATAAATCTAGTCAGTAGACAATTCGGAATAATCTGAACAAACATTTGACTATTATGTACAATAATCAACAGCGACACAGTGAATGAAATAACATGGTAACTAATTTTACGCAGTACAGAGGCATGGAATCAGTCTATGCAATCAATGACTATTTGTATGAATTAAGTTGATGGGTACAACTTACTTGCGGAAAGTACAATAACCACGATCCCAGAATCTGTCACAAAAACGTAGATGTATTCGCATAACAGCTAAGATCTTGAGTTTTCATTCTTTCTTACTCTCTTCATTCAATCTTCTCGAACCACATTCACAATATCCAATCTTTCTCACAATTACTACAACTTTAGTTAGTGTGTACCTTTTGATATTCATCATATTAATTTCATCTCGTTTCGTTGAAGTGACACAGAAACTTAGGATACTGCAAATTTACGACAGGTCCTATAACCGACTATAATTGACTGAGTATGGATTTAAGCCATACTGAAAGATGTTATGATATGGTGTATAGAGTTATCCTCTTAAGAATCAGTATATACGCTTTAATGTGCAATTATTAAACAACGTATTTACGGTACAATTATCTTGCCCTAATAGAAAGCTTTGTTTGACTCTATGACAGTCGTTATTTCGTTCAATAATCATAAACCTAACACATAAACTTGTGCAGCAAGTAATTTTATTAAAAGTATAACGATATTAATTATTAATGATGAGTTGCATTATTCCATTTAATGTATGTAAACAAGACAACTTTGCATTCTGAACAGTAGAAGGCACATAGATTATCTCTCCAGTATTTTGATTGGCAGAAGGAGAAATGTGAAAATTTCGAATAAACCGACGATCATAACGAATAGTAGAGGTAACAGAAATATAACTATCACAAATATCGTTTGTTAATAATAGAAATAACAATAGCATTATTCAATAGTTTCTTTAGTACAATATGAATGTTCAATATGCAATATGTAAACAGGTTACACCGTAACGGTATGCACAATAGAAAAAAATTAATACATATACACATAAAGTCAACAACTATATACATATAATCTATAATATAACATATATATATATATATATATATATATATATATATATATATATATATATATATAACTGAGTAAATAAAAACGTGTGAATACTCACCACAGACTTTACTAACAGCTTCCAGTACTCTACGCAACTCAAAAGTCCAGAAAAAATAATGGGGCACAATATAAAATAATCGGGAATATACAGGAACTGACAAATTGTAATAATACGTGCTTGGTAATACCAAAACTACGTAATCGCTTCACATAGTATATTAAAAGAAAAGACCTTCGTTAATACAAACACAACATGAGAAGACCAAGATAAATCAGAAGTAAAGGTTACACCAAGATAAGTAACATTCGACGTAGTCTTAATTGTAGAGTCACCAAATTTTACAAACATCGTGCGAATTCACAAGAGCATTTAAATCTTTTCCATGTCTTAGACTGAAATTGACTGTTTGACATTTAGAGGGATTAAGTTGAAGACCATCAATCAATATTCGCTAAGAAACAATGCATTACACAACAATTTAAGGAAGAAGAAACAGGCATACAAATAGTAAGATCATCTAGGTACTTAACAAAGGTATTTTTTCGCAGAAGAGGGCAGGTCATTAAAGAAAAAGGAGATGAGAAAAGGGGAAAGAACAGCACCTTGAGGCACACCAAATTCTGCTAATAGGCGAGTGGAGCACTTTCTTTTGTACACAGTATATTGTTCTCTTCTAGAGAAGCAGGAATACAGCCAATTGATTATCCAGCTTTCTATGTTCATATTCTCAAATTTATTGAGTAATATAGGTCTAGGAACGAAGTCAGTGGTAGAAGTGTAATCGACAAACGTACTTCGGACATACTTTTCACCCTTTTCTATGTTACACACTATATTAGGATGTATGACAACTACCGCGTCCAGTGTGCTTCTATTGCATCTGTATGCAAACTGAAATGGGTCGATATGCCTTTTCATTTTTGGCTGCAGCTTACGTAGTAGAAGTTTTTCCATAGTTTTGAGAAAGGGAGAAGTTGTTGGTATGGTTCTAAGCTTAACACTACTACCAGAAGACGCTTTTTTCAGTATAGGTGTTACTTTTATCTTCTTCCAAGCTTTTGGTATCACGTTTGCAGAGGAAGACTCGTTAAAGATACTAGTCAGTGGCTGATACACAATATTAGCAGATTTCTTGAAGAGAAGGTCTGGAATCTTATCAGAACCTGAACAATGTGTTGATTTGAGTGCCTTCAGACATCCTAAAACTTCTATTTCGGTGAATATGGGACCACAATATTCAATTAATTTACAGTGTTTAAAGATCATCTGATCAGTTCCATACCGTACAAAAGACTCATTTAACGAGCAGGCATTTAAATGTGTATCTTATGTAATCTGTTTGGTGTAAGTAGATTCCAAAAATTAAAAGAGTTTTTACAGGATAGTAGCTTTTCAATATACAATGACTTCAAACGTTTTATCACTTGACATATAGGGCTATTTAACCTTCTAACTTCAATATAATCTTTATTCCATCTTTTTCTCTCTTCAATCGTTTAAGATGTGGAGAGATGAGTCGGTCACATCTTATATTAATTGTTTCACTAGGACAGCAGACATCAAGACAAAACTTGATATAATAACTAGTGACATCTACAGTGGTTTCTAACGATTCATTTGTAAAGAGGTCCCAGTTAGTTAATCCCAGTATGTCATTCAACTTGTAACTGTTTTCATTTGAGTAACTTCTATATTTTATCTTTCTGGTCATGATTGGGTAATTAAAACACATCAGAAAGCGAGAAGGTAACTTGTTCAGATATTGGTAAACAGTGGTAAAAGTTTACTTATATGACTATCCTGTTAAAACTCTTTTAATTTTTGGAATCTACTTACACCAAACAGATTACATAAGATACACATTTAAATGCCTGCTCGTTAAATGAGTCTTTTGTACGGTATGGAACTGATCAGATGATCTTTAAACACTGTAAATTAATTGAATATTGTGGTCCCATATTCACCGAAATAGAAGTTTTAGGATGTCTGAAGGCACTCAAATCAACACATTGTTCAGGTTCTGATAAGATTCCAGACCTTCTCTTCAAGAAATCTGCTAATATTGTGTATCAGCCACTGACTAGTATCTTTAACGAGTCTTCCTCTGCAAACGTGATACCAAAAGCTTGGAAGAAGATAAAAGTAACACCTATACTGAAAAAAGCGTCTTCTGGTAGTAGTGTTAAGCTTAGAACCATACCAACAACTTCTCCCTTTCTCAAAACTATGGAAAAACTTCTACTACGTAAGCTGCAGCCAAAAATGAAAAGGCATATCGACCCATTTCAGTTTGCATACAGATGCAATAGAAGCACACTGGACGCGGTAGTTGTCATACATCCTAATATAGTGTGTAACATAGAAAAGGGTGAAAAGTATGTCCGAAGTACGTTTGTCGATTACACTTCTACCACTGACTTCGTTCCTAGACCTATATTACTCAATAAATTTGAGAATATGAACATAGAAAGCTGGATAATCAATTGGCTGTATTCCTGCTTCTCTAGAAGAGAACAATATACTGTGTACAAAAGAAAGTGCTCCACTCGCCTATTAGCAGAATTTGGTGTGCCTCAAGGTGCTGTTCTTTCCCCTTTTCTCATCTCCTTTTTCTTTAATGACCTGCCCTCTTCTGCGAAAAAATACCTTTGTTAAGTACCTAGATGATCTTACTATTTGTATGCCTGTTTCTTCTTCCTTAAATTGTTGTGTAATGCATTGTTTCTTAGCGAATATTGATTGATGGTCTTCAACTTAATCCCTCTAAATGTCAAACAGTCAATTTCAGTCTAAGACATGGAAAAGATTTAAATGCTCTTGTGAATTCGCACGATGTTTGTAAAATTTGGTGACTCTACAATTAAGACTACGTCGAATGTTACTTATCTTGGTGTAACCTTTACTTCTGATTTATCTTGGTCTTCTCATGTTGTGTTTGTATTAACGAAGGTCTTTTCTTTTAATATACTATGTGAAGCGATTACGTAGTTTTGGTATTACCAAGCACGTATTATTACAATTTGTCAGTTCTTGTATATTCCCGATTATTTTATATTGTGCCCCATTATTTTTTCTGGACTTTTGAGTTGCGTAGAGTACTGGAAGCTGTTAGTAAAGTCTGTGGTGAGTACTATCACGTTATTATAAACACAGTTGTAGACAGACATTCAGAATCCTGCAGACAGCTATCTAATATTATTGTATCTGATATAAACTACCCTCTTCATTCACATATTTCACCTTGTATATCTTCTGGCAGGATGCAACGTTGCTACATTAGAATTTAACCACGCAAGGAAAAGTATAAATGCTTCACTATTCTATATTTAGCACATGTCTTATGTGATGAAAAATTTGTAAGAGCCAATCTTATTCTAAATTAGTACTCTTAAAATGTGAATTATTATGAAATGCAAAAACCCCTGTTTCCTATGTTACTGTAATCTGAATTGTTGTTATTGTTGTTGTTGACATTATATATAAATATTAATCATTTTTTCAGATGTGCACAGGGTTAAAGAGTAACTTGTTGAGACATTGTATGCTGAAAATTCATATTGTACTAAGCATACTATTGAATAAAGCTATTATTATTATTATTATTATTATTATTATTATTATTATTATCTTCTGAGATTTCTGCAGGTCAAATACATTCATACGTCCGTATAAGTGTTCATTAATGCTACCGTGTTTGTAAGGCCAATATATAATAATAGATACAAACAGATAATCCGATAACAAAAAGACAAGTATTCAACCTATTTATGAAATAAAATTAGTATGTATTTTGTTAAGATGGACAACTCACCACCACTATGACCGCGAAGTGTTGATACACAACGCCAATGTTCAGTAAATTTAGTAGGTTCTTTCGCACCAAATACTTGAATTGGACGAGATGTACCTCTGTGAAAAAGTATGTATTAACGATATCATATTTTAGTGGAGTTCCTTACAGAGCAACCGTATAACATGACAGAATGTTAACTCACTATGCTAATCACCAAAAAAAATTAAACAGTCCGTTTCAGATGCTCGGAAAGGCGTTCAATGAATTAAGTGTTCAACCGTTCAATCGAACGATATAAACATTGTATCAGTGAGACAATCTCTGATATATAACTATTTAATGTATAACTAAAACGATGAAAACGGCTGAAGCGATAGATAATTCTAGGCAACTAATCCAACCCATCAAGAAAACCGATATTAGGAAGTCAACTGTTAGTGAAACTACTTTGCAAAAGAGTGGGTCTATGATTCACTCCCAATCTAGAATATTACACCGATGGGCCAAACATTAATGAACAATTTAACTTGCCCCCAGCTCTTCTCCCGTTTCCAACTATCTCCAAACTACCTGAGTGGAAAATTGACATATGTTCTCCTATCTCCTTGCAAATCTTAGTGAGGGTGAAAAGGTTATAAGTAATTTGAAGTGACAGAAAGTAGCAGGTCCTGACAGGATGACCACAGATATTTTTAAGGACAGTGGTTTAGTTCTTGTAGGCAGGTAGACTGATATATTAGCTAAAGTCTGAAAATCGTTTGTAATCCCATCCGACTGGTCCCAATCGCTGATCATCGCAGTTTACGAGACCCAGTTTCAGACCTGAGCAAGGATGCATTGTCCGACAATAGTTGTAGTCTTTGACTTAAAAGCAGTTTTCAACTCCGTGAATCGATTCATTAAAAGGAGCACAGAAAAAGTATATCAACCTTACAAAGGAAATGTAAAGACAGACAAGCCGAAACATGGTATCAGTCCATGAGGTTTTCAACTGTTGGTTTAAGCCATGTTGGTAAATACAGAATACTTAGTTAGGATCAGGGTAATAATCGAGATCAATGGCTGGAGACAGTGGGTGACAGGGTTCAGAATCAGTCATAATGGATCAAATGTATTTACTTTTTATCGTCTTCTAGATCTTAAGTCCGTATATACATTTGCCTCACTCCTTCCTGGTGAATTATACTGTTGTGTCAATCTCGTAAATTTGACCTCGTAGTGCCAATCTGGTATGGCAACAAGGACGTATGCGCATACGCGTAAGGTTCTATGTTGTTCATAAGTGACTAGTAACTTACTATGTATTTAGCCATGAGTTACACTCTGATAACTAATGAGACTACTCGGTCGCCTAAAACTAAAAAGTTGAGGCTGTGTTCGAACCACTAGTTGAGCGGTTGAACGAACGCTAACATAGCTAAGTCGCCGCTTCGCAAAAAATCTTCAGTGTGCAATAAAACCACTTCCGTTAGCTCTACATTGTATTCATGATGTAAACAAATGCAGAACAAAAGAAGTAAACAATTAAAATTATGGCAGAAAATTGTTTTTTTCTAATTATTATGAACAGTAAATTCTACAAAAGGAAACTTAGTATCATTTCACAACGCTCTTTAACAAATATCAAGCAATTAATATTTCTACTACTATATAGCAGTAAGCTACTGAAAAGTTTCAACAGCTAGGTAAGAAACGTTTATCAACTGTTTAGTTGATTGGATTCGTCAAAGATTGGTGATGGTAGGTCAACTAATGGAAACCAAGGAGCACCGGACAATTATTTCATTCTAGTATGGGACTCTTCAGTAGTGCGCATCCTCGGTTTCGTTAGGGGAATCAAATGTCATAAAACTGAGGAGTAAAAGATTAACTAAAATATCATACTCAAAGTTCTGAACTCGTAACCTCAAGTGGTGCCCGTTAAGGCTGCCCACTTTCCCCATTTTTGTTTAATTTCATAGTTGGCATACTTTTGGAAACTACACTTTCATCGTCTCACTTTTCAGGGATTGATCTCTTACCAGGAGATCTATTTATTGACTTAGAATATGCTAACCACATAATCCTGTTTGGTGAAGACGTTAATACGATTCAGAAGCTTTTAACAGCAATAAGCTCTAATATAAGCATTTTCTGAATGCGTTTCTCCCCTTCTAAATGCAAACTATTGCTCCAGGAGTAGTTTTCATCAACATCTGAACCAAAGAGAGGGAGTGAAGTAGTTGAGCACGTCGATCACTTCACTTATCTTGGAAGTCTGATTAGCCCCAAAGAGTTCGTCTCTGACAAAACCTCAGTACGAATTCAAAAAGTTCGTTTGGCTTTTGCCAACTTCCGTCACCTATGGCGTAGACGAGATGTTCGTCTCTCAACGAAAGGGAGAGTAATGCGCATCAGTTCGCTCTGTCTTACTGTATGGATGTGAGACGTAGACATTAAGGGTAGATGATACTCGAAGGTTATTAGTTTTTGACCATCTATGTCTACGAAACATCGCTCGCGTTAGCTGAGATCACAGAGTAAGTAATAACCAGGTTAGACGAAGGGTGTTAGCCAAATGTGGTAAATCAGTCAATGAGGTTGTGAATCTTCATCGACTGAGGTGGTTGGGACATGTGTTGCATATGCCCAACCACCGTCTTCCTCCACGCGCAATGCTGGCTGATATAGGAATAGGATGGAAGAGAGTTAGAGGTGGCCAAACTAAAACATGGCATCAGTCCATGAAGTCACTGACTGCCGGTTTAAGTCGTGTCGGTAGCTGCAGACTACCTGGATGGGGTCCTCGCGATTACCATAACCAGTGGCTAGAAACACTGAGTGACATGGCCCAGAATCGGTCACAATGGCGCAGATGCATTCACTCATTGTCCTCCCTTAAATCATGAGCTTTAAATTATTCCATAACTTTCTTTCTACGCTTCTTGAACCATATTCTATATGTTCACACTTCTTGATACTATTATTATTTTATTTTATTGAAGTAACTTCTACTAATGGTGGTGGTGTTAATCTTGCGGTGCCAAGGTGGTATGGCAACTTGAACCGATGAACACATGTGCCAGGTTCTATGTTGATTGTACATACACATACAAACATGCTCAAAGTAGCCCATAATTAGTAATTTATAATTAAAAGGAGAGGATTGCACTCTTGCATTTTACTACGGGCAATTAGAAAGCTCTGTATAATATCAGAGTTTTTTTAATAGAACAGGATTATCTGCAGATTAAATAAGTAAAATCTTCAATAGGAGAGCAATCCTTAAAACGTCATGCGAAGAAAGTTCTATTTCTCAGATTATAAATATGACTTAACTAAATACAAAATGTGCAACCCTCAAGAATACCGTTTGACGTAGTAAGTTGAGATATTGGTTCACTATAAACATATTATTTAAAAGAATACGAATGATTATGCAATGAACAAAACCAGAGGATTACAATACATATGGAAGTAAACATGGAAATATAATAAGATGAAAAAACTAAAGACGTGGTATTCAACTAACGCTGTTTTCGACCATAACATAATGACTTTATCCATTCCAGCAGATGCTAACCAACGACCAGATGGTGACCAACGGACACAGTTGACACAAGCTGTTAGAATAAAAATGTTCATGATCATGGAAACAAACAAGTTCATTAGCTTACAGTATTTTAACTGAAAAACTTGTGATATAATGATGTTCATTCCCAGATATTAAATCTATTGATTAATTTAGTGGAATTCATCTTACAGGTTGAGAAATACAAGTATAGTTGGAGGCCAGTAAATGTGTCTATTCCAAGACCTGTCAAACAGTATCAAGTAGATAAATATCTAGCCAGATTAAGTATATGGTGCTACAGTAAGATGACAAATCTGTTGGTGAGAACATGAATTTTCATTGACTAATGTAGACGTTAAGTATGTTTACACACTGCCTTTCTCAACGCGCGATGTCTGTTGGTCCATGCTTTGGTTGAAAGACAGTCACAAAGGTGACCAAACAAAATGTGGCACCAGTTTACGATGTTCGTGACCGCTGTGATAAAGTACGTCGACAAGTAAAGACTACTTGGTTGATGTCTGCACAATAACCATGATATGACTGGAGATATTGAGTGGCATAGTTCAGAATCAGTTTCAGTGGTAAAGGTGAATTTATTCGCTAGTATTTGAAATTAAAAAATATTTTCCGATACATTTTTGAAAATATCACCATTTAAATCAGTCTAACTAAACCCATTAGAAATTATATAACGGTGCTAGAAAACTAAAGAGCTGAGATTATACATTATAACCAAACGGTTGGTAAACAGATAGAAACACAACTGGTTTACGATTCACATGAGAATGTTGAAAATAGTTTATTTATTGGGAGCAAATCATCTACTCCTAATTAATCACTGTTCAGAAACATTCTTAATGATAGATAAAAATAATCCCATCATCGTTTTATCAAATGTGCAGTATTGCTAGCTTACTTTGGTAGAAAAGAATAATATGGCTGCCAGTAATCTAAAGTCACTAATAACAACATATTAGACGACATTTCTTTTTCGAATCAGAACTGTGTGGAGTGGTAACCAATAGCGCACTAGTGTTTATCACTATAAAAATGTACAAAACACACTTACTACATTAGGTATTAACTATAAATCAATTTTCGGCTATTTATTTCCAACTACTATCCTACGTACCTTGATGACTGTCCATCTGAAAAAGTTTTGGACAAAAATTTTCATTTGACTCTAAAGTCGGATCTCGAATAGGAGCCATATTCCATAAAACAACAACTCCACACGTATCAATCACCCCACCAGTAGCTAAACGTGAACCATCAGGATGTATATCTAAACTGTATATAGGTCGACCTGAAATAATCATATAAAACTGAGAAAAACCTACCAACAGCTTTATCCTTTGAAAGGAATCCATGGGATACCCACGTTGGTTTGAGTAACCTCATGCAAAAACTGAAGTATGAAAAAAAATAACTAATATACCGTCCAGGAAATCAATTATATAGAGATAAATTAAGAAGACCAAAGTGACTAAGCACCAATTTTACTTTATATTTAATAACCGTTGGTTCAGTAGGTGTTAGAGCAGTCATGTCTAAGAAATTAACGCTGTCAAGACCTGTACAGATAGGCTGATAACGTTTCAAGCCACTGAACTGCGTCATCTTTAAGACTCCAATTAAGAAGTCGCGACGGAGCTATTAATGAAGCTATTAGTACTAACTCTGTTATCATTACCACTGAGATTTAGCCTGATGATTTCACTTTTATCTGCTCATTAAGGCATAGTAACTTGAACTGATGTACGCACGTAGCAAGTTTTTCGTTGTAACTGACTGATAGATGGAGCAACGAAGACTAATCATATACAGCTCCGCTCCACTCCACGGCGCCATATCATAAACTGATCACCTCTTTTTCTAACCAGTCCCAGTGCCAACAAATAATGTACTGCGACGACATTCGTAAAACATGTCAAAGCTACTGAAGCCGGTGTTTCAGGAAAGTGACGTTGAATAAGTTATTATTACAGAGCGAGACTTCTGAGAACGTTAGTAATGAATCTAGAGGTCCGCGCACAGTGAGGATAGTAAGGTGGGACAACTGGAAGATTTGGAATGATATGGTGAGTAAACAAATTGCTAGAGGTTAGATCTACCAATAGCAAAGAAGCGCACATCAATCGCTGATATGACTTGTACATCCACGTAATGAGTAGAATACCATTAGCTATGATCACCGATTAAAAGAATCATAAAAGAGTCATAGTTAGTAGTAAAATCAGAACTGAGCGCAACTGTACAGCAGTAACTATAAAGACTTTTGGACTTTATAGGCCCTTAGCTAAGCAATCCTTGACTTGAATAAAGTAATGTTTCAAATATTATATTCAGCATATGCGGGGTCGCATTCACAGTATTGGATTCAAGTAGAGAGTAGCTGTTTTAAATATACAAGGGATGTATTAGGAAGGAGATCATCAGCCAAATGATGAGACGTTTTCCCGACCTATCTTGTAACAATAGAATGTGACGTATTAGCCTATTTCAGATATCCAACCATACATTAGGAAGTGATCTAATATTGGCTTATCATATATTGAACGATGGTTTTCCGTTCAATTAAGACTGGTCATTTGAGGGGACATTTCAGAGAATTTCAAAAAAGCAAGATCAAGTCGTTTATACCTGGCGTTCCGTCTTTAGCACTGAATTGTGAACTACTGGAATTTTCTACCAGAACATAGTATCTGCACTTTCTCAAGATACGTTTGGAGCGCTACTACATATTTACAGCATTGACATCCTCGAGGATTTAAAATAACATCCCAAAAAACTGAACATTGATTATTATTTCTACAGACTATGCATACTGTTACAAATGGGCTGCAGTTATAATGAGCAATATTTGTTAACGCTTAATATGAGCAAGCGAATTCGTAAATATTTACATAAACTTTAAGCTGAAAACTTCTAGACAAACAAAGCATACTGCTGAAACAATACAATTTTAGTAGTAACCAGTGGTAATGTGGTTATTTCAGCTATTTTAACAAACTGGACAGAAACTATTTTTCAAAACACAACCGTCTGCTCCAAATGTATGTTAACACAAACTTAAGAGTAACAATCCTAAATAAACATCAATCCCATATTTATATACCGAACCACGTTCGTACGGGAAACAGGACCACATGGTATACCAACAGTACAAATTTTGGGCGGTTTCTGGAACGATTCTGAAAGAATTTCTGCAGAAAATAAGAGGCACTTTTGCGATTACATCGAAATTTAATTCTGGGCCACTAAATTGGAACGCATTTATAAAACCTTACTTGTCTAGCACAATACTTTATTCCTACCCGTCATAAAGATCATTAATTGTCATGATCTTTTCAAAGTACAACAAACTAAAGTCGATGTATGAACAAAACAGATAACCAAAACGTCGTAAAACCCATCCTATAATAATAAAGTTATGTGTGCGACAGCAGAAGGTCGAAAACTGGAATGCTACAAACATACGAAACACAAATTTATTCTATTTTAAACCAATTTTATTCTTCAGTTCTGATTACCTAAAAGCAGCATCAAAATAATAGACAAACAAGCAAAAGGTAGCTAATAAGCAAATGCTAACAAATAAAATTTTCGTCTATATTAAACCACAATACAGGAGCTGACAGCTTACTAAAATAAACCTGGTGCTGTATTAACGTGAACGACCTACCATTCAAATTACCGGGAACCTTGTAATGCACAAAAAAACAACTATCAAACTTCAAACTGCTCTCGATAGAATTAAAGTAATTACTGTCTTGTAAGACTGATTTCTATATGACGGTAGTGCTTTTGCTTATTGTTCTGCTTTCACTATGAAGATAGAGACAATTTGGAATTAGGAATATCAATGACCACTGATTCGTTGTACAATATTAACTTACATAGCACACACAAGTTATATAAATGTCGAAGTTTCTTATGAAAATTTATGTGTAAAGTGCTAGCACTATTTTTTCAGGAAAGAAGTTCCATAGTTAACGTATTTTTGTCAGAAAATAGTTAGCATGAACTCTACTGCTCTTCTATATCCTGTAACAAAGTACCTAAATATGAACATGAACTCAGGAATGATCTCTCAAAGTAAAAATGCTTTCGCAATCTGTAGTACATTAGCATAAAATCCGCTCTAACCCCACTGTACTGCACTGGATACAAGTCAAGGTTTTTTTTAGCTTCAGTTCAAATATTTTTTGTTTGCTCTTCATTCAGCACGTTCCAGATATGTAATATACTTCCTAATATGAGGTTGGGTAAACGTAAATAAGCATCTCAAGAGCCAAACTTCTTAATGTTTTAAAGTGAAGCCTTAAGATGCAATGTTCTGTATTCACTGCAGAATGCCAATGCCGGTAGTCCACGTATCGTCAAAAAGTTTTTAGCATATATCTGTCACAGAAGTGGAAACAGTGACAGTGGAAAGTCAGGATTGTATGTGAAGACTACCTACTATTGACATTTAGGGCCTTAAGTGGGAATAGGTTGCAAGCAGTTGATTCACGTCTTCACTTCAAGTGCTCGTAGTGCATTAAGTTATCGTTTGCTTATAGTTAAAAATTAGGTTACTGACAAATAAGAAATGTGGCCAAGGGATTAAAACTTGTGGATCACAGAGAGTCACTATTAACGAGCGAGATTTGACTATTAGAGACTTTTCCGCAAGGTAGTCCGTTAGAAGTTTGACTTAATACCCATTAACACCCATCGACAACAATTACTTGTAAAGAATTTGATTTCCTGCAGTTAATTTAGCTGGTGTGCTGATACTACTGATTCTGTTTGAACGGACCGAATTTCCATTTTTCAGAAATTAACTCTGGAATCACCTGGGTGGAGTGTTTGTATTACAACTAGAGTGCATATCGATTAAAAATTTTATGTATTCTTGTTGGTCGTGGTAAACGTTTGTTTAGTAACAACATTGTTATTCTAATTAGGTTTCGGGAATAATCGTCAAGGTTATCATTCAGTCAAGAAGCCATCTGCCTGATTGAAAAACCACTGTAGTGTCCTGAAATCTCAGTAACTGTTCAGTCGGAATGAATTACAGTATCTAAACTGGCATCAGACTCCGCCTGTAGCTCTCCGAGGGTTACTGCCTGTCCCAAACCCGGGTAAAGGAGGAGGGTTGAGCATGGGGATAGCACCCAATATCCCGTAAAACCCAAGCTTGCTAACCGGATTAAACAAGATAAACCATTTAAAGTCTGCACTGGGAGCGGAAGGATATATGACGCCTCATGATGAAAGCCGAAATTCTTCGGAAGTCATGAGGCCGATGCTCCCCCCTTCTAACAACCACAGCAAATATTTTTATAGGTACATGGAATGTTCGAACAATGTGGGAGAGCGGGAAGACAAATCAAATAGCTGCAGAAATGAAGAGATACAACTTGACGATACTCGGAATCAGCGAAATCCATTGGACTCATGCTTGACAGAAAACATTGGCTTCAGGAGAGACGATACTATACTCCGGCCACGAAGAGGAAAATGCTCCCCACACTCAAGGAGTTGCTCTGATGCTGTCCAAGGAGGCACGTAATGCACTTGTGGGATGGGAACCACATGGACCCAGGATCATCAAAGCATCTTTCAAAACAATGAAGAAAGGGATTACAATGAATATTATCCAATGCTATGCACCAACCAACGACAGCACGGCAACGACGAAGACGAAGATCAGTTTTACGATAGACTGCAATCAATTATAGCAAAGCACCGAGGATAGGATCTGACAATCCTGATAGGGGACCTAAACGCCAAAGTCGGAATGGACAACACTGGATATGAAGAAATCATGGGACGACAAGGACTGGGAAAAAGAAATGACAATGGTGAAAGATTTACAAACCTATGTGCCTTCAACAAATTGGTCATAGGTGGTACAATATTCGCCCACAAACGCATACACAAGGCTACATGGGTCTCACCGGATCATACTACTGAGAATCAAATCGACCATATATGTATCAATAAAAAATTTAGAAGATCAGTGGAAGATATGCGAACCAGGAGAGGAGCTGATATAGCTTCAGATCACCACCTGGTGGTTTCTAAAATAAAACTGAAGCTAAAGAAGCAGTGGACAACGGGAGTGGCAGCAGTACAACGGTTCAATACAGGCTTTCTCCGAGACACTGACAAACTCAACGAATTCAAAATATCTCTCAACAACAGGTTCCAACCATTACAAGATCTGCCGAAAGAAGAAGAAACCACTATGGAGGACAACTGGAAAGAAATCAAAGAAGCACTAACGTCAACGTGTCAGTAGGTTCTAGGCCACAATAAGCACCATTATAAGGAATGGATCTCCACTGAGACATTGAGCAAAATTCAACAAAGGAAGAACAAGAAGATAGAAATCAACAACAGCCGAACAAGAGCAGAAAAAATCAAGGCTCAAGCTGAATACTCAGAAGCAAATAAGCAGATAAAGAAGAGCATTAGAGCCGACAAACGGGAATACATCTAAGGTATTGCAACGACAGCTAAAATATCTGAAAGATAAGGTAATATGAAACAGCTATACGACACAACGAAGAAACTGGCAGATAAACATGGTAAACCAGAGCGATCGGTCAAGAACAAAGAAGGCAAGACACTCACTGAGATTCGAGAATAAAAGAATAGGTGGGTAGAACACTTTGAAGAACTTTTGAATAGGGAAGCTCCACTGAAACCACCAGACATCGAAGCAGCACCTACAGATCTCTAGATAAATGTCACTCCACCAAAGATGGAAGAAATCAAGATTGCCATCAGATAAATCAAAAGTGGTAAAGTAGAAGGACCTGACAATATACCAGCTGTAGCTCTCAAGTCAGATCTCAGTCTGATAGCAAAGATACTCCACGTTTTAATCAAAAGATCTAGGAGGAAGAACAAGTGCCGACAGACTGTGAAAGAAGGACATCTTATCAGGTCACCAAAGAAAGGAGATTTGAGCAAATGTGACAACTACAGAGGGATCACGCTACTGTCGGAACCAGGGAAAGTCTTCAACAGAGTACTGTTGAACGGAATGAAAGATTCAGTGGAGGCTCAACTTCGAGATCAACAAGCTGGTTTACGTATGGATCGGTCGTGCACGGACCAAATAGCAACACTACGAATCATCGTTGAACAATCAATTGAATGGAACTCGCCACTGTACATCAACTTCATTGATTATGAGAAAACGTTTGACAGTGTAGATAGGAGAACACTATGGAAACTTCTTCGACACTACGGCGTACCAGAGAAAGTCGTCAACTTCATCCGGAACTCTTACGACGGAACACAGTGCAAAATTGTGCATGGAGGATAACTGAGGACTGAAGTCTGACAAGGATGCCTACTCTCGCCTTCTCTCCTAGTGGTTGACTGGATCATAAAGACCTTCACATCTGAAAGGTAGCACGGAATTCAATGGACAAGTAGGATGCAACTCGATGATTTGGACTTCGCGGATGATCTAGCTCTCTTAGCACATACACACCAACAAATGCAAGCGAGGACAACCAGTGTAGCAGCAACTTCAGCATCAGTAGACGTGAACATACATAAGAGAAAGTGCAAGATTCTTAAATACAACACAGGGAGAACGAACCCAACTGAACTTGATGGAGTAACTATGGAAGAAGTGGATACTTTCACGTATCTGGTGAGCATCATCGATGAACAAGGAGGATCCGATGCAGATGTAAAGACAAGGATTGGCAAGTCAAGAGCAGCATTCCTATAGTTGAAAAATATATGGGACTCATAGCAACTGTCAATCAACCCCAAAGTTAGACTCTTCAATTCAAACGTGAAGACAGTCCTGCTGTATGGAGCTGAAACTTGGAGAATTACTGCAAATATCATTAGAAGGATACAAGTGTTTATAAACAACTGCCTACGTAAGATACTGAATATTCGTTAGCCTGAAACCATCAGCATCAGCTTACTATGGAAGAGGACAAACCAACTTCCAGCCAAAGAGAAAATTGAGAAAAGACGTTGGAAATAGATAGGACATACATTGCGGAAACCATCAGACTGCATCATGAGACAAGCATTAACATGGAATCCCGTTGGGAAACGGAAAAGAGGAAGGTCAAAGAACACACTACGTCGAGAATTGGAAGCAGACATTAAAAGGATGAACAGCAACTGGGAACAGCTGAAAAGGATTGCTGAGGAGAGAGTTAAATGGAGAATCCTGGTGAGCGGCCTATGCTCCTCAGTCAGGAGTAACAGACATAAATAAGTAAGTAAGTAAACTGGCATCAGCACTGTGGGTAGATTTGTACAAGTGTAAGAGAGCAATGTAGGTGTGATAGTTGTACTAGGCTCATAGATTTGAACCATTGCACGCTACCACTAGGTTAGTAATGCATGACCTACCTATTAAAATCTGTACTTAGATACAAATAGTAGGGAATTACCAAGTAAATGGTTAGGTCAAAAATTGTTGGGGATTCATTCCATGATCTCAGTTACTTGGATGTGAAACGAAATTAGGCGGTAGTTATTAGCTTTCACTTTGTTGGTCTACCTCTTTATATGAAGGTTTGAATACACCTTCGTTATCTAGCATACGTTCCATGCGATAAAAAATTGCTAGAGCTGATTTAATAAGCTATTCGAATAATTCTGACAGGCCGCAGTAGCATGCAGTTGGAATGCCAGTTATACTTATCTCAAAAGTCAGACCGACGGCAACAATGCGTTACACAAAATTAGCGACCAACCAACGCGGAAATTGTTGCTGCCTAACAACGGATGACGATTCAAATAAACGGTCACATATTTTCCACTGTAATCAGAAGTGAACTTGAAGACTTTTCATGAGATACATGTCTTCGAACCAGTCTTTTGATTACGGGATAATCTGGATTTGCCTTCCCAATGCTTTCAGAATTGCTAAAATTATGTTTAGCTGTACAATTCGTACTTAAGGCTAGAAACACTACCTGTCATATGGATTAATGTTATTGATAGTATTTTTAAATTGTGATTGTAGATCAAAATTTTTGGTTATTCTTGCCATAAAACCATTTTTCTACACAGAAACCTTGTCCAAAAATCATATTCCTTACACCTTAATCCTAATTTTTACTAACACTCGTAATCTTGAGCCCAAAATCCTTAGGGGAGATGAAACTCTGCCTCTTAGCTCTGCAGTCTGTGCCTGTTATGACTAAGCTATCTGAATCGCGCTTGGTTTCCTGTAATATTAAACATTTTCCATTGAATAATTGCCAAGTAGTGACTAACGTTTTGATCACCTAATTCGTTTAGTGCTGATCGAATTCTTCCGATCAAGTCACAGTAGTCTAAGAATTGCCTTGAAGTCACCTGCTGTAGTCAGTTCACTTTTATCAGAGAATGGAATTCCATGTTCATTTGACTGAGGTTTACTTCAGATGTTTCATTTTTAACAGTTTGATTTGAACAGCGTTTTAGTGACTTTCTTATGATGTTACGGCTTTCTTAATAAATCTCGTTATTTCACGTTGATTGATATTAAAACTGAGTGAGTACAAGAGTTAGCTAAGCAAAATTAAACAACTTGGTTGTCACAGTACATATTTTTCCAACAGGGTTTACTCTCAATTCCACCATGAAATCGAACTCAGGATATTCATGTCTCATGACGTAAGCCTAACTATAAGCACCTCTGAACTAAATGGTGTCCAGTGGTAGTCAGTTTGTAATATTGTGTAATGATCAATCAATCGTATTAGTAATAGTTGTCTCACTTGACGCATGCACAAACTCCACCAGTCACGACTTCTTATTAAAATTTTAAGAACTTCCTGAAGTTATTGATTAATCAGCTTACTCTTATAATTGAGCTGAATCGGCTATTAGAAGTTTTATTGTTTACATTTAGCATAGATTGATGTAGACTGGATACCATCAAAAACTAGAGAATACAGGATAGCTACAACTTGACAGCCGTCATACCAATGTTACTGATGGTCAAACGTTCTATCATGACCTGAAGTAGTAGGGCTTGACACCATAATGTAAACGAGGTTACGGAATATTAGAGAATTCAGTACTAGTAAACAATGGCTAACCCGTATCCCCTGATTAACAGTTGCATCTATCTAAGATGTATGATGAATATAAATGATAAATCTGTACACTCTTCGAACAACATCGTTTAGTATTCTAGAAGATTTTAAATGTGGCCACTGTAGAGGCTACGTGTATTTATTGTGCAAATAATCTTTTGATCATAGGTCGAAGATCCGTATATACTAGGTTCGTCACAAAACAATTAACAAACCATGTTTCATGTAATTTACTTATTAAAAATTATTGAAAGTCATTTTTAGTCAGTCTGTCATGTAAAATGTAGAACCATGCATTTATCTGTATCAATCCGAGTTGTAACATCACCTCACCACAGCAAGCTGAATTCTAATGCAAGATTAACATCAGTGCAAGTAAAGTGATTTGAAATATAGAATATAGGTTACAAAAATAGACCACTTAGTGGGAATAAAGTTACAATATCATTTTAAAACCGGGTTACGACCCGTATATCATCTTTGTGATTCCTTGTCCCACAGCGGAATTCAAAAACATAAGATAATTTAGCCAATAACTAGACAGACTATATTTAACTTAATGGTTTATTTGCATTTAAAACCTAACCACTCAGTGGACCAATAAGAAACATAACATTCATGTCTAGTGGTGAACGCGGTGGCATTTGGCACAAAAGATACTGAGTTCCAATCACGGTGTGAACATCAACAGTGGGATGAAGCTACATCCAGCCGACGAATTCCGTATAGAACGAAACGCAAGTCCTGGATTTCCCTCGACAGTTATAATCCAACTCAAACAATACTTGTGTATAACCGCTATATCGAGGTAATTTACTAGAAATTTATATAAGGTAACAGAGACTGACAAGTTTCAGTCCATAACAAATAAATGAGAAGATCTAAACACATTTAAATTATATTCTTAGTTTAGTTTCATATATCGCATTATCAACGTCTAATTACGTCTATTACATTCGAATATTAATCGATAAACCATGATAATATAACATTAGACTTAATAGGGTAAACAACAGTTTAATATCTAACTTATCATGAATAATAGTAGACATGTTCACATGATGTAACCACTGTGATGATGATTGCGACACGTTCATATATGATTAAATCAGGATTTGATCGAAAAAAAAAAGATAACTAGCATGCATATATATATAAGTCACTACTAGACGGTTTTAGAGTTATAGTGGTTTTAAATATGTGTTTTAAACTAGCACCAAAAGTTCAAGATCCATACGCTAATAATCCGAGTCATAAGGCATTTACTCGTGCGTTTCTTTCACAGTCGACTGCAGACTTTGGTAAGTTATGATGTTTGATGTTTGTTTTTGATTATTATTGAATTCATGTGATTGACCAAGATGAATTCTAAGAGATTCATCAAAATATAATAGTTATATAGTAAATATCAATTTGTCTTTAAATATGACGGAGATGATTTTCATATTAGTTAAGCCCCATCAGTAAGATTATGTTTGATTGTGGATTTTTCATTATCATTCTAGACAATGTTATCAACATCTACTTCATGTTGAGCTGAGGTTTCCTGTTGTTCTTTTAGGTCTTATATATTATTAGTGGCTACTTCTTGAAGTTAAAAATTAAATCATTGGAATAAGCTGGTCTAACATTTGCATGATAGCTCAATTCCTCAGAGAATAGGTGTTGACGATGTTGTCTAGAGTGATAATGTCAGCTTCAACATTCAACCATATAGCTCACAGAAGATTTATTTAAGCGATAAAGCACAGCACTAAATTAATTCTTACATTAGATATATGGAAAGACAAAGAAGAGATTTTTAAACAGTTTGATTACATAAACTTGTACTACTACTTATCATCATGCATTAAATCGTTGCCTTTTATGAGGTTCGACGACGGTTATATGGAATAAAATAGTTTATATTTTAATTTTCCTTCAATTTTATCCAGTGTCATGTATGGTTTACTGCATTTTTTAAACTAATTTGGTCCTATAAGTCATGGTTCTTAGCTAGTTCTTTGTGGATTATATACCTTGAAACTAGTCACCTGTACATCCATGAATATAGTACACAGGATTATATCAAATACTTGATTCGATGGATCTTATAACGGTTAAAATGAAGTCAACTAAAACTAAAATAAACTTCTGAAAGAACTGAGGTCGTTTATTAGGGTTTCAGTTTATTTCATATTCTGAATCTTACACAGCATCGCGTTCCTATGAATTACCAAAAATTCAAAAACTCTATGTCCAACTGAAATCGATGATCGCCTTCATAAGCAATACACTACATACTCTCTCTAACAACCTAAGCACCATATTAAAACCACTGCGATGAAATTTAAGCATATAGTTAAATGTTCGCTTGATGCTATTGATGCCATATCTTTGTATATAAGTATTCTCATTTGAACATATCTAGGCTTTATATAATATTCACAGTAACCAGATGATTATCATCTAGATTACAGTTATCATATTCCCGTATATTAAAGTAACTTAAATTAATAGTAATCCTTAGTATTAAATAACAGTTATGATTGTTCAATTAGGATGGTTATTTTTATGGAGATTAGTATTTTAATTGATCGAATACGTCACAGATTGATGTTTGCAGGGCACCATTAAAAATCAGGGAGCACTGACCAAATAATGCAGAGGGTTAGGCGCTCACCGTCAACCTTAATCTACTGGTTCGGGACCTGGGACGCGCGCTGCTGAGGAGTTCCACTCTCGAAAGAAACAGCTGTTCAATGCTCCCTGGCTTTAAATGGTACCCTGTCAACATCAATCTGTGATATGTTCAATCAGTTGTGACTGTATTAACTTATCAAAAACTCTTTACGAAATAAGTGAAATGCATTAAATTATGTAATCACATTAATTATCCAGACATTCTGACATGCACTTCAGTAATGTAATGAAATATGGTTAATTACAATTCATAGAAGTCATCATTTGACTGAGAGTAGATATATACCAGAACAATTAACAAATGTAATATGAATTTATTACTCGGATTTATAATTGCTGTAATGAAATAATCCGGAATAGCATTGGTAATCCTAGATTGTTCGCCATATTAATGAACTGAAATGACAGAGTCCAGGTGAATCATAAGGCAACCTAAAGTATGTCAATATTCTTTCCACCATTAATATAATCCATTCAATCAATTTAATAAGAGAATTAGATATAGAAGCATGCATTCACAAGAGCGTAGAAAGTGCGGAATTAGCAGTACTGTGGTGTACGTAATAATTAAGAGGAGTGATATAACGTGCATTACTGTCATATGATGCTTAAGTTCAATATTTAGCTAGTATGGGTCAAGGCATTAACAAAATATGTCTTTTTTATGAAAACTGTGATGATTACGTAATCCAGTGAGTTAACATAATGTTTCGAACAAAATGAGTTAAGATCAATCAGTAAAAATAAAATAATGAGTTTGAAACTAGTTGAATGATGTAATCAAAATAAGAAAAAAATTGATGATGATGAAGATGATGATGATGATGATCATGATCATGATGATGATCATGATCATGACCATGATGTGGATGATGGAATAAGTTGAGATGTTGTCATAGTAATAATTGATTTACCACTGTTTCCTTCAGACTAAGTAAATATATTTTGAAACGATTGATTGTAACTTCTTCAGCAAAATTTAAGATGTTTGGAGATTGATTGTATATAAACCATCTTGTAAGATTTTGAAGTGTCAAATGAAAGTCTAATTTCAACTGTGTGTCTTGTAATAGAACATGTCAGTGTGTTTAATCCTTATGGAGAAATACATTTTGAAGTATGACCTTGGAATAAAACTTAATCCCGTTTATCTATTCAACCAATAAATTTAGTTTGGAAGACACATGTGAATTTATATATACACTACAAAGGAAATTTGAAAGGAGTACCTGTCAGTCTTTGTTTGCACTTTCGATAGTCAAAACGAACACAATGAGTTACTAAATCCAGATTATTTGGTCAGAATAAATTTTGAATGAAACTTTCAGTTTGGCAATCAACACATTTGAATGCACATTCATTAAGTGTAAAGATTTCTCTAAGTTTAATTTCGTTTAGAAAAGGCACCAAACTTATTACATTAGTAGATGGTAAACAGTTTGCTAACTTCCTTTCCTCAATGTTGTAATAGTTCACAAGTATTAAGGACGAAAAGCGCGTCCTGGATTCTGCTTGCCATCTACAATCCCATTCAAACAATACGAATCTAGGGTGCGTACTGCTGAGGAGTTCCACACTAGGACGAAACAGCTGTTTAGTGCTACCTGGTTTTCAGTGGTACCCTGCCAACATCAATCTGTGACAAAAGCAATCAAATAATAGATCAAATGGAATATAATAGGTTGATACCGTCTCTCTACTGTTATGTCACAATGCGATAGAACAAATGCCAACGCTTACCTAAGAACACGGAATTCAAACGTTCTAAAAACATAACCAAAGCTCTTCGATGTAACTTTTTTGAATTATAGGAAAGGATCCCGTTCATGTCTGCATGAAATTTTGTCAATAGACTAGGTTTAGTCAATATTGATATTTTCTTTGTTGATAGGTTTTGTTAAGAAATATTGCCCAGTATCAATGAACATGTCAGCCACACGAAACGTCCTCTTAATATTGGTATAGATTATGTTACAAATCAAATCAATTATAACAGTACATGTTATTTACAACAGTTACAAAATTGCCATTAAAAAACACTACAACCCATCAAAAAAAGGCTTTTTTAGTAATAAAGAAAGCAGAATTACTGAAGCTTTCACATAATCCTAAACTTGACTTATCTTAATAAAAAAGAAAATCTTACCAACCATCCAATGTGGCTTTCATCAGCTTCATTACAACCGTTATTTCGTATTGAATTATAGCATCATAACAGATTATCATAAGCATTGACAATCGAAAATAAATAAATTGGAGTGAAATGGAATATCTTTTATGGTGTTACACAGCATCTGATGACAACCATCGATATAAAATGAGTGCCCATTATTCTGTGTCAATTGGTATTCTTGCTTTATTCACATCCCACGTGAACTATCTATCCAGATAGGAACATTTTCTTTTAATTATACCATGTATGTTTAGCAAACTGTTCTCATTCCATAACATTAAGAATCATCCTTTATATACTTACAAGGACGGATGTGTCTAATTTTGAATCACCTTGAACCGAATAACAAATTGAACAAAATCAAACATGTCCCTGTTGATTGTTCTAAATCTGAATAAAATGAACCTACTTTGATTTATTTATTTGAATACGTTATAGTTTGATGTTGGTTGGATACTAATAAAAATTAGGTAACATTTGAAAGTGTTTAGTTGTAGTATGAAACTCTTCGGCAGCATGAGCACTCGATCCTTCCAGTGGATCAAATATAAAGTCTTGACGTTGGCAATTTCTGAGCCATTTGCATCAACCGGTCAGCTGACATCCACATGTAGAAGCCTCAATTAGTTGGCAAGCCGAATCTGGGTGGCAAGTTCCTTCATATTTGGAACTTGTTAACTTTGATCATACATGTAGATTTCAACTGTATCGAGGCAAACGTCCTAGAGACTAATCAATTTCAGTTCATGTCTAATGCAGAAAGGAGGGGGGGGTGAGGAGATTTAAATACTTTCAACTTATAGTGGATAACTACCGGGTAGTATCATGTCAGAATATCTTATACCTATCAAAAACAACCTATGGTTACATTGTTCTTGAAATGATGGAATATCGTGATCGTATCTTCTTTTATTGAACGTTGATATTTATTCCTAACACACTTTTGTGTAACATAATGTTCAATTTTTTTTTATTTAATCAATTTGTTTAGGACAAGACAACTTCTTAGCATCACCACTTGGTGTACTCTTTACACTTGGTATACTATTAGGTTCTGGTGGTGCTCAAGGTAAAACAGGTTATCAAATAGCTAAAACAATGAGATTGAAATCAGCAAATTTTCCTTGGAATATTTCAGAAACTCAACAAGAAATGAAATCATTATATAAAGAGCTTAGTGATTCACTTACTTTAGAAAATACAACATTAGATGGGAATGAAGTTAAAGTTGTACGAATATCAACAGGTGTATTTACACAAAAGACATACGATGTAGAATCAAACTTTAATAAAAGTATTAAAAATGATTTTGGTGGTGAACTTTTAACGGTAAGTTATTTTACTTTATTTAATTATGAAACATATATTCTAATGAATTATCTATTACGATTGAGGTTATGGGTTATGGGGAAGGTTATTAAATTCAATATTACCAATTTACCACGGTTAGACAACTAATGAAGATCAAGAGGTACCGAAAGACAGATGCTTCATGTCATTATGGGACTTCTAGGTAGTATGCATCCACAGCCTCACCAGAAAATCCAGACAACGACTTTCACGTTTTTTTAAAGGACACTTGAGCAATGAGTTGATTTCCATCTAGTTAGCTAACATTAATCAGTTCGTTCTATATTTTCACAACCATACCCGTTGTTATAGGTGTGTAACTACTTTATAATTAGTAAGATTTTTTCATACTAATCACATTTTTTCACTCTAGAATTCTAGGAATTACCCTATAAAGTTAAGGAAAGTTGAGGAGACCTAAAAGTTCTAAGCATGATTACCTGGTGGGATTGTCAATGATCACTACTAAGAAGTTTGATATTATGATGAAACAGCTGTCTAGTGCTTCGTAGTTTCAATGGTTGTCTAAAACAGTCTAACTTGTTATCCCAAATTACATATATTCATTATTTTTGGATGTGCCAACTACTAGGTTTTGAATAGTTTACATATAATCGAATTACAACTGTTTCGTTTAATTGGGAAATATACTTGCACAGAATGAAGAATTTTGATAAACCAAAAACAAATATAAAAGCCATTGGATTCAAGAATATCATCAACTAAATATTATTACTATCACTGAAGAATACATTCAACCCCCCCATTTTACGTCATGTAAACACTCTGTCTAATTAATTTAAACTCGGTTATTTAAATTCATCACAAACTGATTACGGATGGTTACCAGTGAAGATCGAGGAGTACTGAACAGCTAACACCTTCTTTGTGTACACCCTCACTCCCAACAGGTAATCAATCAATGTCTATACCCCATATGGAGCATAGGCCGCCGACCACCATTCTCCAACCAACTCTGTCCTACGCCTTCCTTTTCAGCTCTTTCCAAGTGCACTTCATTCACTTCATATCTGTCTTCAATTCCCGACGTAATGTGTTCTTGGGTCTTCCTCTTTATCTTTGGACTTTAAGATTTCCAATTAGTGCTTGTCTTGTGACATAATTTGATAGTTTCCTCAATGTGTGTCCTATCCATCTTCAGAGTCTTTCCCTGATTTCCTCTTCGTCTGAAAGTTGATATGTTATCTGCCACAAAAGGTTGCTGTTGATGGTATCCGGCCAATGGATCCAAAGTATCTTACACAAACAGTTGTTTATAAACACTTGTATCTTCATTCAAGTTTCAGGTCCATACAACAGAACTGTCTTCACGTTTTTACTGAAAATTTTGACTGTAATGTTGACTGGAAGTTGGTTTGAGTTCCATATGTTTTTCACTTATAGAAATTCCGCCCTTGCCTTGCCAAAACGCGCCTTCACAATCGCATCAGACCCTCCTTGTTTATCAGTGATGCTGTCCAAGCATGTAAAGGTTTCTACACCTTCCAGAATTTCTCAGTCAAGTATAATTGGGTTAGTGTTCTTCGTTGTATTGGTATCAGAGGATCTTGCATTTCTCTTTGTATATGTTGAGGCCTACTGATACCAAGTCTGCTGCTATATTGTTCGTTTTAATTTGCATTTGATGCTGTGTGTGGGATAGAAGAGCTAGGTCATCTGCAAAGTCCAAGTCATTTAGGTGTATCCATGTTGTCTACTATATACTTAGCTTACCTTGAGATGTTTGAGTCTTCATCATCCTGTCAATCAATGACACGGTCTTCACTTCGAATGAATCTGTGATCTGACCTCTATGCACGATTTTACAGTGTAATCCGTCGTAAGAATTCAGTATGATGTCGAACATCTTTACAGATTCGCCAACGAGTCGAGGAAGGTTCCATAATACTCTCCTATCCACGCTGTCGAATGCCTTTTCGTAGTCGAGGAAGTTAATGTAAAGTGGCGAATTCCATTCAACTGATTGTTCAACAATCAACCGTGATCGCAGTTAGGTAAGTACACGATTAAACCTCATGGATTCCGGTCTATTGATCTCGAAGTTCGGCATCGACTGGATCTTTCATTCGTTTCAATAACACTTTGTTGAGGACTTTTCCTGGTACCGAAATGAGAGTGATGGCTCTGTAGTTCTGGCAATTATAAACATCTCCTTTCTTTAGTATCTTGACAAGATACCCTTCTGTCCAGTCTTCTGGCACTTATTATTCCTCCCAAATATTCCTGAGGAAAATGCGCAGTATTTGTGCAGTTACTTTTATATCTGTCTTCAGTGTCCCACCCAGTTGGTATGTTATCTGACCTAGCTGAATTGCCAATCTTGATTTTCCACTGGGATGGCCATTTTGATTCCTCCGACTGTTAGTGGGTCGGTGTTTATGGGAAAATCCGTAGCTGCTACATAAATGACTGGTTGTTTCAGTTGGGCTGGTCTATTCAAGAGTTCTACCCACCTGTTTGGTTGTTCAGGCACTTCGGTGGTTGGTTTATCAACCTTGTACTTAATTGGCCGTTATGGCTTATGGAATTTCCCAGCTAGCTTCTTTGCTGTATCGTACATGTGACTCATATTTGATAATCTTGCAAATTTCTCCGTCGTTATTGCTAAGTCCACAACATATTTCCGTCTATCTGACCTGATGATTCTCTTCACTTCCTTGTTGACTTTGGTGTATTAGGCCTGTGCTATGGCTTTCTCTGTTCTTGTCCGGCTGTTATTAATTGCTAACGTATTGTTCCTCCTTCCCTGGATCTTATTCAGTGTACTAACAGAAATCCATTCTTTATAGTGTTGTTCCTTGCTACCCTAAACCTCCTGACATGTTGAAGTTATTGTTTCTTTAATATCTTTCCAGTTCTGCTCCATATTAATTCCACCTTTTTCTAGTAGATCATGAATTGCCTGAAACTTGTTGTTGAAAGTTATTTTGAATTCGTTGTATTTGTTAGTATTCCGGAGAAGGGCTGTATTAAACTTTTGCAATACTGCTGCTCCAGTTGTCCAGTGCTCCCTTAGCCTAAGTTTTAATTTAGCCACCACCAAATAGTAATCTGAAGCTATGTCAGCTCCTCTCCTTATTTTACACCTTCCATGGTCTTTCTGAACTTCTTATTGATGCAGATGTGGTTGATTTGGTTCTCTGCAATGTGGTTCGGTGAAACCCATGTAGTTTTGTGTATACATTTGTGGGAGAACATGGTGCTACCTATAATCATCTTGTTGAGGGCACATAGGTTTGAAAACCTCTCACCGTTATCGTTCCTTTTTCCCAGTCCATGTAGTCCCATGATGTCTTCATATCTAGTGTTGTCCACTCCAACCTTGGCGTTGAAGTCACTCATCAGAATGGTCAGGTTCTTGGCTGAGCATTTGTCGATAGTTGATTTCAGCCTTGTATAGAAATGGTCTTTTTCGTCTTCGTGGCTGTCATTGGTTAGTGCGTACCACTGGATGATATTCATTGTAGTCCCTTCATTCTTCGTCTTGAAGGATGCCTTGATGATCTTAGGTCCATGAGGTTCCCAACCTATAAGATCTTCCCATGCTTCCTGGGATAACATTAGTGCTACTCCTTGTGTGTGTGAGGCATTTTTTTTTCGTGGCTGTATTATAATAGCACTTCTCCTAAGGATAATGTTTGCTATCCAGCTTGTAACCAATGCGTTTCGCTTATTCCAAGTATGCTGAGGTTGCATGTTTTCATTTTTCCAGGTATTTTCATGCTTTCCCCTGTCTCCTACAGCGTGCGAACGTTCCATTAATTTGTATTAATTATTGCTCTGGTTGTCAGAAGGGACATCGGCCTAGTGGCTTCCGAAGGAACTCGGCTTTCACCATGAGGCGTCATAATTCTTCTAAATGTAGACCTTCCAGCTCCCTTCTCCTTTATCCGGGCTTGGGACCGGTAGCAACCTTGGGGGGGATTTCAGGAGAAGTTGACAAGTACTCAAACCTATTCAAATAGAGATAGAGAAGTAAAACAACATTCAGGTTCATTCCAGTTTTCAGGGTTTTTTGAAGTTCATGATCAGATTTTCTTCATAATTATAGACAATGCGATTTAAATATACTAGACATTTTTATCACTTATTGTCATTTCATTTGATCGTTGATTGTTGTAATTTAGAATGTAGATCAGTAATAGATACAATCGATATAGGAGTGATATCTAATATGAAAATCTATCGAAATTTTATGATTTTCTTTCACTGAAGCTACAATTATGTAATCAGAAGACAAATTTAACCCGATACCTATTTAGGTATATTTACATTACATATATGGAACATTCTCATCAAACATCTACTTGTTAAGACATTTGTATGCGTATGAATAGTATACTAATAAAGAGGATTTTACAATGTAACAAACAAAGAATGAAGAGAGTGATAGATATATAATAGAGAGTATTGAAAATTGTTACCCCACCTAAGAAAATCAAAGGTTATCATGTCAGATTTTAGAATATAATAAATTCAGTTGATTGAACTCGTTACAGATTGATGTAATCAGAGTACCATTTAAAACAAGGGGGCACTGGTCAGCCGTTTCATCTTAGCATGGAGCTCCTCAGCAGTATGCATTCTACATTCCTACCCTAATGACCAATACAAATACGAAACAGCTGTCTAGTGCTCCTTAGTTTTTAATGGTACCTTAGTAACATCAGTCTGTGACGAATTCGATCAACAGAATTATATACCAGTGTCCACAAATCATCTCCATTCAGTTGAAATAATCGGCTACTTAGTGACTAACTTAAGGATGTTCTTGAAGCTCCAGTGAGAAGTCTTGACTGGTGGAGTTAGTACTTGTGGGGAGCGAGACAATTACTATCAATGACAATTTATGATCGTCTCGCTACATGTCACAAATTGATGAAAGTGTGAGTTTTATCTCAAAATGCCCGCCCGAGGCGTTTGTCCTGAGGCAAAATATTGTTTGTGTTTTTCTGAGGAGTCCCATACTAAAACGAAACAGCTATCCGGTGCTCCCTGGTTTTCAATGGTATCCTACCAACGTCAATCTGTGACGAATTCAATCAACAAAACCTAATACTAATCTCCACAAACTATCTCAATTCAATATAATAAATTGCTAACGCATACACTAAGTAGAGCTGAATTTTACAATGCCCAGGGCTTTTACAAACTGAAGGCTGCTTTCTGATTACTAGCACACTAAGTTTTAAAAGCCATTAAAAGATCAAACTTACAAAAGATAAACAAAATTTCATGGTTATTTAGATACATATCCTACCATTCTAGGTAGTAGTGTTCAAGTGCTTCTCCTTATGTGTGCATCCACAAATACACGTACCGACTTATAAACCACAACGGATGTCCATTTAATATCAATGCTTAATAACTCCATCAGGTGAGTTTACTGTACAGATTCACCGAATTGTTATTGAGAGGAAGTCTGTTATATTCTTAAATCTAACATGATAATCTTTGATTTTCCTAGGTGGTTTGACAATTTTCAGTCCTTTCTATTATTTATTTATCACTCTGTTCATTTGTCGAATTGGAGTCATTTGACCTTTAATTCAGCTGATCTTTATTAACCTTCCATTAATAAGTAGACATATGACACGATTGTTTGATATATGCTGTGTAAATTAATCCACACGTATCAGATCAACTTCGTCTTCCCATTACACCATAGATATTTATAGATGGAACTGATTATTTTATACTGAAGATCACTTAGAAAATATGTAAATTATTAGAACAACATATTGGGAAATAAATCACATAAACCATGACCATGAAAAACATGAAGATAAAACGTCCCTCGATACCCCCGTGGTAATGAAAGCATCAAGCATAATCAGTATCTAATGCTTTTCGAACTCTCACACTACATCTGATTAGTAATATGAGTAATTAGTTTGTGCACAAAATTTTAGCATAACATGAATTAGCAAGGCACCCAGTAAGCCTAACTTCACAAAACTACTGAATATGTTTTCAACAAGGAAAATGGAGATAGGGTAAATTCATAACCACTAACGAAGAGTAGTTTGACGAGCAAGGGTTGTAAACTAAATCTTTAAGAATTTCAAATGATCTTGCAGTTGACCAGGTAAAAGGTACCAATAAGTCACATCTTATAACTACGATCTGGTAGATCTTGAAAACGATGACTGGTTGGCAAAATGCTTGAACAACCAAAGCGTTCCCCAATGGTATGGATATAGAAAATAAACACTAACAAATGAGAGTTGATACCAAGGCACTTGATTAGGTAAAAATAATAGCTTTTACACATCATATTACTAGATCACTAAGTAAAGGATAATACAAAAATACAGTAAAGACTGAATTAGGGAAGCTGTTCACAGGATTTGGAATAATAGCATCCTAATAAGGTTACAATTATTCGAGAAGGGAAACACACAACACTCTTGAATAAGTTTGTTAAAAGCTCATTCAAAAAATTCCATAGTTTAATTGATTGAATTCGTCACAAATTTATGTTAGTAGGGTAACATTGGAAACCAGGCAGCACTAGACGACTGTTTCTTTCTATTAGGGAACACCTTAGCAGTGCACATCCTAAGACGAAATAGATATCCAGTTCTCTTTGGTTTTTACTGGTACTCTGCAAATATCAATCAATCTGTGATGAATTTATTCAAATAAACTTTATATCAATCTCTATAAACCATCTTAATTCAGTTATTATATTGTTTACAATTATAATACATAAACATACTACTGAATTAAAGTAATTCATAGTCTAGTGAAGTTATTTATAATAATAAAATATAAAAAATTTCAATGTTTATGTATACTTCCGTGTATTCAATATCAACAAATTAATGATTGTAGATAAGTATACGGTTATAACAAGTAGGCTTTATCGGATAATAATGAAACATGATTCATAGTTGTAATTAAAGATTTACTGGTAAGTAGATTGATTTAAATAAGCTAAGGGATAACAGTACTGAAATTAAATGAAATGTAAGTTGAATTGCAGCTGAAAAGTAGAATCTTAAAGTTATATTCACTTCTTTTTATGACTTGCTTTCAACTAGATTTACTTTTAATCCAGTGTTGATATTCATGCCGGGACTCCGACTCAGTCTATCAATGTATCCTTCACCAGACTACTGACTTCATACAACCACAATCAAACTTAAGTCATATTTATTAAATAAAATTGTATCTATGTAGTCTGTTTAGGCTGCGCATATAACAATAGAGATTAAACAATTTTAATCCATCAACGAGAAGACACAAAATCTTTTCAAGAGAGCAAAAATAAATATTTGTGCAGAATAAGATGAATTCATTTTATTTCGTTGGTTTCTCATCAGCTGCATACAACCTAGGATAATATTTTACAGAAATTAATATTTAATACAAAGTTTACACGTACTCATGAGAGTGTTTGAACTTGGTTGAAATCAAACATGTTAGACATGTGAACATAACTAAAATATTGAAGAATATGCTGTAAATATATATCGAATACAAAAGAAGGTAACAGAAGGCAAAATAGAGATCAGAGTACAAATGGTTACACAATACGAGGGGGTTAGAAGTTAGTGAGAATAATGTGAATTGAGCTCAGTTGATAAACTTAAAATGACCTAATTAAACATAAAAGTTGATGTAAAGAAAAATGTGATCCAGAAAAAAGAAGTAATAAATGAAATAGGCAGTGAAAATGACGACACATAAGTCAGGTTACCAGGGTAAAGAAAGGCTAGAAACAGTTTGTTTTTGGACACATAAGTTTGGATTCAGTCGTTTAATGGCAATCGATTCAGCATATTTTAGGAAATTTGAAGTTTTTTGTCTATTGAATACTTTGAATGATTTATTAATATCAATCTGGTGTCCATCATCATCATCATCATCATCATCATCATAATCATAATCATCATCATCATCATCATCAGCAACGTAGAACCGGGCACAAACGCCTGTAGGTTCAAGTTGCCATACCACAATAGCACTACGAGAATATTGAGGTAACGTATAGACAGAATACAAGAAAGAAGAGTAATTAAAGATGTCCAGAAAATAACAATAGAATTCAGGATCTAGATGAGATTAAAGAGTGAATACACTTGCGCCACTGTGACCGGTTCTGAGCCATATCACCTAGTGTCTCCAGCCATTTGTTGCGATCATCACGCGGACCCCAACCAGGTAGTCTACATCTACCTACATGGCTAAAACCAGTAGTCAAGGACTTCATGGACTGATGCCATGTTTTGGTTTGGCCGCCCCTAACCTTCTTCCAACCTACTTCAGCCCTAGCTAACATGGCGCGACAGGGTGGACGGTGGTCGGACATGCGCAATACATGTCCTAGCCATCTCAGTCGATGAAGGTTAATGACCTCTTCGACTGATTTACCATGTTTCCCAAGAACCTTTTGTCTAACCTCACTATTACTAGTCCGGTTATTCCATGGTATACGAGCGATGTTCCGAAGATTCCTATGGTCAAATATCTGGAGACGACGCATATCTTGAGTTTTCATGGCCCACGTTTCGCAGCCATATGTTAAGATGGCGCGGATTGCTGCGCAGTACACCCGGCCTTTCGTTGAGACACGGATATCTCGTCTGCGCCACAAGTGCTGTAGATTGGAAATTGCCAATCGAGCTTTTTGGATCCACGCTGAGATTTCATCAGATACCGACCCACCAGGGGTAATGAGACTTCCGAAATAAGTGAAGCGATCAACGCATTCAATTACTTCACTCCCTATAAATAATTTGGGGGAAGAAGCAGACCAGTCCTGGAGTAACATTTTGCATTTGGGAGGGGAGAAGCGCATCCCAAATATGCCTGCATTGTTACTCAACGTGTTCAAGAGACCTTGAATGCTGTGTGCATCTTCACCAAATATGACTATATCATCTGCATATTCTAAGTCGACAAGAGAGCCTCCTGGAAGGAGACTAATCCCAGATGACTTAAAAGAAGTGAGAGAGATTTCTAATAGTACATCTATGATGAAATTAAATAAAAATGGGGATAAGGGGCAACCCTGACGGACTCCACTTGAGGATGAAGTTTCTCGTGACAATTCGCCATATGCTCTGACTCGACCAGTGGTGACCGAGTAGAGAGCCTTTATAAGGTTAATGTACTTTTGAGGTACGCCTTTTAATGACAAACATTGCCACAAGACTTCACGATCAACAGAGTCGAACGCTGCTTTTAAGTCAAGAAATACAACTATAGTTGGGCGTTGGTACATATGTCTGTGTTCGAGGACCTGGCGCAGGGTGAATATGTGATCAATGCAACCCCGGCCAGTTCTGAAACCAGCCTGGTTTTCTCGAGTCTGTTGTTCCCTAGTGTTGGTTAAACGTCGGATGATTATAGTGGCTAATATTTTAGATACTATATTAGTCAAACAGATTCCTCTGTGGTTATCACAAGAGGATTTCTGTCCCTTTTTGTAGACTGGAACAATCAGCGATCGAGACCAGTCCGATGGGATGGGGTTTAGTTCCCAGACTTTGGCTAATATATCAGTCAACCTGCACGTTAAAACTATACCACCATCCTTGAAGATATCGGTAGACAACATATCAGGCCCTGCTGCTTTCCCTCGTTTCAATTTACTTATGACGTTTTCAACATTTTACTGAGAGTTGGGGGACCTGTGTCAGTTTTCCATTCGGGTAGCTTGGAGATCGTGAGTAAGCTAAGCGTGGCTGGGGGCCAGTTAAACTGTTCCTGAAAGTGTTCTGCCCATCGTTCTCATCTTCTAGATTGAGAGTAGATCAACGACCCATCTTTTTCAGAGATGATTTTACTAACTGCCGATTTTTTGATACAATCAATCAATCAATCAATGCCTGTTACTCCAAGTGGAGCATAGACCGCCCACCAGCATTCTCCAGCCAACTCTGTCCTGGGCTTTCCGTTCTAGCTCTTCCCAAGTGCTGTTCATTCTCTTCATGTCTGTTTCCAATTCCCGACGCAATGTGTTCTTGGGCCTTCCTCTGTTTCTGTGGCCTTTAGGATTCCAAGTCAGTGCTTGTCTTGTGACACAATTTGATGGTTTCCTCAGTGTGTGTCCAATCCATCTCCAGCGTCTTTTCCTAATTTCTTCCTCAACTGGAAGTTGATTAGTTCTCTGCCACAACAGGTTGTTGTTGATGGTATCTGGCCAACAGATCCGAAGAATCCTACGCAGACAGTTGTTTATAAATACTTGTAACTTCTGTAGGGTACTTTTTGTAGTTCTCCAAGTTTCAGCTCCATACAACAGGACTGTCTTCACATTTGTGTTGAAAATTTTGACTTTTATATTGACTGACAGTTGGTTTGAGTTCCAGATGTTTTTCAGCTGTAAAAATGCTGCCCGTGCCTTACCAATCCGCGCCTTCACATCCGAATCAGACCCTCCGTGTTTGTCGATGATGCTGCCCAAATATGTAAAGGTTTCAACGTCTTCCAGAATTTCTCCGTCAAGTGTAATTGGGTTAGAGTTTGTTGTTTTGTATCGGAGGATCTTGCTTTTCCCTTTGTGTATGTTGAGGCCTACTGCTGCTGAGGCTGCTGCTATATTGTTGGTCTTCTTCTGCATTTGATGATGTGTGTGAGAAAGAAGAGCTAGGTCATCTGCAAAGTCCAAGTCATCTAGTTTCGTCGATGTTGTCCATTGTATTCCGAGAGTGCCTTCAGATGTTGCAGTCTTCATGATCCAGTCGATGACCAGTAGGAAGAGGAAGGGCGAGAGTAAGCAGCCTTGTCTAACACCGGTCTTCACTTCGAATGAATCTGTGAGCTGACCTCCATGCACGATTTTATAATGTAGTCCGTCGTAAGAATTTCGTATGATGTTGACTATCTTCTCGGGTACGCCGTAATGTCGTAGAAGGCTCCATAATATTCTCCTATCCACGCTGTCGAATGCCTTTTCATAGTCGATGAAGTTGATGTAAAGTGGTGAATTCCATTCAATTGATTGTTCAACAATGAACCGTAGAGTGGCGATTTGATCGGTACATGATCGATCTTTACGGAATCCAGCCTGTTGATCTCGGAGTTGGCCGTCGACTGGGCCCTTTAATCTGTTCAATAACACTCTGTTGAAGACCTTTCCTGGTACTGAAAGTAGAGTAATGCCTCTGTAGTTCTCACAATTGCTGAGATCGCCTTTCTTTGGTATCTTGATGAGGTACCCTTCTTTCCAGTCTGCTGGAACTTGTTCTTCCTCCCAAATCTTCCTGAAGAGAATGTGGAGTATCTTTGAAGTTGCTTCTATATCTGTCTTCAGTGCCTCTGCTGGTATGTTGTCTGGTCCTGCTGACTTGCCACTCTTGAGCTGTCTGATGGCCATTTTGATTTCTTCGACTGTTGGTGGGTCTGTGCTTATAGGGAGATCCGTGGCTGCTGCTTCGATGACTGGTGGGTTCAGTGGGGCTGGTCTATTCAAGAGTTCTTGGAAGTGCTCTACCCACCTGTTCCGTTGTTCATGCACTTCAGTGATTGGTTTGCCAGCCTTGTTCTTGATTGGCCGTTCTGGCTTGTTGAATTTCCCAGCTAACTTCTTCGTTGTATCGTATAAGAGCCTCATATTTCCTTCTCTTGCAGCTTTTTCCGCTGTCATTGCTAGGTCCTCAACAAACTTCCGTTTATCCAACCTGATGCTCCTCTTCACTTGCTTGTTGACTTCGGTGTATTCGACCTGTGCCTTGGCTTTCTCTGCTCTTGTCCGACTGTTATTGATCGCTGTCTTTCTGTTCCTCCTTTCTTGGATCTTGTCCAGAGTTCTAACAGAAATCCACTCTTTTTGGTGTTGTTTCTTGAGACCCAAAACCTCCTGACATGTTGAGGTTATTGTTCCCTTAATCTCTTTCCAGTTGTCTTCCATATTAGTTCCACCTTTTTCTAGTAGATTATGAAATGCCTGAAACTTGTTGCTGAGAATTAATTTGAATTCGTTGCGTTTGTTAGTATCACGGAGAAGGGCTGTATTAAACTTGTGTAATACTGCTGCTCCAGTTGTCCAGTGCTTCCTCAGCTTCAGTTTCATTTTAGTTACCACCAAATGGTGATCTGAAGCTATGTCGGCTCCTCTCCTTGCTCTTACGTCTTCCATGGTCCTTCTAAACCTCTTATTGATGCAGATGTGGTCGATTTGGTTCTCCGTGATGTGGTCCGGTGAAATCCATGTAATTTTGTGTATACGTTTGTGAGAGAAAATGGTGCCACCTATAATCATTTTGTTGAAGGCACATAAGTTCACGAACCTCTCACCGTTATCATTCCTTTCTCCCACTCCATGTTGTCCCATGATGTCTTCATACCCGGTGTTATCCACTCCGACCTTGGCGTTGAAGTCGCCCATTAGAATAGTCAGGTCCTTGGCTGAACATTTCTCGATGATTGACTGCAGCCTCGCATAGAACTGGTCTTTGTCGTCTTCGTGGCTGTCGTTGGTGGGTGCGTAGCACTGGATGACATTCATTGCAATCCTTTCCTTCTTCGTCTTGAACGATGCTGTGATGATCCTAGGTCCATGAGGTTCCCATCTTATAAGAGACTTCCATGCATCTTGGGATAACACCAATGCTACTCCTTGTGTGTGTGGGGCGTTTTCTTCTTCGTGGCCGGAGTATAAAAGCACATTTCCCGAGGATAACCGTTGCTGTCCAGCTTGCACCCAATGCGTTTCGCTTATTCCAAGTATCTTCAGGTTGTATCTTTTCATTTCTTCAGCTATTTGCATGGTCCTCCCTGTTTCCCACAGCGTGCGGACATTCCACGTACCTATACTAATGGTTGCTCTGGTTGTCCGAAGAGACATCGGCCTCGTGGCTTCCGAAGAAACTCGGCTTTCACCATGAGGCGTCATAACATACCTTCCAACTCCCAGGGCAGAGTGAAAATGGTTATAAAGGTTTTTACTGGTTAGCGTTTTTTTAGCACATTTGCTGTTTTACGGGAAGGGGTTGCTAGCCCCATGCCCAACCCTCCTCCTTTATCCGGGCTTGGGACCGGCAGCAACCCTAGGGGCTACAGGCGGAGTTGATTTTTTGATACCGGTGTCCTTAATTAATTAGTCGGAACAGCTGTCTACTATTGCCTGCCGCTGCTGATGCTTCTATCGCTTTTGCTTTGTTGCCCACCACTGTTCACGATCCTTACGCAAACTCTTTGTCAGTCTACGTTTCAGTTGTCGTCGCTCTTCGTCATACTCCGAGCCTGCTGGAATGAGTTTTCGAGCCTCCATCAGTTCCCTAGAAGTTCTAGTGATCCAATGATCTTTCATAACCATTAGATTGGGGTTAGATACTGATAGCGCTGCTGCGTATACACCTGCTTTAAAATCATTCCAAGCTACTTCGGGGGAAACCTGTTGGTCGTGGGCGAGTAAATGCTTAGCCAAACCATTCCTAAATGCAATCTTAGCGTTCTCACTCTCAAAGTGATATCTAAAGGGTTTGCCCGATGTAACCTTTCTGCGACCAGTAAAACGCATAGAGATACGTGCTCTCACTAGGGCATAGTCAGAGTCTAGGCAAGTGCCCCAGAAAGAGCGGCAGTCCTCTATACAACCTCTCCAACGGTATCTGATGCCGATGTGATCAATTTATGTCCATCGTTGCGTAGATGTTGGAGGTCGCCAGGTTAAACAGTGTCTCGCCTTATGCTTAAAGTTTGTGCTAGCTAAGAATAAACGGTAGTCTGAACATAACTGCAACAGACGATCTCCGTTGTCTGTTCTCTGGGCTGGGATGCCGAGTAACCCACCTAGGTGCTTTTCAGCCTGATTTAGTCTACCTACTTGGGCATTAAAATCTCCTGCAATAATTACTATGTCTGAGTGCTTAGCTTTCTGAAGGAGGCTAGAGAACTTCATATAGAAGTCGTCTTTCAATTCATCTGTGCTGCAATCAGTGGGGGCATAAGCAGAGACGACAAAAAGTCATCGGCGTGTGTCCCTATCTTTCCGAGTTCGTACTGTGCCATTTAGACGGACAGCACATAGACGACTGTCTACAGGAATCCACTCGAGAAGAGCCTGTTCTGCTCGTAAGTTTAGTGCTATACCTACACCAGAAAGGCCACGTGAGCTAGCTGTAGGGTCTCCAGATAAACGAAGAGTGAAGTGTGCAGTTCCATTGCATTGACTAGGTGAGGTCAAACGGATGACCATGCTGGGATCCTGTATGCGTGTTTCGGAGACACAGCATACATCAATTGCAAAGGATTCTAATGTTTTAGCTAAGGCAGCCTGTTGACCGATTTGACACAGCGTACGCACATTAAAAGCTCAAACATGAAGTTTAGAGCGTGGCTTCAGGAGATCTGGTATGATAATTTGGGAACTCGGGTAACCAGTAAAAGTGGCGCGCATAGAAACTGTAGGAGAAGAAGTGTTATAAGGAGAGACCAGAGATGGAGAACGAGTTTGATCATGAACAAGGTGAACTCGAATGCTATTAGCGGTATGAGGGCGGTTATCACTTCCCGGTTGCCCACACCGTGGAAGGGTCATTCATGAGGAACCTGAAAAAGAAAGAGGATTAGGAGAGGTCGTGATGACCTGAAAGTGTGACCGCAGTGTCCAGGGGATAGCTGTTTGGGGTCGGTCAAGTATATTAATTGTTGCTCCGGTTGTCAGAATGGGAGTCATCGGCCTCATGGCTTCCGAAGGAGCTCGACTTTCACCATGAAGCGTCATATTAGTCCTTCCAACTTCCAGGGCAGAGTTAGAATGGTTATAAAGATTTTTATTCGTAAGCTGTTTATTAGCATGGTAGTTGTTATACGGGATGGGGTTGCTAACCCCATGCCCAACCCTCCTCCTTTATCCGGGCTTGGGACCGGCAGAAACCCTGTGGGGGCTCTAGGCGGAGTTAATCTGGTGTCCTGTGTCAATCAAATGTTTAGCGATTGCACTGTTAAAATGTTTTCATTCCTTTGAGTAGTAGATTTTTGGGGACATGTTCATTAAAACGTAGGTAGGCCCTTCTTTCTGTTCGGCCAATGTAACTGCTACTGTAGGTACACGTAAATCTGTACAGACAGTTGGCAGTAACATGAGAATGATACCTGTCGACTTTTGATTGTTTCAGTGAACATGTTGTTATGTACGATATAACCAGTTTTGCAGCATAATAAGTTCTCTTTAAAGCTGAGCTAAGTCTTCTTTTGATTTTTTCAGCAGTATCATCACCTTTAAAATTGAGTTGAATGAAAACAGGCTTCTTATGGACTGTGATTTCATTTGCTTTATCAGGTTTTTGTTCACTGTATTTGTCAATGAATTTTTCTGGGTAGCCATTCATTTTTAGATAATGTTTGATGTTAGCAAGCTCTGAATCTATCGTATTTGAAGTACATATCTTTTTTGGCCCTGAGAACTAGTGTTTTCACTAATGCTATTTTGTAATGGATTGGACAAAAGCTATTGAAATTCAAGAACAATCCATTTCACGTCGTTTTTCTGTAGATCGACAGTCGCACTGAACCATCTTTTCGACGTTGCATGGCAATATCCAAGAAATGAAATTTATTGTATTTTTCCACCTCCATAGTAAATTAAATATCTTTATGTGCTTGATTGAAAACTTTTAATAAGTAATTAGCATGTTGTTCATCACTGCATACGATAAAGGTATCATCCACTTACGTCGAATAATGTGTCATTTCTTCGATCACCTCCTTTAGTTTTGTGCTTTCATGATTAGCCATAAAAATATCTGCTAGAATAGGAACTATGGTTAAATAATCGTGTATGTATCGCTCCAGTCCACAGTCACTGTTATTCCTAGTTTGCACTAATATTTGTTTTCTTAACTGACTGACTAGGTAGTCAGGTTATGTGTATATATAATATAATACGATGCTTTCTGATTAGTTCACCAACATTGTGTTAACATTATTTCCAACTTGGACTAAGTAGTCATCAAAAAGATGTGACCAGCTAGAAACTCTCATAGGTGATTGCTATTGTGAATTCGCTCGAACACGGTCACATCAACTACTTGATCATATGCATCAATCATAGTAGCTGAAGTTATAACAAATAGTTGTTAGTTCACTAATCGGCTGATAAATTACCTCTGTTTCATTATGTTTATTGACTAACATAGATGCCTAGCTTTGAAAAATTCTTTTATGCAGAAAATCTCATAATCAACTTCTGTCAGACGTTTGCACCAATGAAGTCATCCAGTATGATAATAAATGCTCAGAAATTGAACCTTTCAGATCACAGGACTCAGTACAACTAAGAGTAACAGACAGCTTATGAATATATCAGTGTATATTTCAACAGAACTATCTTAAATTTGAGTAAGCTTCAAAAATATAAATGAAAAAGACAAACAAGAAGTAATGAATTTAAGTAGTACACCATGTGAACAAGAATAAACATACAATTAACTATATATGAATAATAGTACATAGTAACCATATTTACAAAAACATTGAGAATTACAGTACATTTAAGACAATCGATTATATGAATGTATATGAATTCTTTATAAGAATTAACTAAACCTGGTTTCGAACCTGAACTATAGTTTACTAACTTTCTTTTTCATTAGAACTTAGGTATATCAAAGTTATAATTTCACTGTTGTCTAGTATTTTGTTATTAGCTAACAGTAAATGCAATCATAACAAATTCATTTACTTTTATATTACTGTTGATAGGAAGTTATAATTTAAAAACACTAGAAAAGTGACAAGTATTTTAAACAAACTATGATGTAATACTTGTATGAATGAAGAGTTTGTAGATGTTGGACTGACATCGACTTATAGTTCAACTCAACTTGATTCGATTGGGTTGATGTAGCTGCTTAACGTAACAATGACATAAATAAAATGTTTACATTATTCACAACTAAGATAAATGAAATAGTCCTTTAAAATAGTGTTCTAAAAGTTAGTAACTCTTCTTTAATCTCTCGATATAACAATGGGTTATGGCTACATGCGAATGATGTCGAGTGACTATTACGTACAATGCAACTTCGTAAGAGTTTAATGTATTCACACTAAGCTTGCAAGTTTATTACAATCATTAGTTACAAACTTCTGGATTATTTACTCTATTTCAGGTGGATTTCACTAATCGAACAAATGCTGCACACGATATTAACAAATGGGTCAATGAACATTCGAATGGTTTAGTGGAGGAATTTTTTACTGATGATATTCCACAGGATGCTTGGTTGATACTGATAAATATTTTCAATTTTCGGGGTAAGTTAAAGTGTAATGATCTAATACATTGGTTAATCACTATACAGTGACTAGTTTGATATACGTCAAGTTCTTTATAGTACTGATCGAATTCTATCTATCACAATACAATGAATGATAAATGTATGTATGCCTCAGTGACACACGGAGGGAAAAGGTAGTAACTGCTCAAACAGCTTAATTATAATTGTCGAAGACTGTGAAACTGAATGAACTGGGATCGAATTCACCGGTGACTATAAATTATCTTAAGGATTGAAGGAATGCCATGCTGACGAGTGCCAAAAAGAACGAAACCTAGGTTAATGGTTTCTTGTAGACTAACCCAAATCACTTTCTATTTCTTTTTTAATGACTTAATGTTTCAAGTTCAACATTATAGATATCGTTTAACATTTTCTGAACTATAACAACAATAACAACAACAACCGCTGTTACGTGAATACTAATAAGTTGTTCAAATAGACCAAAGTACAGTATGAGAACTAGTTAACGTGATACTTAGAGTGTCCTCGCTTAGTTTTCGAATATGCCAATCATCATCTTGATTGCTCAACCAATTTTGTTGAATGAAAAGACAGTATTTATGGCCGAATACTTTATCAGTAAAGTAATTGTATTTGTGTAGAGTCAATATCAATTGATTGCATTTTCATTTCATTGACTTCATATACAGTATATGCTATGACGTGATGAAAGAAAGGAAGGAAGGAGGATTTTGGGTGGGTGGAACGAACGCCAATGAAAGTGTGCCTAGTTGATAATGCGTGACTGACCTAAACCCACTCGCCCCCCAAGCTGACAATAGGAGAACCAGAAAACAGAGAACAGAGATCCGAGATCGTATTATGTTTTAATAATGCCTTTATATATATATATAAAACCAGACGACACATTAAACCAATCACAAATCAAACATTGATACAGAACAAGGGAAAGAGTGGCAGTGAATGGGGACAGGTTGTACACAATTAAGTAACCGTAGATCATAGTAACAAATATTATACTAAGAGTAAATATACTAAATGAGAGAACCGGGCAAGGGGAACGCAACAGTCATAGAAATGAAATGATTACACTGTCCATAGTTATGATAAATGAAATAATGTTCTAAAACGCAGTTCCCGAAGATAATTAATCTTCAATAGGTGCCCGGCATATTAGTATAATAATCTGCTTCATGATTAAATGAATAGACTTTTATGATGATTTTTTCAATCTGATAGAATTTGAACTTGATGTCACTAATTAGTTCGAATCAGCTGTTCATTGAAAATCAAAAACTGAACAGCTGTTTCATTCCAATATGGGATTCTTCAGGAATTCACAATTACCACCCCACTAGGAAAACTAAACTGCGACCAACAAGCTTCACGGCAATTACTTAACGACTAGACTTGATAAATTGATTTGTCCATATTGCCCCGACATTATGTATTAATCCTGTTAGTATTCTACGGTTCGACAAAGGCAGCGACATGATCTCAAATCAGAACAAGAGTAGAGCAGGTAGCAAAATGTATTGAGAAAGTAACAGTAGAGGGCAGAAAGCAAAAGCAAATAATTACATTAGAGTTTATATAAACATCGGCGTAAGAATATTCCAGAAACCTCCTGATTGGTTAGGAATAGGCATATCACAACACACAGTGTGGTAAGCAAAATTTGAGCATGCTTTAATTAGGGTCATTTCGTTCTAACGTGACTAATGAGCTGGATTTTAATGGTTGCTATTTATAAGTTAACCAATAAATCATGTAACGACTAGGCATTCTCCACGAAGCCTAGAAGTCCTTAGCTTAATTCCCTGATAAATGCATGAATGATTGCATTTAGGAATGGTTTGGCTAAGCATTTACTCGCCCACGACCAACAGGTTTCCCCCGAAGTAGCTTGGAATGATTTTAAAGCAGGTGTATACGCAGCAGCGCTATCAGTATCTAACCCCAATCTAATGGTTATGAAAGATCATTGGATCACTAGAACTTCTAGGGAACTGATGGAGGCTCGAAAACTCATTCCAGCAGGCTCGGAGTATGACGAAGAGCGACGACAACTGAAACGTAGACTGACAAAGAGTTTGCGTAAGGATCGTGAACAGTGGTGGGCAACAAAAGCAAAAGCGATAGAAGCATCAGCAGCGGCAGGCAATAGTAAACAGCTGTTCCGACTTATTAAGGACACCGGTATCAAAAAATCGGCAGTTAGTGAAATCATCTCTGAAAAAGATGGGTCGTTGATCTACTCTCAATCTAGAAGATTAGGACGATGGGCAGAACACTTTCAGGAACAGTTTAACTGGCCCCCAGCCACGCTTAGCTTACCCACAATCTCCAAGCTACCCGAATGGAAAACTGACACAGGTCCCCCAACTCTCAGTAAAATGTTGAAAACGTCATAAGTAAATTGAAACGAGGGAAAGCAGCAGGGCCTGATATGTTGTCTACCGATATCTTCAAGGATGGTGGTATAGTTTTAACGTGCAGGTTGACTGATATATTAGCCAAAGTCTGGGAACTAAACTCCATCCCATCGGACTGGTCTCGATCGCTGATTGTTCCAGTCTACAAAAAGGGACAGAAATCCTCTTGTGATAACCACAGAGGAATCTGTTTGACTAATATAGTATCTAAAATATTAGCCACTATAATCATCCGACGTTTAACCAACACTAGGGAACAACAGACTCGAGAAAACCAGGCTGGTTTCAGAACTGGCCGGGGTTGCATTGATCACATATTCACCCTGCGCCAGGTCCTCGAACACAGACATATGTACCAACGCCCAACTATAGTTGTATTTCTTGACTTAAAAGCAGCGTTCGACTCAATTGACCGTGAAGTCTTGTGGCAATGTTTGTCATTAAAAGGCGTACCTCAAAAGTACATTAACCTTATAAAGGCTCTTTACTCGGTCACCACTGGTCGAGTCAGAGCATATGGCGAATTGTCACGAGAAACTTCATCCTCAAGTGGAGTCCGTCAGGGTTGCCCCTTATCCCCATTTTTATTTAATTTCATCATAGATGTACTGTTAGAAATCTCTCTCACTTCTTTTAAGTTCTCTGGGATTAGTCTCCTTCCAGGAGGCTCTCTTGTCGACTTAGAATATGCAGATGATATAGTCATATTTGGTGAAGATGCACACAGCATTCAAGGTCTCTTGAACACGTTGAGTAACAATGCAGGCATATTTGGGATGCGCTTCTCCCCTCCCAAATGCAAAATGTTACTCCAGGACTGGTCTGCTTCTTCCCCCAAATTATTTATAGGGAGTGAAGTAATTGAATGCGTTGATCGCTTCACTTATTTCGGAAGTCTCATTACCCCTGGTGGGTCGGTATCTGATGAAATCTCAGCGCGGATCCAGAAAGCTCGATTGGCAATTTCCAATCTACAGCACTTGTGGCGCAGACGAGATATCCGTGTCTCAACGAAAGGCCGGGTGTACCGCGCAGCAATCCGCGCCATCTTAACATATGGCTGCGAAACGTGGGCCATGAAAACTCAAGATATGCGTCGTCTCCAGATATTTGACCATAGGAATCTTCGGAACATCGCTCGTATACCATGGAATAACCGGACTATTAATAGTGGGGTTAGACAAAAGGTTCTTGGGAAACATGGTAAATCAGTCGAAGAGGTCATTAACCTTCATCGACTGAGATGGCTAGGACATGTATTGCGCATGCCCAACCACCGTCCACCCCGTCGCGCCATGTTAGCTAGGGCTGAAGTAGGATGGAAGAAGGTTAGGGGCGGCCAAACCAAAACATGGCATCAGTCCATGAAGTCCTTGACTACTGGTTTAAGCCATGTAGGTAGATGTAGACTACCTGGTTGGGGTCCGCGTGATGATCGCAACAAATGGCTGGAGACACTAGGTGATATGGCTCAGAACCGGTCACAGTGGCGCAAGTGTATTCACTCTTTAATCTCACCTAGATCTTAAATTCTATTGTTATTTCCGGACATCTTTAATTACTCTTCTCTCTTGTATTCTGTCTATACGTTACCTCAATATTCTCGTAGTGCTATTGTGGTATGGCAACTTGAACCTACAGGCATTTGTGCCCGGTTCTACGTTGCTGCTGCTGCTGCTGCTGCTGATGATGATGATGATGATGATGATGATGATGATGATGATGATGTATGAATGAGTACTTCTGAATAGTTTCATACTACTATGAAACAATTGATCAATGCTTTCTGGTTTTTATTGATTATGCAAGTTAGACTAGTTCTAGATTCCAAATTGAAAATTAACCAATCGCCATGATACTCAATTACGATTTAATGGACCCAAAATATTCTGGGTTCGATCCTAAGTGGAGTCGTGGATTCGCACTGCTGACGAGTCATATATTAGGACAAAACAGCTGTCCAGTACTTCCAGGCAATTCAAACCAGTTCATGATATCAGAAATGGATATGATTTCATTTTAACCTTGTTTTGTATATCATTTATTATTCACCATAAAGAATATTTTATTAATTTTTAGACTATTGGGAGAGTCCATTTGTACCATATTACACAAGTTCAGAAAATTTTAGTGTTACAAATAATCACCACCTTCAAGTTCCTATGATGTTCAAAGATGAAATATTAAAGTATAAAAAATTTCAAGAAGATGGATTTGAAATTGTCAGTAAACCAATGAAGGTTAGTAATAACTGAATGTATTGTCTGTTTACTATTTAATTTCTATCACTGTTTACTAAATTTCATAAGTGATGTTCTTGAACAAACTATCAACTTCACATAACATAAACTAAAATCTATTATTCAATAAAGTAGTGAATGATAAAGTTCCAACTTGTTTGAGAGCAAGCTAGTGAACACTTATGACAATGATTACCGAGCTATATCATGAATTCATAGAAGTAGTAGGGTGTGGGGGGGGGGTTGAATTCTACTAATGAATACTGGCTCATTGGTCCTGAGCTGGATAACCTGACTGAATCGAGAGTGTACAGTGCATAGGTGTATCATACTCGAAAGAAACAGCTATCTAGTGGTGCTTAGTTTTTAGTGGTAATTAGTCAATATCAGTCTGTGACGTATTCAAACAACCAAAGTTAATAAAGTTTTTGTTTATCATCGAAGTCTTTTTCTTAAACTGTATTTAATAGCAGGATATTTTATATGTTGTAATAATTTATTTGCATTCAACAGTAAATCAACGATGTGTGTACAACTGTCACATCGTAATGTAAGCAAAGATTAATGTCAAATTCATATAAATGTTGAGAGAAAGTGTTTTGTTTGTAAATAACAGTGACTTTCATCTCAAGTGGTCACTTGCCTTAAGCCAACACTAACTGTGAAAGTCGACAACATGGGATCAGATATCATCAGGTGCATCAGTTCCTTTAGGATAAAAAAAACATCACTTTAGCTAATTACGGATAATAACCTCGTTTAAATGAATACAGTGACTGAGAAACAATCACTATGTGTGTTCACTAATTGTTGGTCATCTCCATAATAAGGCTGAAGTTGAGATTTTAAAGGTAGAAACCGAGGGTAAGCTTATCAGTCCACAATCATGATTTGTACTTCATGCACTCCTATAGGGTGCTTATGATTAATAAGGCATACTTAATACCATTTTCTATAAAACCACATCAATTTAATATTCACTTAATGACAAAATTGTTGTGTACACATGTCTATCAGACGTACTTTTTATTTTTCAATAATGATAATACTAATAAGATTATATGTAACAATCGGAAACTCTAGGTGAATAGATTGAAATTAGCTACAGTACCATGGTGCATTTACTCTTTGTCCTCCCCTAAATCGTTAGCTTAAAATTATTTCATACTAATTTTTCCATGGACAAAGAATTAGTCCATGAACCATATTCTATATGCCCAGTCACTTTTTATTATTATCACTGAACTAACTACTGCATTTACTAATTATGGGTTAAGCTTACTGTGATGTTGTGATGTAGCAATTTGGATAGATGTACACATGTGCTAGTTTCTACGTTCTAAATACACTTCTTTAATTACATATATACAAATCCAGACTACATTACATACAAGTTGAAGTAATAACATCGATACGAAACAAAGGCACTAATGATGCAAAATTGGAGCATAGCTACATAAACAATTAGTGCTAGTCCGTGGACGAAAAATGACTTAGTAACAGTTAGTGGGCCTTATCTAAAGTTAGAAAAAAACGACGACATATACAAAATAATCTGTCAAAAGTAGTTCTAGAAGTTCTTAACTATTTCTTAATAGCATCTTTTACTAACGGCTGCTAGCTAACACGAAATGAAGCAGGCTAAACAACGTTACTTTGTGTCTATTCAACATAACAATAAATCAGTTAAATTAATTACCACGTTAAACCATAATTGACAAAAGTCAGGTAGCATGCTTTATGTATATGAACAAAAGTATTCAGAGTGATACACTACATGCCGCCAAAGTTTCTGGATGGGATTGATCTCATCTACTGCACATGGCCGAAGTCATAGGGATTAGAGTTAACAAACAGAATGTGTGTACAAAACAAATGTGTAACACCCCTACCCCTTCCCTTGTCATATAAGATTTAATAATCAACTGTTATGAGAATGTAAGATTTAGTTGGTTGTAGCGAACGCCAGTGAGGAGTGCCTAGTTGATAATGCTCGACTGGCCTATGCCCACTCTCCCCCCCCAGGCCGATAATAGAAGAACCAGAATCGAGAACCGGAAAACGGAAAACGTATTGCGTTTTAATCATGCCTTTATATATATACAAAGTCAGACCACACAGTAAACCAATGAAGAATCTAAAATTGACACAGAACAAAGGGAATAGGGGCAGCGAATGGGGCGAACTTATGCACAACTTAGCAATTGTAGATCATAGTAATAAACAATATAGTAAGAGTAAATACACTAAACGGCAGGGTAGGGTAGGGTAGGGTAGGGTAGGAGAAATATAACAATCGGAGAAATGAAATGCCTACATTACTCATGACCAAAATAATTAAAATAGTCCTCCAACATACAGTTCTGAAAGTTCGTTACTTTTCTTTAAACGCCCGGCGTAACATCATCTCACCCAATTCATTTCACCCTTTGTTGGTTGTTTATTCTTGTGGCACTATATTCATGCTTCTTCTCCATTCTTCATTTAATTGACCACATTATTTTCACTCCTAGTTTTAAACTATTATTACTATTACTATCATTATTGAGGTGATTTTACGGAGGTTGGTATTACGCTTAGTTACGTCAGAGATTGATATTAGTAGAGTACCACTGAAAACTAGTGAACACTAGACACTGGTTTTAACAAACTTAATTTAATACAGTTTTGACCAACGTTCAACTTATATTGCAATATGTATTCATGTTGTTGTCATTAATTCACTTATCATTACTACTAGTCATCCAACTACCAATTTACACCTTTCATCCATTATTATTAGTTATGTAATCCATCTGTTTCATGTTTAGCGTTGACTCATAAATTGCCTTCAATGATTTATTATTTTTCATAATCACATATAAATGTTACTGTGAATGCCTAGTCGGTTTCTGTATGTCTACCCAGTGCCTACTCAGCCCCTGACCGAAATAAGAGCATAATACCGACAAACCAACCAGACAAATCAAATTATATTCCAAGTACTCCACTACACATACATAAAACCAAACCACACAGTCAGTAAATTAGGAACTTAACATCAATGCAAAACAACTGAGATAATTGGTAACGAATAGAGGCAGCATGCACATATTTAATTAACTTTAATTCATAAATAAGATATGACATAATAACTGTAATGGTGCCGACGGAAGTATGGAGCACAATCGTTATGATTCGGATACCGTGAAAAGACCACTTGGGCAAGCAAATTACTTATGTTGGTTAAAACTGAAAATGTCATAAAATAATACATACATGATTTCTAAACATCAATTTGCACATCCTTCGCGTTCTCTGGTCTGTGTCGTTTGTCGGCTTGCTTCCCTTGGTTGTCTTCGATTTTCCTATGTATTTTAACCAAGCTTTATTCCTTGCCATCTCGCAACTCACCTCATTTGCTGTTTACTGATTCTTTTGAATTTCCCGTGATGCCTTGCTAGCCACTACTTATTGATGACCTTACGAGTAGTATCCATCACAATACAAATAAAGTGTTTACACTACATATAACCATACTAATCGAACTAGTCTTCCGTTACATACTTCTAATAATGTGTTACTCTTCTTTACTTGACCAATATAACATTGATAATCAAAACTAGAAGTCAATAGAGTTACATTACGAATGTTATTACACTTATATGAACGTATTCACTGGCATTACATTGTTCCTTTCTTTTTTTTTCTTTCTAGAATACACGTTTCTCATTTATTATCTTATTACCATTGGAGAAATGGAATTTAAATGGTGCTATAGAAGTATTAAATGGCAATAAAATATTAAGTCATTATGTTGATAAATTAGAAGAAACTAGTGTATCATTAAAAATGCCAAAATTTACATTAACAAAAAAACTTCATCTTGTTGGAACATTAAAATCTATTGGCATAAGAAATTTATTTGATCCATCTAAAGCTGATCTATCAGGTGAGTATTTATGCTATGATTTATGTGTAGAAATTATTATGGGTATTGTGAAGATTGTTTCATCTTAGTATAGAATTCTTCATCAGTGTACAACTATGACTCAACCAGGGACGGAACCCAGGACTTTCTGTTTTATAGGTGAACACCTTATCATCATATGATTAGGTTAGTTGATATTTCTAACTTAATCTATTAGGGATATGTTTGCATAACCTCATCCATTACCATCGGTGGGTAACTGTCATTCACCCGGTATGGGTGAGCTGTATTTGTCACATCACGCAAGAACTCTATAAATTACTTTGGGAAGTTACTTACCAGTGAGCTGATATTGATAAAACAGCTGTTCAGTGCTTCCTGGTTGTCAGTGGTAGTATAATCCAGACTAATTCGTGATATCAGTTTTACATGTAATCTCTTTCATTTTATGCTTATGCATCATTACATTAATATATTCATTGATTATGCAATCCATTTATAAATTCGTTTTGTTGATAATCTTGACATAGTGTTACGAGTAGATTAAATGGAATATCTCAAGTAAATAACTATTTGTTAAATTTATTGCTTAAATCAAAGATGTGCACTGCTGGAGAGTCCCATAATGAGAAGAAACAGCTGACGAATGCTCTTTAGTTTTCAGTGGTACCCTACTAATATCTATGTATCAAGAATCCAATCAATTAAATGCTTAATTGTTGAGGTTTCATTACAATTGTTTTTTCTTAATAATATCAGATGACTAGTGACTAACTTCTGGAAAAAATGGCTAAAGTCATAATGAGAAGACATGACCAGTAGAGTTCAACCATATCAGGTGCAAGACAATTACCCAATGGATCAGGTAGTGCATATATGTCGCGAATTAACTGAGTTAGAAATATCAACTGTTAGAATCCAACTCAGTAGTTTAATTATTAAGCATTCACTGTAGAGTTTGAAGGTCGTTGGCTTAGTTTTCTGGTGGGTCGGTTAGTGTGAAATACTTAAGTCCCACACTAGTAGGAAATACGTGTCGATTTCCAGTTCCTGATTTTCACTGGCTGACCAATTGGCCAAATCAAATGTAAACACTTAAATTGGTTGCTAAGTGTTTACATTACATTAGTAATAAAAAGTGCTTCAGTCTAGTAAGCTATGTCAAGAAACTATAGTTACAAATATGTAGTAACAGTTCAATTGAGATGGTTATTTTTGTGGATATTGGTAAATTAGTTGATTGAATATGTTACAGATTGATGTTGGCAGGGTACCACTGAAAACCAGGCAGTGCTGGACGGCTGTTTCGCCCTAGTGTGGAAATCCTCAGCAGTGCGCACCCCAAATTTTGCACCAGGGGCTTCAGGTTGAGGGCGAACGCCTAAACATCGGCACCACTAGGCCAGAGGTATTTTATGATAGAATTCCCACTTCCATCAATTTGTGATATATATATATATATGTATATTTAGCATGTATAGCATTCATCGATTGTCATTGGTGATAACTGTCTCACTCCCTACAAGTCTGAAATCCACCGGTTACGACTTCTCACTAGATCTTCAGGAAAATCCTGAAGTTAGTCACTAGTGAGCCCATTATTATCGTTCAGTTGAGATGAGGTGTATACTGCTGAGGAGTCCCACACTAGAACGAAACAATTGTCCAGTGCTTCATGGTTTTCAATAGTACCCTGCTACCATCAATCTGTGACATATTCAATCATCTGAATATACTAATATTAGGGAAAAAGCTTTGATGAGAGGGCAATGGTAGACGCTGGAATTAGGTTTCGTGTAATTTGGCACTAGTGAGTATGACATATCTGTAATGTTAACTAGACCTATTTTTATTGACGTATTCTCTAATAAGCCATAGCAACTCACAGTTTGCAACCACTGCGATTGAGTTATTCAAGCAGTCGCATAACCTCAACGAGAGTCCATGAAAAGCTTCTATTAATGGGTCACTGAATAGTGACCAATGAGATGTTGGTCTTGTCTTTTCGAGTACTTACCGAATTATACCAACCAGTTTGAATCCGCTCACAAGTTTACGTAAACTCAACGTTGCTTGATCTATGTTGAGATGTAAATCGGTTTCAGTACTACTTGAAAAGCAAGTATGTCATTCTGACAACTACAAAAGAGCAGGATAACAAAGTTAAACGTTTCCTGGTAATTACCTTCCCACAATACAACAACTTTATCTTGGCTTAGTTTACGCGATGTTAAATCAATTAAACTACTGGCAACATTGCCACTAAGTTAAGAGAATTCGATCAATACGTTAAGGAATTCAACTAATTCAACTAATAAATGAAGAGTAACAACGACAATCAAACTTTTTTTAGACAAAATCAGTTGATGTAGTTAAACATCTGAATTAGCAAAGTATATTTAACAAACATGCTAGTCAAATGAATAACGGGAAATGAATTGAATCCTTAAATGTTTAAAAAGTGTGTCGGATATGGTTACTAACAGTTGCAAAGTTCAAGAGTAATATTCTAGAAATCAGTAATCACTTAACAAATCAGAACATAAGACCAAAATGAAAATGGTGGGCTTATGAGGAAACGAATAAACATTTAACTGTATGTTTGGACCTGGATTTTATCATTTAATGGACACAAATTAAATGCCCTCTATATGCGGTTATGCGAAGACCTCAATCATCGGTTTTCCAAAGTATCACTTTCAGCATTACCATCGAAATCACGATGCATAAATAGAGTTAACTCACGAGGTGTAGGAGCACCTGAATTCAGCTTTAGTATGAGGTTTTCGTCAACGAAACCTGGAGGGATAGATGTTGTCGATGAGTACTTATCGGAATTGAACAAATTCATTGCCTACTGTTTAGCATGATAGCGTTATTTTAATTCGAAAAGATGGAGGGTGAATTCACTTCCCATTAAATTTTAAAGTGACATAGCTTCAAATGTTCATGTCTTGCCTGTTCTATTCAATGGAGCATTAAGAAAATGACATTGCGAATACATATCTGGACGGTGGACCAGGAACAAATATATATATATATATATATATATATATATATATATTCAAACATTTATCTGGCTTCTAACTTTCAGATTAAACATTTTGGAAGGAAATTTATGCTAGTCATTTGAAGGCTACAATTAACTTGCGTTAACGAGTACCAAACAAACGACTATCTTCAAAATCACCTTTCACTAATGCATTCAAATTGAAAATCTTCCTTCATAACGAAAAGTGTTTACATTATCTCGAAGAAATAATTTGACACAAATAGTGACTACATTCGAATTATGACACTTCATCAATCTCTATCGTTGGAGATTCTGACAAGAAAGACTTGATTTGTAGGTTTTGATAGTAAAGAATTCTAAAATAGTATTAGCAGTCTTTCATTGTATTATTTGATGATAATTAAAGAAACTTTAGAAGAGAACAGTTAATGAAGTCATGGATCAGTATGGCTTTCAGCCAATATATGGCCGATTTAAACATCTTCCCCACCCCACTTCCTTCGATATGAAGAACACATTAGTATCATCATTTGGTCAGTGAATTATGATTAGTATTGAAGATAATCCATTCAGTATTGGAACATTTGAGTTTTGATTACTTCGATTAACATACAAACAGTCATTAGACGGTTTGATCAAAATATGTTTACAATGAAGTATTCTATGTAATACATACTTTAAAATACGATCTATTTAAACGCCATTATTCAAACATCTTCATTAAATTTCTTGATACTTCGTTTGATAGATTCTTTAGTAGATGCATTCATGACTCGTCAGTTGATTAAGCTCATTGTTTAGCAATATTATCAACAATCCAATATTAATTGCTTCTGAATCAATTTAAACACAACTTGTTTTTAGTTAGTGTTAGTTCAGAAAACATTCAAGAACTTTTACTTCATTAATTAAAATCTATTCAATTATTCTTTTATTTTTTACAGGAATCTCATCTAAAAACAATCTTTATGTTAAATCATTCATTCAAACAAATATATTGAAAGTGAATGAAAGTGGAATTGAAGCAGCATCTGTCACTTCACCTATTATAGTACCTATTTCAGCTCTTATACCAGAAGTTAATTTTTATGTTACTCATCCATTTATATGCTTTATATATGATCAACAATTAACTATGCCATTATTAGCAGCTAAAGTGATCAATCCAATGTTATAGTCTATGTGAAGAAGTTTCATGTAATAACTATTGTCATTTTTAATTAATTAGCTAATAGTGATGTATGAATACAGAACTTTTAATTTCATCTATTTGTTTATTTGATTAATGAAAATATAAATTACATACAATTTGAAAGCATTTTTAAATTCATATAATGAATTGTTCATACATGTTTGAGCAACATCGGCGATAAAACAAAGAGAGTCTGATTCGGATGTGAAGGCGCGGATTGGTAATTAAAGGCAAGGGCAGTATTTCTACAACTGAAAAACATCTGGAACTCAAACCAACTCCCAGTTAACATTAAAGTCAAAATTTTCAACACAAATGTGAAGACAGTCCTGTTGTATGGAGCTGAAACTTGAAGAACTACGAAAAGTATGCTTCAGAAGATACAAGTATATATAAACAACTGTCTGCATAAGATTCTTCGTATTCGTTGGCCAGATACCATCAACAACAACCTTCTATGGCAGAGAACTAATCAACTTTAAGTCGAGGAAGAAATTAGGAAAAGACGCTGGAGATGGATTGGACACACATTGAGGAAACCATCAAACTGTGTCACAAGACAAGCACTAACTTGGATTCCTAAAGGCCAAAGAAACAGAGGAAGACCCAGGAACACATTGCGTCGGGAGTTGGAAACAGACATGAAGAGCACTTGGGAAGTGCTGGCAAGGAAAGCCGAGGCCAGAGTTGGTTGGAGAATGCTGGTGGGCAGCCTATGCTCCACTTGGGGTAACAGACATTGATTGGTTGATTGATTGATTGATCGAATGAATTGTTTTTGATTAAAGATGTATTGAAAACTAGAATGCGATAGATATCCGTTTCCTTCTAGTAGAAGACTGTTCATTAGAGCAAATTTATGACTTTATAAAGGTCGAGAAGAGAATATTTGGATTTCGCGACGAACGCTTTATTACTAAATTATGAAGACGACTGGTATCCAACGTTTACGATTGAAGGTTTAGCCCAATAGTGATGTATTTCTCGATTTTATCCAATGATACTCGATGGTAATTTAAACATGCTCGATATGTTTCAATTCAGCTTTCCACTTGAACTTCAGGAATCATGTCCTGAGGTTTATCAGTGGTAAATTGATATTGATAGTAATAAGGTGCTGTGGAGAAATGGCTTAATTTGAAGTTAGTTTATCCAGTGTATTCTGGATTTCAATGGTTGTCAAATCATGGTCACATTGTGTTGCCAGACTTAAACTCAACAAAATAAACAATTATAAAGAAAGATTTCTACGTGGATATCATTCACTGAAACTTCACAATCACAGTACAATAGAGCCTACTAGAAATTTCTTATAACAAAGGTAAACATGATAACAGTTGATATGATTGTGAGGTCGACTGTAATGAATTAATTGGGGCTGAGTACAAACTACCTAAAAATCAAAATGACTGACTCTTTGTATCACTATATTCATGGAATGTTACGGAATTCTTTCCAAATAAGATTAATAGTATGTTTGAATTCGTATAGCATCTTCCTTTAAATTTCCTATTCTTAGAATTTATTGTGATTTTACACTTACCATCAGTAGATATGATGATATCGTGAAAGCAGAGTTTCTTTAGGCCCTAGTACCAAATTTAGTAATTGATAACTCATTAATACATTTCTTTTACATTTCCTTCCCTACATCGAGTACATGCAGAGTTTTGAATTGTTTGATAGTTGGAACCAACTTTCAAAACATTGACTACCTACAAAAGTTTATTGTTTGTTCATTTAGTCAGTGTTTGGTTGGCTCTCACTACTCTAACATGTCATGATTATTACAATTTGAGCTTGTTATGGAACTTACTTCTAATGGAAAACATTCAAGTACCACACTTACATTCGATGTATCACTCTTTGAAATACTTTCCTTAAAATCTATTTGAAGTTATCTGCCATCATGTATCCTATCCTTGATTCAGTATGTGATAGATTTTAGTAAGATGTGTCATTGACCATACTGCTTGATTCATGGAGATCATGGTGGGTTTATGTAGTCATATTAGTTCGCAAGCATTTTGTTGATAAATGTATACTTCATTTAAGAGCATAGATAACTTCGTGAGAGTGGATTCACAGTTATCCTTTGTATACTCATTTCCTTATAGTAACAATAGTTTGATGTCAAATATGGTAGTATGACATGTTACAAATAACTTATGATTGTTTCACGAACTGATTACTATAACGATGTCATATCCACCAGTGACAAAAGAATGAATAAACCGCCGTGTTATCGTCAATTGTTTATACAAATTTTAATGTTCCTGTTAAGGATTCTGAGTAATTAATTGAACCACTTACATTTGTTAAACCTGACATATGGCTTCCACTAAACTTTGTGTAGGTCTTATCCTTACACTTTATGTGAGATCTACACCTCATTTTATCCTGGTAGTCGTTTTTCTTCAATAGTAGTGTTCGAGATAGCAGTGGATCAAATTTCGTAAATAATCCCCATTGTTATTGAAACTTTGGTGAGTGACTCATCTCTGTTTGTTAAAATTCACAATCGACTAGTATATCGTATGATTACTAGGTCTCCTAACCTCACTTCATACACCACCCTCCTTCTCACTTCTATTTTCAGGACTATACACATAGTAAAATATAATCACCAACGTGAATTGTAAATAATGGTTAAGTTTTCACCGAATCACATGACACTTGTGAATTTCATAATCTGATGGAAACATTAAACACATATATGAATCATCTACGTTGGAAACTGTGATTTAAGATGTATCCTTTATGCCATTTCAGTTAATCTAATCCATTGTATTCATAATCATAGCATTTAGTTGACTCAGATTTATTACAGTGTCAAATTCGAATAAACTTCAGTATCAATTATACAGTTATGTTCAACGAACAACTCGTCTTTAGTTTACCAATGTATGTAGCCACTTAAATAATAATAACTTTGGATCCTGTATTCAGTTGTAACTCATTAGGTTTAATGCTGAAGAAAAACGTTAAAATTTACCTCAGATAAATTAACTCATTACTCCCCGCGTTTGTAGGATAACCTTAGAATCACTTAGCACTACTTGGTATGTATTCACACTAATCAGATTCTGAAAGTACTTGATACAGTCGTTTTTCTTCTCAGTTTGAATTCTAAGCTTCTTTGAATGATGTGATTATTCTACATTTAAGATGAAATATATACGAGACTGAAAAATTCTTCAATGTACCACTGATAACCATTAGCTAATTATGTGTCTTTATCTAGATATATCATTATCTACCAATTTATTCATATTGGTATAAAAGAAATAGAAGTGTATTGTTGATTTGTCTAACATCTTCCTAATATTCTTTATTGAAAGCGAATTAGAACCATTAACAACACAACCGTCCCTAATCACATCAACAACACAGAATGTTGGACAGATACCCTGAAATGTTTTAAGACATTTCATTGATAAACAATTTCCAACCTTCTGAAATTCATTGAAGTTATTAATACTAAACAACTGATACTTAAAGTATGTGTTTGATAGAAAACAGTTGTAAGTCATCGGTCTTAAATTATACAAATGAGCTTAACGCATTCCATTCTAAGTTATCATCAACTTGTGTCCCATTTCTACAATCGTCACAACTTAATTTTGGTGCTATTCTTTGTATAACCACCTTAATTTATATTCTAGACTTGCTTACTTACTTACGCCCGTTACTCCTCGATAAGGAGCATAGGCCGCTTACCAAGATTCTCCATTCAATTCTGTCCTGAACAATCCTTTCCAATTGTTGCCAGCTGCTGTTTATCTTTTTAATGTGTGCTTCCAATTCTCGACGCAGAGTGTTCTTTGGCCTGTAGCTCTCCTAGGGTTACTGCCGGTCCCAAGCCCGGGTAAAGGAGGAGAGTTGGGCATGGGGCTAGCATCCCCATCCGGTAAAACCCAAGCTTGCTAGAAAAACACTAACCAGATTAAACAATTTCTATTCCAATTCCATGTGTATATTTGCAACATTCTATTTAATCTCTTCATTATCACCTAGATACTTCTTAAATTATACGTATATGACTTTTGATTAACCTTCAAACAAACTTACCTCCATAAGCAAGTTAGTCTTTATTGATTTCTTAATATTTGAGGTAATAGCTGATGAGAATCGAAACTTCATCTTACTGCGAACGAGTTGTCGTTCCTACTGTTTCCAAGTTATAAAAGTTATTGGTACATATGGCGATTCTAATGTGGAGAGAAATTGTATATAAATGTTTAAGAGAACCGATGTGATACACGAGACATCAATATGCAGTATTATTCTGGACGTTTCATGAAGATATTATTAGTTTAAAGTTGTCGATTACACAAATCCAGAAATACCGTAAGCCTTTAAAAGCGGGCACTGTAAGTGAAAATTGAAAGTATGACGATGGATTATTCAACCAACCAATTAGTTTTAAGTGAACTTTTTATTCTGGACGACTAGAAGACGGTAACGAACTTTCAGAACTATGTTTTAGGATACTATTTCAATTATTGTTATATGTGGGTAATGTAGACATTTCATTTCTATCATTGTTACGTTCCTCTTACCTTATTCTGTAGTTTAGAATATTTTCTGTTATAATACTGTTTCTTATTATGAACTACAGTTTATTGGTTGTGTACACGTTATCCCCTGCCACAATCTCCTTTGTTCGTATTAATGTTAATTTCCTAATTAACTTACAGTGTGATCTGATCTTGTTTATATATAAAGGAATATTTCAAATACAAAGTAATTCTGTTTAGTTGGTCTATCGGCTTGTGTTCTTCTATCTCAGACTTAAGATCAAGGGGGCATAGGGCAGAGGTGCACTGATCGACTAGGCATCAATTGGTGTTTAATAAAGTAATTATATTTTTACTTCATTACAGAACTACTTTCGTATTGAATATAAAGGCATATCGTTTGCACATAAACATTCTACATTTGCAGCATAATTACCTACAGAAGCTTAGTTGATTTACTAATAGTTATGAAGTGTAAATTACAATCTAAACGATAACAAAGTGTACAAAATTTGAAAAATATCAAAATGTCACTAGTTTTTTCTGTTGGCTTTGAATAATATATCAAATTGCCGAAATTCTTCACACAAACATTTCATTCCAACTAGTTGCCGGAGAATACTATCACATTCATTAGATTGAAAGCAGCCATATAGAGACTAGATAAATGTAAATGACTCTAAGTGATGGTTGATTTGATGAAAACGCAAGAAGCCACAAGAAGCATCATTATAAGGAATGGATCTCCACTGAGACATTGAGCGAAATTCAACAAAGAAGGAACAAGAAGACAGAAATCAACAACAGCCGAACAAGAGTAGAGAAAATCAAGGCACAAACTGAATACACAGAAACGAATAAGCAAGTATGTATGTAAGTATGTACAATCAACATAGAACCTGGCACATGTGTGCATCGGTTCAAGTTGCCATACCTCCATGGAACCGCAAGATTAACACCACCACCATTAGTAGAAGTTACTTCAATAAAATAAAATAATAGTATCAAGGAGTGTGAACATATAGAATATGGTTCAAGAGGCGTAGAAAGAAAGTTATGGAATAATTTAAAGCTCATGATTTAAGGGAGGACAATGAGTGAATACATCTGCGACATTGTGACCGATTCTGGGCCATGTCACTAAGTGTTTCTAGCCACTGGTTACGGTAATCGCGAGGACCCCATCCAGGTAGTCTGCAGCTACCGACACGACTTAACGCGGCAGTCAGTGACTTTATGGACTGATGCCATGTTTTAGTTTGGCCACCTCTAACTCTCTTCCATCCTATTCCTATATCAGCCAGCATTGCGCGTCGAGGAAGACGGTGGTTGGGCATATGCAACACATGTCCCAACCACCTCAGTCGATGAAGATTCACAACCTCATTGACTGATTTACCACATTTGGCTAACACCCTTCGTCTAACCTGGTTATTACTTACTCGGTGATCCCAGCTAACGCGAGTGATGTTTCGTAGACATCGATGATCAAAAACTAATAACCTTCGAGTGTCATCTACCCTTAATAGCCACGAAACACACCCATACAGTAAGACAGAACGAACTGTTGCGCAGTACACTCTCCCTTTCGTTGAGAGACGAACATCTCGTCTACGCCATAGGTGACGTAAGTTGGCAAAAGCCAAACGAGCTTTATGAATTCGTACTGAGGTTTTGTCAGAGACGAACTCTTTAAGGCTAATCAGACTTCCAAGATAAGTGAAGTGGTCGATGTGCTCAACTACTTCACTCCCTCTCTTTAGTTCAGATGTTGATGAAAACTAGTCCTGGAGCAATAGTTGGCATTTAGAAGGGGAGAAACGCATTCCGAAAATGCTTGCATTCGAGCTTATTGCTGTTACAAGTTTCTGCATCGTATCACCGTCTTCGCCAAATAGGAATATATGGTCAGCATATTCTAAGTCAATAAGTGGATCTCCTGGTAGGAGATCGATTCCTGAAAAGTCAGACGATGAAAGTGTAATTTCCAAAAGTATGCCAACTATGAAATTAAACAAAAATGGGGAAAGTAGGCAGCCTTGACGGACACCACTTGAGGATACGGGTTCAGATGACAGTTCGCCATATGCTCTGACACGACTAATAGTGTTTCAGTAAAGGGCCTTATCAGGTTTTATGTACATCTGGGGCACGCCTTTCAATGAAAGACACTGCCATAGAACTTCACGGTCTACAGAGTCAAATGCCGCCTTCAAGTCAAAGAAAACCACTATTGTCGGGCGCCGAAAGTATGTCTGTGTTCTAAAATCTGACGAATGGTGAATATCTTGTCTATACAACCGAGACCAGGTCTGAAACCAGCCTGATTTTCTCGTGTTTGTAGATGACGAGTTGCAGTTAAGCGTCTGATAATTATAGAAGCTAGTATTTTAGACACTATTTTAGTCAAACTAATTCCTCTATGGTTATCGCAGGACGATTGTGACCCTTTCTTATATACTGGGGCGATTAACGATCGACACCAGTCAGACAGAATTATGTCAAGTTCCCAAACCTTACTCAAAATATCAGTCAGCCTGGTTGTCAATGTGGGACCACCATCCTTAAAGACCTCTGGGGATAATCCACCTGGACCCGCTGCTTTGCCTCGCCTTAGATTGGCTATAGGTTTTTCAACTTCGACAAGAGTCGGGGGACCTAGGTCGACTTTCCATTCTGGCTGTCTCGAAATAGTGGGAAGTTATTGAGTAGCTGAAGGCCAACTTAACTGCTCCTTGGAGTGTTCAGCCCATCGTTCTAAGCGTCTAGACTGAGAGCTAATAAGCGTTTTATCTTTTTCGGAGATCGTCTCACTAACGCTGGATTTTTTAACCCCAGTTTCTTCTATCAACTTGAAAAGTTGTCTAGTGTTACCTATCGCCGCTGCTTTTTCCATTTCCTTTGCTTTCGTTGCCCACCACTGCTCACGGTCGTTTCGCAGACTTTTCGTCAATTTATGCCTGATTACTCGTCGCTCATAATCGTGTTCGGATCCCGATGGGATAAGTCTTTGGGAGTCTATTAATCAATCAGCCTCAAGAATACGAGAGTAAGCGAATGGATGCAACAGACTCCAGGCTGAGTTTATCCCTAATGGAAACATTTACTGAGAATAAAGGTGCAGTGTCTAGCCAAAGCTGACAAAACTTTATATAGCAGAATAAGAGAATCGGTGCTATAAAAAGGTAACGTACGTAGTATACAACCTGTAGTCGATGTGACTTAGATGTCTGCCATGATCTGTTCTGTAAAAGGACAGGTATCAGACAACCTAGTCCTAAGGAACTACTGACTGAAGCCTAGATAACTACTGCCGTTTATGGAGAGATCAAAATTGAGGGATTATCCCAAAACATATCCAACCACACTTAGACAGCATTAAGAATCCAACTTCATTTTGAGGCACCATTACTGCGACCTGTTAGCTCGGTAGTGATCCCATGAATGTGTGTGCAAATTCTTGAGGGGGGGGGAATGAGGTACACTATTTGATCATCTGCGTATAAAAAGGGTCTACCCATGCCTAAAGCATTTGCATATATCATTTATGAGAAGCTCTAAAAGAGCAAATGCGGAATAAGACACTTCCTTGTATAACACCACCTTGTAAACGGTTCGGGCTTCGAACGGTGGAATTAATTTGAACTATTTGATGTTATTACCTGAGAAAGCGTTTACCCATGCCCAAGTAAATGGATTACTATACCATAAGAGGAGAGTTGGCCTACAAGAAGCTGTGGTACCATATCAAAGGCTTTC